>OY751313.1:14966012-15000414 GCA_963564615.1 Rhorus exstirpatorius | reverse complement strand
ACTACTTTTTTTTTCTACTGTTTTTACAACTATGAGGGCCTCCATTTTTTTTTTTTTTTTTTTTTTTTTTTTTTTTTTTTAAATTCATAGCCCCTCTACTCTTCTATATCCGTAGCTCCACTCAACCGCCTTCGAAGTCGAGAGAAAAAAAAAACTAAATCATCGACAAACTATGTATATGCTTTTTCAACAAATAATGTTAACGAGAGAGCTCAATTGCTAGGTCAAACGTCACGATATTTCATGGAAAAGTCGAAGCTTTTTCGAACTCGCAACTAGAAGAGAAATCAAGGGGAGAGGGGAGGGGGGGGTGGATAAAACTCGCTCGATATTCAACTCTTTCCACATTGCCTCGCATTCGAATATTTCCAGAGTCACCAAGAATTCCAGCTGTCGACTTTCCATCACTGCTACCGCTATCGCTATGTATTCCCCTTTATGTATATATTCTTACTGCTTCTACTACTATTCCTACCTGGTGAACTCGCTCTGCTTGTCATTAGAATACACTCGATAGCGATTTGTGATGGAAAACTCACACACGCGCTATATCGGGCACAATGTGTTCTTCGCTAGCGTGGATGAAATGAAAGAGCCTCTCTCTCTCTCTCTCTCTCTCTCTCCCGTTCTTTCTGCCTCGTTTAGGTCCTCCGAGCAGCGGCAATTAAGCGGAAGCCACCCGAGAGTATTAATTAACTGCGCACTCTCTTCTGTATATACAGTGGTCTGCTTCTTACGGTATAATAAAGAGACGAACGCAGACAGGATGGCTATGGTTGAATCTTATACGATAGATCGAGCGATCACTTTTTTTTAAATTTATTTCTTCGCGTGATTTATACTGATAGTCCAGCAATAAGCCCGTTCGCTTATAATATGAGCACGGAGAAATCGTGAACGCAGGGATATGGTTTGAATCGAATCGCTTTAGTCGGCCAATGCACTTTAAATCGACGATACATTCACTCAAACTTAAAGCTCACTGTTTCCTGCAGTTCTGATGTATTTTTTTTTCATCGGATTATGCCGATGTAATTATTTATTTTGAAAAAAAAAAATCAGTTTTTAGTTTATCCTTTCTCGATAATGCCAATTTTCGATCATATAAGAGTAATTAAAGGGAGGCAAAGCAGGGTGTACGAAGCCTGTGATCAAGCCACATTAGCTTTTTAGACGCGTGCATTATGGCGATCCTTATATAGCGGATAAAGATCCTTGTATACTCTCGTTCGAGCAGTCTTAAGATTTAAGATGCTCTTTGAGTGTGTGCGTTTCTCTCTCTCTCTCTTTCTCTCTCTTTTTTTCTCACTTTCAATAGGTCTAACCCGACCGCCTCTTACAATACCTCTCTCGCACTCGATAGGATTTCACATCATCTTAATCTTTCCGGAAGGAAAAAGAGATGAAACGATGAGGGAAAAAGTGAGACGGAGAATCTATCGATATTGCAAGAAGTATAATATGATCTTCTCTTTACCACGGAATAGCCACTATTTCTTCGTACGAAGCCTGGTTAGCGCATTATATGGCGGAAAAGAGATATTATCTCATGTGAATCCCCTCGTCTTGTTCGGCCTCGGGGACACGCTAGTTAAAGCCCTCCTTGGCGAAAACCTACGATGATTAATCCATTTCTAACTCCCCTATATCCTTATCCTATTAGCTCTCTCTCTCTCTCTCTCTCTCTCTCGCTCTTCCTTAACTGTTCATTATTTTGCTTTTCTTTTTAAAATCTTCTTGGTCCTATTCCCCCTTCAGGTCCAGAATGATAATTGAAACTGGGTTATTGCTCTTCAAATCGGTTTTTTCATGAGTCATTCTGCGTCGTTTACTCAAGCCTTATCCAGAACAGAGTTGGGTTTGATTTTATGATGATTGAAAAATAATAACGTACAAGTACATTTTAATGATAATAACGAGCTGATGATGTGTTACTGATGATGATAAAATAATAATTAGCCTTTTATGTTGAGAAAAAAAAATTGTCCATCTTCTATACCATTTTTAAGCAATTATTGTCATTTATATAGAACTTTTGGATCGCTTGTCAGACTCTGCGAAATATCGAATGACGAAGTTGGTGGGACACTCTCTGGGATGATTCTCACGGTCCCCATCAGCAACTCGTTAGGGAACAAACATTTGAGGAGGCTAATGGCGAAAGTGAGTGAGACAGACAGAAAGAGATAGAGTGAGAGTGGAGAGAGAGAGAGAGAGAGAGAGAGAGAGAGAGAGAGAAAGTGATGTATAATAGTTTAGAAAAGTGGTCCTGGGCAAACCATTTGATGGATGGCGATATGTGTGTACACCGAAAGGATTTCGAATATTCGTCGCGATAGTTTGAACGGTTCGATCACAAGAGGCGCGATCGATGCGTGCAAGCGTGCGATTGAAACGTCACGATGTTTTAGTGCCTCGGGACGAGTAATCGCCGCGGGTGTGTACCAGAGATGGCTCTGTTGTTTTTTTTTGTTCTGGCTGTTTGGCAAAAATCGTGCACAAAAGTCGATCTCTACTGTGGTGGAAATTAAATGAAATTTCACAATGTTATTGTTGTTGTTTTTTTTTTACTTTTTTGCTGCTTCATCTCTACGAGGAAGCTTTGCTATCATGACAAAAAAATTTCCAGATTTTCATCCAAGTATGCATTCAAAATATTCCAAAATGTCGAGAAATCATGCTCAGAAAAAATGTCCGGACGTGCGTTTGTTCCGGCCTCGAAAAAATTCTCTCTATCTGGAGAACTACTCGACCAATCAGGCTGAAACTTGGCACAAATGTACATCATATACCCACCTTTGTTTACTGCTTCTTCGAATCCCTCCAGAATTTTTGGTTTTGCGGGATTTTGAATTTTTCGAAAAATGTTTGTGGACGCTTTAACTTTCGTAGCTTTGCAGCTATCGAGCTAATTTTTTTTTTTTTTTTTTTTTACACAAACGGACTTAGTCACGAGCATGGTTGGTATTGAATTTTACAAGAACCCCTCAAGGGGTTTGGATTTTAAAAAATGTTGGATTGTTCAAAAAAATATCTCCAATGGCATCCGCAATAAATTTCAGCAAAATTTTTGACTATCCAGTCGAAAGTTTGTGCATGAATGGACAAGGATGCGTGGCACTGAGATTGACAAAAATCGATTAAGAGGTTCAAAGTTTTTAAATTTTGAATTTAAAAAAATCTCTGACAGCTCTAGTTTCGATTGAGGGATTCGGATTGTAAAAAATTTTGAAAATTTTCAAAAAAATTACCATATTATCGTTTCGAGTGTCATTGAAAAGTTTGTGCTCGTTATTGTATTGTTATTGAAATCGAATACAAAAATGAAAAGCGTGCAAATTATAAATTTGCTCATTGCTTGCTCATTATTTTTTAAAAAACCCACTCCCCTCATATTGAGAGATCTTCATGAGCGAGATGAAATAATGAGGAAGCAATGTTCAAATTTCTAATTCGCACGCCTTTCTTTTTTGACATTTTACGCTAATTTAATGCTCGCGACTGCTCATGAGCGGCTTTTGAATCCGGCAATGCGAACACCGATACAGTGATATAAATTCATCCCTGAACTGATAGCGCCGAGCAGGCGCGGCAAACCACCACTCTTTTGTGTCCTTTGCGAGCGGGGGAGTATAACTCGGCAATTCCCGGAACGTACTCGGTGGTCTTCGGTTGAGCATGATAGAGCAAGAGAGAGAGAGAGAGAGAGAAATATAAAAGCGCCAAGACAGAATCGTGCACCGCGAGAACGTGCAGTTCGTACGGGACCGCGAACACGTTAACCCGCGCGCTCTTTATAGTGTACCAAGATTCGACGTCGATGCAACTACGATTGTATGGGGGGGTTTTTTTGTTTAATTTTCACAATCGAACGAATCGCTCAACTTGGCAAGGTTTCATTTCATTCGTGATTATCGGGTATCCTTAAATAATGACAATAATAATAATAATAATAAATAATGACGATAGCTTGAGGTTTTGGAGATAATTTGTCTGAGAAGCGTCGTGAGATATTTTTAGTTTGAAAAATAATTTATTGATAGATTAATTTTTCTATTAACAGAGAGAAATTAAATTTCTCGATTAATTTAAATAACTTTTTTTTTTTCAAATTAATATTTTCAATATTTTATTTTCGTAAATATATAATTGTATATTTAAAAAAAAAACCTAACACACAAGACGATATAATGGAGAGGCAGGGATGTTTAGTTTTATTTTAATGGTAAATAGCTTTATCGATTGTTGTTGACGATGTGTCAATTTAAGCTCTGAATTTTTCTGTACATTTCGAAAGTTCGAAAGGTTCTCGTTGCTTCGTTTTTGTATATATAATATATATATATATATATATATATATATATATATAGATATATAAACGCTGCATTCGAGTCTCAACGAGTGCTTGCACCGGAAATGCAAGAGAGTAAACGAAGACGAGCTACGTTGAATCAAAGAGTTTACGATGAGTCACGATTAATGAACGTGATATAACGAATGTATCTCCTGGCGTTGAAACTCGAAACAAATTTACAAACTTGAAATGAACTTTTGGCCACGAGGCATTCGGGAACTCGTTAGAAAAATCTCTTGACCTGCACTATATATACGTTTCAGTCAATTAAAAATGAATGAAAAAGTTTGAAAAAATCTCTGGAAATTTTCCGAGAGAGCTCTCGTAGGATAGAATTTTTTTTTTTTTTTCAGCGAGCTTTAGAACTGTGAATAATTTTCAAACAGATTAAAAAAAAAAATTTTACAAATTAAAAAGCAACAAAAAATCCATAGACCATTAATCCCCTTATATAGTAGCGAAAAATTATGTTCCATCGGGTGTTTCGGTTCGTTAAAGACTTCCGGTTCGTGATTCACGCTACGGTAGAGTGAGAGGAACATTGAAAATTTCGTTTTCAATCGGAATATAATTATTGATCATTCATTGTTATCGTTTTGTGATGAAAATCGTTGACATTTCCCAAATCTCCTCGACGAATTCCCTCTTTTGGTTCCGTTTATCGAGACCCTTGGGTCAAAACGTGAGATAGGCAAACAAATTTGGATTTACATTAGGCGAAGATGAGCGTAACTATAAATCCATAATCCAGCTCTGGAAAAGCTTGAGCGTGTCTGGATAAAGAGAGTCCATCGTCAGGGATATTATTAGGGTGACCGATATGAGTTTCCCATTGACGGTCGTATCCCGTAATCGAGAACTCGCCAGGCCCCAAGTAGGTATTTATCAATCGAGCGTATTTAAGGATGTATGAGCACAAGGTGGCGGGAAACGAGCGGAAACGTGGGCGCGGGTGAGCGCGGTGCGCGAGGGGCACGCATGAAACAAGAGAGAGTCGGACCGCTCATTATGCGACACACGCGAAAAATTTCCTTAAAATCGATAATTGTATGTCAAAAGGTTCGTTAACCCCCATTTTTTATGGAACGTATGTAATCGTGATAGTTTTCTGAACATTTAACAGTTTTAATATTGATCGTATCTGATCGTGAAAGATACGAATTTCTGTTTCAAAGTTGCGTCAGCCCAGAATTCGTATATGGCGTGGGATAAATATCTTGATTTCACAAATTAATTACTCGCGTAAAGAGTCGTTGACCCACTTTGAAATTTTGCAGGTTTTATCATATACACTTCTGCTACACCATATAAAAAATTCAGATTTTTATATGATCGTGAAGCTAGTGCTCATACATCCTTAATCGACGACAAAGTTCTCACTGCGGCTCTCGTATCTGGTTCCCTATTAGTGTGTCAAAAAAAGAAAAAAAAAACACATACATATAGATATATATATTTATTCTCATTATACAGATTTCAATAAATTATTTACTCATCAAGGAACATTGATTTTCTTGGATTACAAATAGGAGGCAAGAATATTTGAATTTTCGATCCAACCAACAAACTTTGTTCATATAAAAAGGTATTTTTGTTTAAATTTATTTCAACAAAATATCTTTGATTATTTTGCTAATTGAGCAAAACCGATAAATATTTGATTTCTCGCAATGATATTTCCCTCGATGGGCACCTTCTTTTTTTTATAGCTTCAAATAAAATTGAATTAATCCGAATGAAATGATTTCTGTAATGCCAGCTCGTTTATACAATACAGCGTGTACGAGGGCTTGACTGAAAGTATACGACAAGCGGATTATGGTATGATACAGAGAATTTGTGGCTTTTATATCGGTGATAATGAAACAAAATAACGTTTTACACATTACGAGATAGATATAACTTACCGATATACGTGCATATATGTATATATATATGTACACATATATGTACACATATATGTCATATATGTATATATATATGTACACATATATGTACACATATATGTCATATATGTATATATATATGTACACATATATGTACACATATATGTATATATATGTGTGTGTGTGACTGCGGAAAATAGTTTTAACGCTTTGCGAATCGTCATGGTACAATGCCAACTGGTCCCTATCCAGATTTATCGGATTAAGGCTTTATAAGCCGTGCTATCGTCCACACCGTAAACCCGGTTTCGCGCGGGCGTTATAAACCTGTTGATTTTATATTCAGTAAAATCTCACCATTTCCCCAGGGAGGGAGAGAGAGAGAGAGAGAGAGAGAGACCGAGAAAAAAGACCAATCTGTGGATTCTGCAATTTTCGATCCATACATATATATATTGGAATAACGTTGAGATTATCGTTTTTATTCATTCGACAATGGTTGACCTCGTAATCCCCTCTAAAATAGTTGTCGCCAATTTGAAATCTTCTTTGTGCGGACAATTTTTTTTTATACGGCCTTGGCATACAATATATTCCATTTGTTTTTTTTTTGTTTCTCTAAAGTTCTCGTCTACATAATTGTCAAATTACTTAGTCGAAAATTTGTTGAAAACTGTTAAAGCTCAAGGATACCGAAGAAATTGCCAAAGAAAGTATAGATAATTGCAGGTAAAAGTGCAAGAATAGAGTGAAATAAAATTTGCTTGGTGCTAATATATATTAAAAAAAAAAAAAAGGAAAGAAAAAGTAAATTAAGCCAGAAAAGAAACGTAGTTGCTGGATATATCCTATTACCCGGAGATGGTGCCCCGAGAGGTCCCGGGTAACGATGAAATTTTTAATTAAGGAGATAATTGGTAGGCTCTCGCAGAATTTCTTGGTGGAATTCTCGCGGTAAAATGCCAGGTGCCACACGGCTGCTATCGTGAAATTATTCTCGCGAGAGAGCAGGAGTTGGAAAGAGAATGGAGATATTCGGACAGATAAAGAGCGATCGAAAGAAGAGCATAATGGCGAGTTAACTATCGATTGCTTCATCCCTTGGCTCTCTTTCCCCCCCCCCCCCCCCCCCCCGTGCACTTTCTATATGGACACTTTTATTTCCGGGGTTAAAGCGACCAAGAGGTCACTCCGCTTGGTCCGATAGTATATATATTTGCGTGTACAGGGCGATTCAGAGATAAAAATATATCTATGCAATACATATAACTTCTATAAAAACGATAAAAATAAACGTATTTGATTTTTTTTTTCCTCACCTCATAATGTCAAATTCATTGTTATCGAACAAAAAAAAAAAAAAAAAAACGAATATCAATGCGGGAAACTATTTGTTCAAGAAAAATATCTAAAAATATGTTCTTCGTATTCTTTTTTTCGTAACAATTTAAATGTTTCATATATAGATATGTGTCAACTCAATTTCGCATCATCCGAGTATACAAACCCCCTTCCGCGCACTTTACAAGGTAGTGTACACAAGGAAAAACTTTTCCCTGACAATTTTATTTCGTTTTCACCGTTTCCATTTCCATTGATCGACTTTCCATTCGATTTCGAGTCTCCTCAACGCGACCTTATACATCCTCCCTAACTTCCGCATAAACACGTATATATGAGAGAGAAAACCCAAGAGATACTTTCAATAGAGGAAAAAAAAAAACTACATTCATCCCCAACGGGATGTGCGCATATATAGAGGGAGACGTCAAATTGGTGGTAAATTTTGTCTCATCGGGGAATTCGTCGTTTACGTGTGCTCGAAAGAGCAATACCGAGATCATTGGGGAAAATGGAAATCCGCGTGAATGCAGAATTGAGAACGAACACGACACAAACGTTCATGTACATATTATGTACCTATATATAATAATACATGATCCTCCGGACAAATGCAACATTGGGGGGGGGGGGGGGCGAATTGCAAGGAGAGAAAAGCAAGTCTTTGCATACTAAATTAGGCCCAACTGTGTCGCATCACACAGTATATACGGCCGGTCGGAAATCGTGATTCCCGACCATCAACAATCACGCACGATCATACATACGAGCAATACACACGTACTTCATGGAACACTGCGCACACATAAACATGTGAACGAAGTGAAAGAACACAAAAAAGTATATATGCATTAAAAAAAAAAACCATGAATGGGAAATTAAAGAATGATTCCAAGTCCTCCCAGAGGCTCTAGGGCAGAACAAAACAACCCGGAAATTTGTCCATTTTCGTTTTATGCACATACAGGGAAGATTACATATGCGGAGATCCGTATATACAGCTCGTATATATATGCTATGTGTATACGTATGTTTCATCCGTTGCTTGTTGCTGCTATACTGTAATATTACCAAGCGTCAATCGTCTCTATGTAGCCCGCACACGCCTCGGCGTTCTTCAATCACGGGATATGTCCCCGCGCGCGCCCGCGCTCCCGGGATGAACGGAGGCTGCCATCAGCATTCGGCTTTGTCGAAACAGCGTTACCCAATTTCCATAAATCGTCGATGACTTCCGGTCACTGTGGAATCATCGGTATACACCCGTGCTTGGTCGCGTTCCTCCCACTTCGTTGCTTATATGCCCTATCTATACTGCGTATACACACATATATACACGCCGCTTGGCTGGAATTTCCACACGAAATATCTCGCTCACCATTGTCGACTAATTTGCCCCATGCATCCGCGTAATTTAACCTTGAAAAAAGCATTACGAAACCCCGCTCGGACACTCCCTATTCCCTCAACGCGTCGACGACAGCTCCCATCACAGAGAGAGATATCACCCCCCCCCCCCCTTTTCATCCCTCCCCTCTGGTGCTTCGCGCGTCACGGCGTTTCAACGAAAGTCTAATTAACAATCAAACTGTCAAGTTTCTCCGTTGAACATTGGCCAGTGTCCTCGTGTGTGGATGAAATAAACTCACACTCGCACGTGTCATTCGGCATTCGATCGTGCGGGATTTTGGAAAAAAAATCTCGAGGAGTGAAGGAACCATGAACTCTCTCTCTCTCTCTCTCTCTCTCTCTCTCTCTCTCAATCTCTCTCTTGGTAATACCCGACGAAAACGAATCACGACGGTAAATCCTTCGATCCTGATGGGGTGATGGGATAACTCTCGGTAATTCCTTCGACGTGTGCGGCAAGGGGTAACGGAAAGCCGAGAAGAGCTTTCAATTAATGGAGAAAGACCGATGGTCCCGCTAATCTCGAGGCATCGGCTGAATCTATCCTCAAATCGTTCGATAAAGCCCAAACTAAACTCATCGATATACACCTTCGTGTATAATAAAAGCCGATCGCGCGAGAGTCTGAAAGCCACATCTCTCTCGACTCTAATTGATTGAACCCGATCGAAAGCCCGATAAAATATTATACTTTATAACATTGAAGGATCGGTGACGTGACGGAGTGGATCCCTTTCAATTTGACCCTCTCGGATTATATGTCGATTGCTGACGGATAGATTCAAGATTAATTTTGTCTTAACCATTTTGACGTTTATAGTTCGCGCTCAATGAACCTGCGTATGATATAAAATCGCCGCACTTGAATGAGAAAACCATCACGCGATCGGGATATATCGGCCCACGAATCGGATCTTTGTTTTTCGGCTCTGGTGTGTGATTCCCAAAAATTTTCGATCATAGCATTTTGAAAATATAAATACTACGCAATTTTTTGGGTTTGAGATTTTGTGACTAAAAAACTCTCCATTGCAGCCGTATAGTTCGTTGTAACCGGTAGACACAGCTGTACAAGAGCCTTTTAAAAATACTCTTTGAATCTTGAAATAGCTCGTTAAGGCTGTACGAAAAAAAAAAAAAAACAAAAGAGGTTGCATATCGAGAAGGTTTTCATCGATTGACTCAAAAGTCTTGTGCCCTCTTATTATTTCACAGAGCGAACCCGAGGGGAGAGTCGAGCCACTTTTCTTCTTTTCCCCTGCAAAGCTCTCGCGGTGTGTGCTTTACGTTTACGAGCGACCTTCTCCCTCCTCCGTGCGCGGCACAACAATTTCTCACTTTTCCGTTGCAACCCGAAGCGCGATCGCGATCGATCATGATCAGCTCGACAGAGCGTGACACACCAATCCTCTCGTATACTTTCCGCCATCTTGCTCGCTCGGACAACGAGATAAAAAGAAAAATGATCTCTGAGCCTACAGAAATGAAAAAAAAAAAGGATTTAGGCATTGCTCTCTCCGACTGAACAGGCCTAATTACAACATTTTCTCGGTGGAAAATCCATTTTTACTGGTAACGACTTTTCTGGAAATCAATGGCCTCCAAGGGTCCTTTTCCAGGCTACGAATTCGTAAAAAGATGGAAATTTCCAACCTGGAGAAACCACACACGCGCTCGACCTTGTCGTCTGAATAAAGCGATCCAGCATTCGATCTCGAAATTTCATTTGTCGAATGAGCAATCCCGCGCAGATGGCCCGAGAGAACCTGTCAAACAAATTTTCTTATTTTTTCGCCTCTCTCGCTCTTGTAAATTCCCCGGGTCCCCAGGTGGTGACGAGATACTCTCGTTTCCTCACTATATTCTTTTTTTTTTATTTTTTTTTCAAATCATCAACCGAGATTGATGTACTTCACATGTGTACACCTGAGACTCCTTGTTGTGGAATAAAGTCTCGTGCGATTCGCTTATATACTTCAGCGAAGAAAAAAGACTTTTAGGAAATTACGGGAGCTGCCTCTGAGCTCTATGCAGTGTTACGTACATTTATATTTGATTACTTTTTCTTTGAAGATGATGTCGCCTATTTTAACGAAACACGACAGTATACAGTCCGGCTTTAAAATTGTGGCAAGTTATGGCAAAGATTTTTCAAAAACTTTTCATTCGCGTCAAAGTTTTTTGGAGCTAGAAAAAAAGATTGGAAAAAAGTTTAACTGATGGTGCTCCAATTGCGACGAACTTTTGAATCGCGTTACACTAGAAATCAACGTGTAATGAAAAATTTCAGAAGAGCAGCAAAACTAAAATCTCTCATCGTGTCAATTCTCGATATACCAACGAGAGAGCATCGATATCCGATATTGTCCACAGTAATTTTGGATCACCCTGTATGCACATTTATTATAGTGGCGTAGTTATTTTTGCTTTTGCCTGCAGCAGAAGCATTCAAAGGTTAGCTTTTGACTATAAAGGGGAAAAACGCTGAAGTGTCGCGTCAGCATTCACGCTACGCCATGATGGGGGAAGTGAATGTTCGCTGGCTTCTCTAGTACGCAATTATAACACGAGAATTTTGCGTGTATAAAACAAACCGTATATTATAATACCGAATATACAGATGACACGCCGGAGTGGTCTTTTGTCACACGGTGAAGAAAGGCAAATGTAATAAACCACGAGGGTTCTATACACGGGTTATACATTTTCACGACGTGTCATCATCATCGTCGTTGCCGCTGCCGCATCGCGTGTATACTCATCCTATACTCCTTTGCCTTCCTCATTTTTGTGGTTAGAAATATAGCGAGGGAAAAGGAACGAGAGAGAGAGAGAGAGAGAGAGAGAGAGAGTAAATTTATTCAGGTAATATTCCAGGAATGACGAAATGGAATATCCTCGCGGTGTGTACAATTACTATGTAACTCGACAAGAATCCCGGAAAAAAATGACAGTGAATTGTCCAGACATTGTTTAAAAGTTCAAATGGTTTTTTCCAGTGAATACTTTTTCGAAGAGATAGCATCATTTTTTATTTAATGTCCGTAGTTTCGTTTGAGAGAGTTAATGATTTTTTTGACCAACTCCCTTGCGGAATAAAACTTGACTCTTGGGTATATACAGACTCGTCTTCCGCACTGTTTATTCGAAAAATTTACTCACTGAACCACGCACTGGACAATCGGCCTACGCATATATACAAGTCCCGTGTATTCTCTCAAGCCCTCTCCATTGCATCCGTACAACATCCCTTTATGCATGCGAGGCATCACGTGAGACATATCAACCTCTCCTCTCTCGCCCTATATATGTATATATATATATATATATATATATGGTCAAACCCTGGACTGACTGATGAATTACGCAAATACCCACGAGGGACTAAATGGCATTCGCACGTTTTCGCACGCGTGTATACCACACGTGAGGCACTATAATACGACACTGCCTATGAACAAGAAAACGCTAATTGGTCATGTCATTTTTCTAATTGAATCGCTAATTATTTTATTCTCGAGGAAAACTTAAAAATCTTTCGGCAAATTGAGGATCTTTATTTCTGTCCATTATTAAAGTATAATGGGGGAGGGGGGGGCTTTGAGGTTGAGAGAAAAGAAAGCTGCCTCCTGTTTAATTTGTTTCCTACGTGAAGCCACGATGGATCCTCGACTTTGTGCCGATTTAATTTTACGAATTAGCCACTCGAGTAACACGACACCCAAGACAGTGACGATGAGGACGACGACGACGACGACGACGAAGACGATGAAATGGTTTAAGAAGGTTACTCCACTCAGTTCATAGTCTACTCTCATCAGGAATAAGACTTTGGAAGAGCCAATCTCCTTACGCTTCGTCACGTACCCTCCCAAGAATTATTCCTCACGGCTTATACTTACATATAATACATATACTTATCATTATCCCTTGCATTTTCTTTCTCTCTCTCTCTCTCTCTCTCTCACTGTGTACCGCATCTCAGTATCAAAACCAATTGTTCCGTCCTCAGCTCTTATCGACGTCTCCTTCGACACGAATTTAAAATTCCTGAATGGCAAATTTGATCGGTTTTTACGAACCGGATACGCTGATAACATTTTGCCGTAAGAATGATCTTCGAATCCCTTCAGCTTGATCCATTTAAAAAAATTAATATTCGTATTTCAAATTTATAAAGCGCATCTCTGTAAATTCGATTAAAATAAATTTTATTCCAGCATAACTGAATTCATGGATTCATACAGTTTGATGAGAAAATATTCATTAAATCAAACGAAAAACGTAGATTGTCCTGTTTGAATCAAACAAATCCCGACTCGATGAAAATCAACTAATTTTCCATTCATCTGATATAGACACATCCTGTCTTCTTTTCTCGCTGCTCATCAGGCAGAACCAAAGGGATCATTGATTTTTAATTCCTCATCGATTTTGCAGCATCACATTTCAAATTCACTGTCGGAATATCATTCAAAGAGAAAATAGATACATACTATGCGTACCTACTATGACATCGCATTTTCGAGTCTTTTTGGGGTAAGATAATTTTAAAACGTGCGTTTACGATACGTTAATATTTTCTGTTTCTAATGAATTTTACGAACACTGGATAATTCATCAAACTTATATAAAGAGGTTCTTAACCCAGAGAAAAACGTTAAGAATGATTTTAAAATTTGAGGGAAGGTTTCTGCTGGTACTAGGAATACACCGTAATTATTTCAGATTTTTTGACCACGTAGTTGAGGAGAAAAAAAAACATTAAATATGCCGTTTATACGGTGAGCTCTTATGGGAGAAGTATTCGAAGATTATTTTATGATCGGAGATTATTTTAGGAGTGAAAAAACGGTAACATTTCCCCGCAGAACCGCTTAAACGACAGTCTAGACCTTCATAGATATCATTTGCCCATAAAGAAAGTTTTTCACCGTGCCGATTATGAAATATACTTGTAAGCAGAATTGAGCGTGAGTATAATGGCAAATTAATAAAATGAAAACGTATTTGGTGAAACAAATGCCGAACGCAACTTGCCCCGCACGTCGCTCGCGCCGCACCATCACACGTTCTCCTTGCCGCGCCCAATTGATATGTTAAGAACCTCCTTAAGGAGGTACGACTAGTATGAAGAATCCAACTGACGGACTTGAAATTTTTATATGTTTTTGCCGAATACTTTATGCGCCTATTGCCAAAATTTGAGCTATATTGACCGTTTAGTTTATTCGTAATGAAATTGCAAAGTCGAGCAGTTTGAGTTACTAAAGCACGTCGTCTTATGGAGACGGTTAACCGGAAGTGCTGTGATCACGGTTTTGCTGCTCGCGTATCCAACTACACCCGTTGAAAAACTGAAACTTGATAGATTAGATATAATAGATATTGTAAAAAATTGAAAAATTACTCTTCACCGTGTAGTTCTGGCACTACATCATAAAAAAGTTTCAATTTCCGGTTGTAAATGGTCAGAACGATCAAATAGCACCCACAGACTTAGCAACGTCGCGAGTAACAGCTGATGGGTTTCGGCGAACATAACCTAGCTTTGTTTTGATATTAGCAACGAAGATAGAGTCATCTTCGTTGGTCACGTATACCAACTTATAGCATCGCCAATGCGACGTTGCCAAGTGTTTACTTCAAATTCCATCGTGTTATTTATGGAGTTTTATTATTTATCACGTATCAATTATATGTTTAATTATCATTCTACCGATCGTATTAATTCCACTGAGGTAATTCAAGTCTATTTTAATAGGTTTTCGGCTGATTTTTTAAAATGTTTTTTAGTCCGTTTTTGTGGTAGACATGTCATTATTATTATGATGGAGACTACTATCGAGTCGTTGACAATCTAATTTTTCAGTTTTTATTAGTTCATGCGCAATAAATTAATCATTTGCCACAAAATTTTTCACATTATAATCGATCATATGAATAATCAACGCAAATAAACATAAATCAGAAGAACTGTGGGTAAAATAAATTTAGACTTTTTTTTGACTCCAAAGAACTAGTCGTACCTCCTTAATCCGTTTTATCTTCGTCTCTATTGCAATATCAGCAACAGCTTGGGATTTATATTATACGATCTGTTAGCTCAAACGACCAAAAGATTATAGGAACGTGAGTGACATCCAGCAATTTTATTTTACTTGCAAGATTTCACGAACAAAGTAAAATACAAGTTTGTACAATGAATGTGCATATGATTAATTTTACTAATTTTTTAACTGACTATTTCGACTTGAAATTTCTTACAATTCGCGGCTTATTGAAACGAAATCTTTCCTCTACACGTTGCCTCGATTTGTCTTGTCCACGCTCTGAGAACAAATACGAAAAAAAAAAATTCACCCAAAATATATTTCACGTGAATAAACAAAAAAAAAAAAACACGCGTATCAACGCTAGGCGAGATATCGGAAAACGCAGTTTTTGGGCCAATTCTGGTATATGTCCCTCGGTAAACGTTTTGCATTTTCGCGCGGTCGATCGAGAGCTGGGAGATTTTCGTGGTCCTCATCTCGTCGACAGGCAAACTATAGAGAATGCTCCAACGATTTTAAATTACGTTAGCTTGATCGCCATATGTGAAAAACAAAACCTCTATCTACAGTGGCCCTTATAGTATATGTGTGAATCGGTGTATCTCGAAATTTCGTACGATTTCGAGATATCGAATTATTGCGATCCATTCAACTTCCCTTGCATATTTTATATTGAGCGTGAAAGATTGAATAATAAAATAAAGAATATCAGAACATTGAGAGCATCAGCAGCAGCAGCAGCAGCAGCAGCAGCAGCAGTTTTATGATGCGTAGTCGGTAAATAAATGAAAATCGAATAACGACGCCGAGATAGGTTGTCGATGGCCGATGGATAGTTTTAATCACAACGATAACGAGATCGAGTTTCGCGAACGGGGCAGAAAGCACTGGCGTATAATCCACGTCCATTATAATAGCGTCCGAACAGAGCCTTGGGGGGGATAAAAAACAAATTATACATACATTTATGTGTTTGTTTGTGTGTGTGAGTGTGTCCAAATTACGACCAACGATATGCGAACCGTATAACGGAGGCAAAAGTTCGATGAAAATATATTCATGCGAAGAAATAAAAGTACAAACTCGATCGTTCGACCTATTTAATGAAGGAAAATACGCTATCAATTATAAATTCGTATAAAATATTCGTTGAATAATTGTTCCGAATCATGCTTCAATATACGAAGAACATTCGTTTTCTTATATTAATTTATTCTTAATAGGTAGTGTAATAAAATAAATATTGAGTATAATCAATCGTTACTTTTTTATTTATCGTGAAAAAATAAACATAAAATCTTTTCAATCAATAATCAGGCTCGAAATTAGTATAAGCTATAATTAATTTAAAATCATTTAATTCGTGCTCGATAAAAAAAAAAAAGATGAGAAAGAAAGCAAATGTATTATTAACAGGCGATACGCAATATCGAGAATGTGCCATGAAAACTGTTCGGTGTAGCGAAGCTGCAAATAGCGATACTCGCGCGGTCAAGCTGCAACAGCGCCAAATGCAGAAACTAACGAACAAACAGACGCAATCGTAAATACTTTCCCTTGGGTCGGTGCTTGACGAGGAGAAAAAAAAACAAAATGGGTTGAAAAAAAAAACGAATGCCCATTTATATGCTCGGCTCCAATTCACAGACACCCATACGCTTAGACTTATTATTCTTCCCTCGTGCTCCATAAAGAGCTCGCCTGGTGTGTACTCGGACCACAGTTCATTTGTCTACCTTCTCGCGATGCTTCGTGTGTTCACTTTTTTTTTTAATCCTGCTCGCTTGCAAAGAACATGACGATAAGATAAACCTACAAGTAATCAAATAATCCATGAAACCGGGAAATCTGCAATACGAGTCTTTTATCGGCTCTGTATCATATCATCATGTCGTTTGCCAATTTTTATATCACATAAAACTCCATCTTTCCTCGTTTTTCCTCGGTCTGCACGACTTTAATGCCCATTTAACGCCCCTTTTCTCAGTCAGGAGGCTTAAAAAAACGAAATTGTTGTAAATATTTCAGTAAAATTATACCAGGATACATATAATCGCTGCCAACGACAATTAATTACCCATAAATTATCGTCAGATGGCTGAATGAATATCCATGCAAATGGATTAATTTTTTTTAATTTTCTCGGTTTTATGTTACAATTTCTTTAATTCATTACTTCCATCGAACAAATTTGTTTTTTTATGACATTCACGACGCAATATGGTACTTTCAATCGAATCCGTCACGCAGATTCTCGGCTTTCCATCTCATTCTGAGCGTATATACGAGCGCGCAGACACACACACTGTGCATAGGAAAGACCGGGGGCAAATCGTACACTTTTCGATATTTGCTATAATTTTTCGTATAAAGGCGGACAATGAAGTCTGCAATTAACGTGGTTATCATAGGTAAGATTCTGATGATAAGCATCAGCACTGTCAGAGAGTTGTTACCCAGTAGAGACGTTATTGGATAGAGATGTTATTCGGTAGAGTTGTTATTGGGTAGAAAAATGTTATTGGGGAGAGATGTTATTGGGTAGAGACGTTATTGGGTAGAAATGTTATTGGGAAGAGATGTTATTGGGTAGAGACGTTATTGAGTAGATATGCTATTGGGTAGAGATGTTATTGTGTAGATACGTCATTATGAGTAGAGATGTTAAGACATCGCTTGTACATGGGAGAGTTGTTTTTCGGTAGAGTTATAATTTGTCAGGATTGTTCGAAGAGCCTAAATTTTGGTACAGGCATCATTGGATAGTGAAGTTTCGCGTAGAGTTGTAAATGCGTGCCTTTCTTTTGGAAATGTCCTTAAAAAACGTAGACTTGGCTGGACAGCAGTCTGAAGATGTCAAAGCGATCGAACCGTAGCCAGTGTTGCAATTGTCCCCATACAGTCTCCCCTCTGAATTATATACCACATCGGTTTTGGCACGCAAAGTGTGTACTTATACCAACCTATATGCATATAGATGACACTCGGGTTTGCTTCTCTCGTATCGCGTATGCAATCCTTGATATTGACCGTTTTCAGTATATAATCAGCTGATGGTTTTCGAATAAAGAGCTTCGACCCGTATGCGCTATATGGCAACGCATATTATATCCGTGTCCATTGATACATTTCGGTCCTCGTATACGAACCGCGAAACGTATCACTCGTAATCATCGGGAATGAAAATTCTCCTCTTACCTAATATATGTGTATACATAGTCACGAGTGTATCAAATCCATGATTTCCAAAATGTGTGTTTTGATTCATTACTCGACCTCGAACAATTTCTATTTTATTTACATGTCTCTCGATTATCGTCCACATTTGACAAAAAAAAAAAATCAAAAGAACTGACGACCAATGCTGGATCATTTTTTTTTCCTTCATACGTTCGTTTTATCGACAATAAAGCCAAGTTACCAATCATCTTTCTACACTAAAATGAACGATAACAAACATATTGGGTCATCCCATAAATAATGCGTTTTTTCAGGATTCTGATCAGCTAAAAAATACCGCATTATTCATGGGATATGACCCAATATAATAAAAAAATCTCGATGCCCATATTTGAAGGATCGTTCGAGCTGTACGAGACGACAAAATTTACCACAAGCTCATCGTATAATAGCTAAGTTAATCCTGTCTCGAATGGTTCATAAATAAGAATAGGAAAAAAGTAAACTTTTATCAACGAAGTGACATTCTCGGGGCGGAAGCGGTGGTGTGTGATTTGTGAAGTTTCTTGAATGAAGCGAGATTCATCAATCAACAAGTCCGTGCACCATGTATAAGTCGTGAAGAACGAAAAAAATCTCGGTTTTTAACGTGTCGGCCAAATAAAAAGTTTTACCCGCGTCGTCGATATTCTTCGTCGCGCGTGTTTTACGACAGGAAAAATATACGAGAAAAAGTAATACACGCGCGGAGCAACAGGACGAGAAGGGTCTGTTTTTCGCATTTACGTTCATAAGCCTGCGAAATATATATACCGTCGCGAACGAAATAAAACTTTGCGCGATGAGGAAATAAAATTTGACAAAAATTGACAAAAGTTCAGAGCAATTTTAACGCGAGATTGTCATGAACGTAATATAGAATCTCGCGAAGCTAGTTATTATTGTACGAGAAAAGAGGAAAAACTGTGTGCGTGCGCGTGTACACGTATAAATTTTCAACGTGGGAGTAAAATTCTTCAGCAGCAACGGGACTCGAGGCACCGGGGTCCCGAGGACCCACCGGCGATTGTCAGTCTCTCGAAAATTCGGGCAATACCGAATCTCGTCGAACGGAAAATGTGAAAGAACGCACGATCACGACGACGAAAGCGTCGTCGTTGTCCTCTTCGTCGTCTTCGACGCTCTTATCAACGTCGAGAAGGCAGAATAAGAACGACGATAAAATGCTCGCTTGCGTCTATCCGTCGGAAAATTTTCGAGCAAAAGCTCCGGCAGCCGTGACGAATAAAGTGCGTCATGGAAAATCGGGAAACCGGAAGAAGACAAAAATCGTTGGATCAACGAGGGATACTCGATCCGAGACGCGCGTTAACAACGGCTCCACTGCAAAGGCAACTAACCGTAAACTCGTTGAAACGAACATTGGTGTCGGCGCAACTGCGACTACCTGCGTCTCTTCAGCATCGAACTATGAGGTTGGTTCGTATAGTTATACATATATATATATATTTAGGATTTGCGGTTCAATCTCTTTCTGTCTCGACCAGAGGCTCTCGCGCGCGCTCGCATATTGTTTTCGAGGAGTTTTGTACCATCAGCTTCAGCGAGAGAGGGTGGCTTTTCCCCAAACTCCCTGCCAAAAGTCCTCGAATGGATTCTTATATATATATTTATTCCCCATTGCCTTCTTTCCACTCACGTCAAGCCCCGTTTCAGCTCAGAGAAAAGCGGGACCCGTAATTTTAGTATATAATATACTAAATTACGGGCTAATATTAATTAAGGGCTAATATACTGTATATTAGCCCTTCATCCCCAAAGCCACCAGCAGTCGACTTATTCGGTTAATGGATTTTTGCAAGTCTCACCGTGGGAAAATAAAGATCGTTTTTGTTGGATAGATGCGTTTTGTTTTTGGTGATGAGGCGAAAAAAAATGTTGGTCTTGACTGATTAAAAAAAAAAAAATGCAAATTTACACCGCTTGAGAGACGAGAGTCTGTCAGAGGATGCGAAGGTCCGTATGAGTGTAATTATTCAGCGCCATCATTATATAGGAAACATTTTGGCTCACCTTTACTGCCTTTGCTGCTTCACAAAATAACAGAAAAGTATATAACGATACTTTATTTTTTTTTTATTCTCTCCCGATACGTACGGAGTCTCCAGGGGGATGAGTCTCGATGACGATTTATATCGTCGGACCGGGGCGTTTTCTCAACTTTTTTTTTTCCCCGCTACTTTTGCGCACCAACCCAGCCTCGATCAGTGGGGGATTTCCCATCTCGAAGAGTCCCCCGTGTGACATATGGACTCTTTTTACGGGCATTGGAAACGTTATCAAATATACTTTGGGGAGGATATATCCCGTGACAAATATCGAAGAATTATGTCACATCGAATACTTTCATCATTCAATGAAATATAACACCGAGGGAGTTGGCGGGATCCTTGAAGCGTGAAGGGATCGACTGCTGACTTTTCGGGAAAAGTTTATTCTTGCTTGGAGGATATTTTTTTTTTTTTAATAGGAAAAACAAAATGGATTTGGTTGATTGGCACGAACTTTCGTTGAATATAGAGAAATATATATATATGACATATTTACGTAATATTTTAGTGACGAAAGCATGAATTTCGCGCACAGGATATTTATTCTTACATTTTTGCACATTATTTTTTTTCCCGTTGAAGGGTGGGATGTCGAATTTTTTGCATTAAGGCAACATGCCATCGACAATAAAACAGCATGGTCGATAAAATATTGTACCCGAAATACATATATATATACGCGCTGCTTTCTCATGAAACGACATTTCCAAGGTAGTATTGGTTTCTCCAATTGCTTTTACGTATCCCCCATTCCCTTATACTCCTTAGCTCTCCCTCCCATTTCCATATATTCCATTTCATTCCTTTCCAGACCCTCGCCGCATACGTTTTTCGCAGCCACTCATTCCTGATACATCATTGTATCTCGTATTTTCACGAGGGCACGGGGAAACCGCGAAATTTTACCGAATTTCGGTTGCATTGTCACCGAAAACTCGGAAAAACTGACTTCCGCTCAGCAATTTGTGCGAGCAAGCTCGGTTATAAGGCGATCACCCAACTCCACTATAAACAGCAGCCATTGAATCGCTAAAGCCATGCATATACAGTCGGACCTCAGGCACTGACTGAGCTTGAGCACAGAAGTCTCGGGCACTGACCGAAAGACCTAACCTTCTTACTAACCAATGAGAATAAAGCACCAGGCCCGTATCATACGTATATCGGTACCCTCCACTCACTGAAATTATACATTTTTTTGTTCATGGGGGGTTCTATATTGTAGCGCCACTGTGGATTCCGCAGTGCCCGAGTAACAGCTGACGTCAGTGCCCGAGGTCAGTCAGTGCCCGAGTAGTCAGTGCCCGAGGTTTGACTGTACACCGACCGCGCGCTTCAACTGCGCTGCCGGTTCACTTTTACAAGCAGTTTAATGCAACGAAAACCCGGAGAGCAATCAAGAATCAGGACTGACGGTAAAACTAATCAAGAATTTTGGGAAAGGGTGCATGGCGCAAAATAGTGGGAAATGGGGAAGAGGTCTCGAGGAGAGAAGCTCTAGACAGCGTTTACGCTGCGTCGAATAAATTTCGCGTTGGACTTGGCAATCCTTCTATTTCATCGCTCTCTCTCTCTCTCTCTCTCTCTCTCTCTCTCTCTCTCTCTCTCTCTCTCTCTCTCTCTCTCTCTCTCTCTCTCTCTCTCTCTCTCTCTCTCTCTCTCTCTCTCTCTCTCTCTCTCTCTCTCTCTCTCTCTCTCTCTCTCTCTCTCTCTCTCTCTCTCTCTCTCTCTCTCTCTTTATCACTTGAGCCAGCAATGAACGTCATGAACCTTCTGGTCCATGGTGGAAATAGCCGAAATCCTTTCCCATCTCTGTATTAAACTACTACTATTATAAATACGGATATCATTGACTCCGAGTCAAAAGGGCGTATGAAGAATTGCTTAAAACATATTCTATATGTCCTTCTCGCGTTATGAACAATCCTTATATGTACATCCTTTTATGTTGGTGTTCAAGATTCGTCAATCCTGTAGGCTATACATGATAAATTCTGTGAGCCCGTTCGTTGTTGCGCTCCTCTCGGCGGTTCGGAAACTGCTCCGTTATATATATATATATATAGAGGGATATAAGAGACCCGCGATCCTCCTCGCAGTTTTGCCCTAACCCATCGCAAATCGAAGAGCCACACCCTCCCCCGAATCTCATGAAAATCCGTTCCACTTACTGTCTGCTCATCGTGCTGAAAGCCGATGCCAACTAATTTTCTTCCAAAATTTACTATGCCCCGCAGGCACATCGGGGGCTTTTCTTCTATATATATATCTCATTCTTACTCCAACTCTCTCGATCTTTTCGGATGCATTTTGTCTGGTTCATATCTTATCTCGCTTAGCATTTCATCCCTTTTTTTTCCTCTACCGTCTGTTTTCCATGTACGCCTCTATATCATGCTCATCTCGAATATGTGTTATATTTATATATATATAATATCGGGGTCGGGATGAAACTTCTTCGTTCTCGATTTTCTTCGGCTTCTCATCATTCTCGTTGCCTTAAGCGCATCACACGGACTTTCAGACTACTCTCTGAAAGTGTCTGCGTCGCATGCCCAGACAAAATGATATATATATATATATATATCTATAAGTGTACATTAATTTTCACAGAACTCACTTTTCCATGTTCGCGCAAGTTTCTCGTTTCCTTTGACCCCCGGCAGACATATACGAAATATATACAGCGTGAGCTCTTCTTTGACGTAGCGTTATAAATGTTTTCTCGTAAAATACATATGTATTCCCTTTTGGTGGAGAAGAGAGCGAGACCGCGAGCTGAAAGGAAAAAAAAAAAAACGTAAGTATAATTTCCCGTTAAAACATCAAAAGGTTCATTATTTTTATTACTGCCGAATAAGAATCATTTAGGGAGTCACTATACTGAGGCAATGAACACTTTACAAACAAAAAAAGAAAATTCCAAAGCCAAGGAGAGTCAGGAAAGCAAGTTTTTATCTTTCAGCTTCCTCAACAATGTAATAATTTCGCTCCGACAAAATGAGAGCATTATAACAATTTATAAATTTGCTACGGCATGCCCTCGCCATATCGCAACTATATACACGCTATTCTTGATTCTCAACAATTCGTTAAGCATCCGCGGAGGTGGCTGATCCTCGCAATAATGCGATAATAAGATAATAACGCGAGATACGAAGGTGAGAGGAAGACAGGAAGTAAGCTGGGATGCCCTGCTGATGCATCAGCCGGTATAACGACTAAAATGCTCGCGAGAAAAGCCCTGACGTCGACGTGTATTTATCTTTGCAAATTCTCATCGTGCATTTGGGCATCTCTGGGGGATCTTCGCGCCCTTCCCCGTATCTCCTCCAAGACAAAAGGTCGAACATCTCTGCCGTGTAACTCTCGCTTCACACGTTCCAGCGCTGTTGTCATTCCGTCATTTTTCGAAATCTTGACGGTGGCTCTGAAGCGATTCGAGAAAATTCGCGTAATTTCCCATGGTATATTATAACGCGAGAGAGAAGCGCTGTGCAAGTGAAAGAAAGAGGGTTGATGGGAGTCCAGAGGGATTTGGACGGAAAAAGAGAATTATGTGACCGTGCTATTAAGATATATAACGCCCTTGTGGAAAAACACGAATCAGAGTATACTCTGATGGTGACGATGGGGTTCCCTGGAAACGCGACGTTTCATACATTTCAACATCCATTACATGTTAATAAAATATTTATATTTCTATTATCCCCTCCCCCCTGGCCTATAAACCGACAGAACAGGAAAACTATTGGTGAAAAATTCGCTTTTCTTTATCATCTTTCCCATCTCGTGATTAAACAATTTTTTTAAATTTTAATTATCGACATCGTAATAACGGGTGGACGAGTTCAAAGCTTGCCTAAATGTGATTACTTGACGAGAAATAACGAGATTGAAAGAAGAGGTAGAAGAAGAAAAAAATTGCGCATTTGATCCTCGTATTTTTTCCAGGCTTATAAAAATCTCCACATTTCCAGGAGGACAGTGATTTTCGCAAATTTTGCTGTGAGAATCTGGGCGAAACACGAGAAATTGTAATCTCCCCTTGCCCCAACAGTCCTTTAAAAAAAAAAGGATTAAAAAAAGCTTATTTTTTTTATTGAAATGCCCATTGAGGGTCCTGTGTACGGGATTTAGTACAGTTGATTTTTCGATATATTAAAAAAAAAAAAAACTGAAAACCTTTTGATTCTACAAAATTCAGTCGATCTACCAAACCCAGCTGTTTTTTGAAATTTGTAAATATACATGCGCAATTTTGTAGTCAAAAATTAATTCGACCTCGTCACTAGGATCCCTTCGTTGGAGTTAAACAAAAAAAAGAAAAAGAAAACTAGTAAGAATTGCAATACGGTGAGAAAAAGCTTTGATGAAACGTTCTCTTCAATTGAATTGAGAATTTTGATATAACTTCGTGTACCAAGTCCATAATAAATTATTCACAGTGGCCGAGTATTTTGTACAGATTAATGTGACTTTTTTTTTATTTATTTATGAAGCTTTTGCTTGCCCTCTTGCCCTATACATTACCACTAAATGTCATCATACCGGACATTAATAAGTCGGAGGTCGTGGCGAGAAACATAAATCTTCTTCCTGCTTTCTCTCACTCTCTCACTCTCCCTCTCGCAAGGATAAGCAAGTGTGTCAGATATGACAAACTTGCATTGCACTCTCGGGTGTCATGAGACGTCTGTTTCACCCACTCAGAGGAAAAAGCCCTCCGCCTACTTCTCTCCCTTTGTTTACCTATCTGAAACGCGTTAGATGTGAGAGAGCACAAACGTTCTCTCGATAAATGTTCGCGACAGAATTAATTTCCTGTTTGCATTTGCAAAGCTCGGTTAACGTGACGGCAAACACAAGTTCCCTGTCGAAATGAGAGACATGCCGGGTGTGAGAGAGGGATGGAAGTGGAGAACAAGGGAAAGCCGTCAAAACCCGGTCAAGATAACGCGCCTGAACGAATCGCTTTTGCCTTCCCTCCTCTCGACAATCACACGGACGCGAAAGCTTGACTTCTCTCTCTCTCTCTCTCTCTCTCCCTCTCTTTCTCTTTCTCTCTCTCTCTCTCTCTCTCTCTCTCTCTCTCTCTCTCAACCTCACACTATATATGTCTAAATAAGAGAACATGGTTGAGCTTGCGTCCTTTTCGACAGCAGGTAGTCCGAGTATATCTGGTACGGAAATGTGCGCACATACAGAGAAAACTGGGGAGAACACGTTAGCATTTACAGAAGAGCTTTCCATGTCGCCCTTTTCATCCACCTTCTCGAGGATATTTCCATTCGCGGGGAAATTGCTTGCCAGAGAATAGAACAGACAAGGATATAGTTGGGGTGAAGTTTGAGGAAAATACGAACCTCGTTCTCAGCTTTTTTTTTTTCAAGAAAGTGACGATTGGACAAAAAAATCGTTGAAGATCATAAAACGAATATGAATAATTACGATTCGTTGTAGAAAAACAAATAAAGTTCGTAATTCTTTTTTTTACAACAGTGGAGCGAAAACAGCGAGTTTCCATCCGCAAACGAGGACAGCCGATTGCCGGTCCTCGTTTACGGATGGAAACTCGCTGTTTTCGCTCCGCTGTTGTAAAAAATAGTACATGTTCACCTCGGAGAAAACGGTCGTTTGCGCCTCATCGTATGAAGTTGAGAACACCTCGGTTTCGCCTCGGTGCTCAACTTCATACTCGGCGTGCAAATGACACCGTTTTCTCGCTCGTTAAACAATATACTATTCCAACAATTGACGAATAATAATTATTTATTATTTTTCTCAATGTTCCAAGATGAATTTTCATCTCAATGCTATATGCATCTGCATAATTGTGTCGAAATGAATTTACCGTTCAATTTTATGCATCAAATTGCAATCTCTTCGCGGGGGTATGCGAAAATAAAACAGAATTTTTCAATTTTACACGTATATACGTAGAACGCAGACTGGAGTTGGTACACTCCGCGTCTCGTCAATTATGTTGATTTACAATGCGAAGAGCAGGGTTGAGAAAAAAAAAAAAACAAAGAAGTTGTATAAAGTTTTCCTGCATGTATAGACAGAGAAAACTCTACCGTGGGGCAACGCGAGTTTTACATTTGTGAATTCTCTCTTTTATTTCTCTATCTCTCTTTCTCTCGAACGATCTGTTGGGCAATTTTCCGCGAGTTAATGCCCTCTTCGACCTCAGGGTAGCCATAACCGTACACAGTGTACTCCATCCTGTATCCGAGAAGGATTCGAGAATCGAAAGGAATGTGATTCTCAAAGCGCGTGGAGCTTTTCGACGAGAGAGCTTTACACAATCACACACACACACACACACAATCACACACACACACACACACACACATGCGCGCGCGCAAACACGCACACGCACGCACACACACACACACACACACATACACACGTTCGCGCGCGCGAATACAAAGCGGAAAAGAATGCATACATATCAAGCAGGTGGTTGCACGAGACCGTGAGTGATAAATCGGAGGTTGGCAACCTCCTGAACCGGGATTATTCGTCGAGATGCACGGAAACGCGATGGGGAAGACGAACAAAACGAGGGTATATATGATGCCGGGGGTTGAAAGAGGAAAAACAGGGACAAAATTCGCCCGAAGCCGATAACACGATTTCGTCGGGTTCCTTTCTCTCTCCATCCCTCTCTCGTCTCTATATATTATGCCCTCGTACCTTTATTTATTCCTCTCGCTTGTCCTTTCCATCCGATGTTTTTCTGTCCAACAAATACAAAAAGAAAAAAGAAAGAGAAAATGCTTCACGTAAACTCGAGTTCTCCTACGAAAGATATCATCCCTTGAATATCCGGTTATCCCAGCGTCTTCTTTATTCAATCCATCCAACAGGAGATGAAGAGAGATGAACATTCAAAGTATAGACACACACGAGAATGTTTTTCTTTTCTCTTCTGTGAAAATTTCACCATCGATTTTTTTCCAATAATTGGCCCGAAAATTTGGCAATTTGTACTCAAACTGTCAATAGAGTCTAAAAAAAACCAATGCGGTTTTGTGCTCTTTGCGGTATAAAACCATGAAAAAAAGTTCAACTATATCTTTGAGGATTCCGTCTCTTGTATCACGAGCTAGAATCTCCCCAACGGTATCAAGTCCTATCTCCCTGCGAATTCTGTTCACCAAGTATAAGAGAGCTTTATTCTTTTGCTGTGTCGTGCAGGAGTTTTAAGAACGAATGTCTGTACATTTCTCTTGGACTATCGTACGAACATAAAAGCGATCTCCAGTACACAATTGGAGAAAAGTATTTTGTACAATGACCCGAGGGCAAAGTGAACGCACACATGCGAAATGTTGTATATATATACTCTCTTGATTCTTTCATGCGAGTAGAATGAAAGGGTGGAATTTAAGAAGATGCAAGTTTGTTTCGTGGTTTTTTTTCCCTTTCGATCGGTACCCAAAATAAACGCTTCAGCTATTTGTATATGAGGAAGATATCATCGTGTTTTATTTTTCTTTACGAACGTAGTACAACCCAACTTCGCGGTGAGATTTTCGTCTCACACGCTACCGTGAGTGTTAAGTTGCGTTTTTTTTTCTTTTTCATCATCAATTAAATAGTGTCTATTTATATCAATGGATTCAGCGTGTATATTAGAATTCGTGCCTGATGGGTTACGGGGTTCTTGAAAAATTCTGTATAGTGTCGAATTTTTCGAGAAGGTATCATGATTGTGTTATTTTAACGAGAAGTTGCAAGTGAAATTTTTAAATTCGATTAAAAATAGATATTAACAGGCGTTCGACCGGATTGGTCAGAGAGAACCAAAATCAGTGCGATGATCAAGCAAATAACTTGTACACACCGAGCATCATTAGAATATATATGTGGTGATTAGACCTTCGACAGAGGCTCAGTGGGCTTCAAATGGTTCCTTGCACAATACTTTTTATCGCTGAGCTTTTCCCAGAGCAGCAGAGTGTCTTCAACAAAACGAACCAACGATCCATTGTGAAAGAAAAAAAAATTCGAAGTACTTGGCGAGTTCGTGACAGAGTTGGTCCATGGTTTATGAATTGTACCATATACAGGCATTTTACGTAACTCGATCGTCAAGTACTTGAAATTTTTATTTTAATGCGCATTTTTTTCTTCCAATTGTTCGAGCAATCAATTTTTAGATTATGATCAATGGCTGCACATAATGAACATAAACTCCTCAAACAGTTTGATAAAAAAAAAATAACAATGCTAGATGTATTTGAGGGTCTGTGGGTTGGAAGATTTGAATTTATTTAACATTTTGTAATGGAGGTAGAGCGAAGCGAAAAGAACGAATGGCAATAGTTTCGTGGAAAAGCTCTCATCTATATGAACGTTGGGATGCTTCGCTATACTCTCATGCCGGTTTGAACGTCGGATCGCGAAAGCGCTCGCGCGTTATTGGATTCACTGCTGTTTCTCTGCTATCTCTCTTTCTCTCTCTCTCTCTCTCTCTCTCTCTCTCTCTCTCTCTCTCTCTCTCTCTCTTGGCTCTACAAACCTGTACCTGGATGGTTCTGGTATCTCTATGCCCATGACGAAATAGCTCCCAATACGCTGCTGTTGCAAAATGACCAGCTGGACCAAAAGTGACGAGAGAAACAGAGAGAGAGAGAGAGAGAGAGAGAGAGAGAGAGAGAGAGAGAGAGAGAGAGAGAGAGAGAAAAAGAAAGAGAGAGCCCTACGCTTTGTCAGCAGAGAATTCTGATAAAGGTTGCTCATTTATCAGCTGCCATTGTACCATAGAAGAAACGCGCTCGCAATACACCCATCGTGTGGCCACAAATGCGAATATGTGCATTTCACAAAAAAGTGCACTGAACCGAATGAGCACACACATCCCTTCATACATAGATGTATAAAAAAAAATGGAGATATATAGCAACGCGAGAGCCCTCTGCGAAGTTTTCCCTTTGTCAGAATTGTGGAATTCATATATATTTGTTAAAAATTCCAAGTTACGTTTTTACTTGATCTTCAATTTTCATTATGGATGATCAATATTTTTATTCGCCATCGAAAATTTTGGGATTTTCTTATGAAATTTCGACTCGAGCCGAATAAGAATTTCGTGACAATTGATAAATATCTCGTTTATCGAAGAAATTCGTTCGTAAAAATATGACGGGGAAGCTAGCAACGTTGCTTCAACGGAATCATTGATCGATATATTGGAAATAAAAAAAATTATTACTCTTCGGGTGTATAACCTTGCAAGGTCGAAATTTTTCATACGTTGGATCCGAGCGATTCGAATCCTATCCAATCGTTACTCTACGCGTTTCAATTATCGTCACGTTCCATAGCGTTACTGTAACACTGTAAAAAAAAAAAAAAACCCCCAGAAAAAAGGCACGTTGACAAACGCGTCTTATCCCCTATCTTTTACATTGTCATCAGTTTTGTATGAAACACTTCCGCGTGTGTTGTTCTCACGTGAGAACGGATGTGGAAAATAATAAGACACGCGGAAGTAATTTTAAAAAATTGACGACAATATGAAAGATAACAAGTTTGGTGACGTGTGTCTTTTTTTTTTACAGTACAGCGATACAGCTCGTCTATCCTTACACGTTGTTCATTATCAACAATCAACGACTGCCAGGTTTGCTTGCGAGGAAAATCTTTTAACGATTCGTGACAGTAGGACGCAAGCACTATCAATTACTTTTGTTTGTTGTCATCTATAACGGTAAAAAGACACGCACGCATACGCACGCACGATGTAATTTAAAGAACTGTAATCGTAAATCAAAAAGAGGAAGATCTCCGGGACGTATGCCTTTCGTTCCCTTTAGTCTTATTAACTTTTCCATTACACGGAGCATGCCGTTTTGTCAGTAAACTCCCAACTTTCACGTTTTCATTATTTGAACTCCCGGGACGGTTCGCAGGACAAAAAGGAGGAAATACTCTCGGCTCCTGTAAACTATAGATGAGTTTAAAAATCAGCACTTTCAGTTATAACGACCTCACACGTTAGCTTTAAAACATCCTTTCTCAGGATCTCCCTCGCGCATATTATAAGCTGCAGGGACATCGCGTCGTGTGTCGCTCCTATCGACAGTTATATGACGTTCTAACAAGATGCTCGGATAACACAATAATGGATGAGGGAACGACAGTTTGCTGTCGGGGATCAAACATTGTATACTTTGCCATCATAACTTATGGAGAGGGATATATCGAGCCTTGAGGCGCGATATCTTCGACATGGCGCACCCTTTTGTCTCCCCTTATCAACGGTAAAATCATTCGATAGCCTCTCTCTCTCTCTCTCTCTCACACACACACAGTTCCTTCTCGAACTCTCTTTCTGTTCTCTCCCTCGCTCGACGATAATGCCCCGCCTATTAATTTCCGTCGAACGCTTACGCACACGCTTAATTACTCCGGGAAATTACGATATGGACTATTACCCAGGAGATACGTCGTTCAAAAGACGTATGTGAAGTATACCGTGATACCTTTTGTCAAGAGAATATATACATACATATGATATGAAGCCTTAGCTTGAGTTTACTGTAAGAGCACCGCATACGGAATATTACAGACTATAACTGTCATGTCTATGAAATACTCGTATGATTATGATCTTTCGTGACGTCATATACGAGGCCAGACCATTACTATAAATTGTATATTAAAAATTTTCAATTGACAATCGAAAGTACTTGGGAAAATTATTCTTTTTTTTTTCGATAAAATAATTACTACAATAGGTTTTTCAAGAATTTAAAAAAATTCCTGAATCAGAAAATTTGTATTCCCAATCGAGTCATCAAGTCTCTCCGCTGATTATTACATTTTTCAATTATCACAGTGATAATTCTCCAGAAACTTATTGCAGTCATTATTTTGTCGAAAAAAAAAATTATTTTCCAAGTACTCTTTCGAGCAATTTCGATTGAAATTTTTTAATATATAATTCACAGCAAGTTGAAGTTAATTTAAAAAATTCACCAACAAGCAATAAACATTCTTTTTGGAAATAACGTTCCCTACTACAATATCCAGTTACGATCGAGAATTTTTTATTCGAAAAAAAAGACAAAGTTCACAATTACTCATCATTATTATTTTTTTTTTAAATCGTAAAATCATTTTGAATGATTTCTTTTATTCGAGCTCGCTGCTCCGTTGCAGCGTTCGAGTGAAGACGCCTCATGAGTTAATTACGAAGATAATACGTATATATAGTCTGTGTATATATTCACGTATCGTATGTGTAATAATGTATACGATGCACCTCCCGTTGCTATTGGAATGCCGAGTGTGCCTTCTTGCTCACCATGAAGATTTAATCCTCAGAGATGGGCGCCCCCCCCCCCCCCCCCACCCCGCAAATTCTCGACCTCCAACGAAAGAAACTCATTACGGGGTCATCATGGAAAAGGAAGGGAACCAAAAAAAAAGGGAGAAACTTTTATGTCGTGCTGACGAGGCGCGTGTGGCTCTCGGAATCTTACAAAGTCACGCACTAAGCTTGAACTATACTCTTTATTTCATTATTTATTTTTTCGCCTTCCTCCCCTTATCCTCGAGGGAATTCATACTGGTGTGTGTGTTACTTTGATAAAAGGGCTTTTTTGGGGGAGATACCGAAAATTCTTCGTCCAATTATATTTATATACGTATATATGTACCTCACCGTTTGAATAGATTTTATGTTTAACTCGCTCACCGCGGGCCTTGGGAACTAATTAAAATTCAAATAGTCATTCATTACTCCAAGCTTATATTCGGGGATGCACACACGTCGAGTCTCCCCTCCCATTCTTCGTTCGGCCAGACCGCAAAGTCAATTTATCACCGCAAAACGCTCTCTCACTCTTCTAGCAATATATATATATACATATACTTTAGTGTCGGCTACCCCTTTCACACCATGTTCGGTACTTCTACCTTACCGAGTTTCCACGACCCAAATGGGAAGAGGATACGAGAGCCTACAGGATAATTCAGAATCAAGACATGTAGCTGACTTAATTTCCTTCAATGACATACGAATCTATTGCGTTTGTGTAAAGAAGAAAATTGCTTTATCCGAAAATTAATTATGCAGCCATTACAACTAAGTGTGTGATCTTCTTTATCGAAAATTTTTGTCAGTTCGATAAAAAAAAAATATGTTTAATTTTGGATTTTTATAATAATCGAATTGGAGGGTTTCTTTTTTGTCATTTTTTTAAATTCATATTTTAAGCTATTCAATGTTGAAATGATCATTTTTCGTTTGCTTTTATTGATTTATTAATTTTATAGTTGCAATTTTGAATAAGCCTGTAAAAGAGATTTTGAGCTCGTACAAACGTATAATGGTTAATTGAGAATAAGGCTGAAGTGATTTTTTCAAGGTTTTTCTGCACCCCGAGAAACCCTGTGATATCCTCTCTGTCTCCATCTATCCTTGTTTCTAGGCCTTTCATACTATCGCCCGCGGGTTTCAATGAATTGCTGCAAACTTTATCCCTTAATTCACGCTGACATATATAATTTGCCGATAAAGAAAGTTTTTAACCGTGCCGATTGTGAAATATACTTGTAAACAGAATTGAACGTGGGTAATGGCAAATTAATAAAATGAAAATGTATTTGGTTAAACAAATGCCGAAAGCAACCTGCCCCGCACGTCACCCGCGCCGCGCTATACGTTCCCCTTGCCGCACCCAAGTATATAAGAACCTCCTTAAATATATACCGGATCTGGGCCGTTTACCTTATACGAACTTAATTCGGCTAAACATATTATTTATTGAAATCTAATAAAATTTAAAGTAGAAAATTCGCCTTAACTTTGATTACTAACGTATTGTATATTCGTAAGCCCTATAATATACGAATGTCTCCCAGAGAGCAAACATGTATGACTGTGCATATATATAGTCAAAACCGCGTGCACACGTTTCTTCTTTAGTGACACGGAGATTCGGGGTGAATCAAAATTTGAATATTACATTCTGTCTGCGGCGCAAAAGTTCAAACAAGGTCTCGTATATGCATATACGCGAATGCAATATACATATATGCATATACTGTATATATATTCGGTATGTATACCGAAAACACGAAAACTGGGAAACAGCGAGAAGGTGGATGAATTTCTAGGACGCACGTTGTTGATGTGCGTTGACAGTGAGACTCGCGATATGAGGTAAAGCCATATATTATATATGTTATATTCCCCAACGCAAACTTTGCGAGCAAATAAATTTAATTTATTTTCCGAATCACGTTTACGAGCTTCTCGCGCGTGCTGTTTGTTTCATCGTATATATGACTTCGAGAATCTGCTGATGCTAATCCATCTTCAAGTGTGACAAATCATTACGCGATTCTTCCTAGACTGCGCGCAGAAACAACGAAAGATTTGCGCGAAGACGTGTGTGTCTATAATCGTGAAATTCTACGCCTCTTTACATTGGTATATAGTTGGTGAAAACCACGAGAGAGAGAGAGAGAGAGAGAGAGTGTAAAAACATCAAAGCTCCGAATAGAGCCGCGCGTGTGTGAGAGAAACGGAGCGAATGAAGAGTCGAAACTCGTGATGCGAAAAGATCGAGGAAAAACATTGTTTTTTGGTACAGAGCCAAAATTTACGAGGCCCTCGGATAACCTCAATGACGTTTTTTTCCGGTTTTTCGATCATCTCAAAACCCCGCGCCAACCCCTTTATCAGCCCTCTTGAACGCATATATTTCTCATAGGCTCTCACACTCTGCGTCTCGCATTATATTGCCTATATACCTTCGCTTTTCGGGATAAAGTGAAAAAAGACTATCGAAAATGAGGGGGGAAAAAAGGTTAAAGAACGCATTTCTACATTCCTCGTGAAGCCAGAAGACCGAGAAAAAGTTATGCTGCAACGAACTCGCCGGTGAGACTTGGTATTAACCACGGAAATTCTATACCTTAGCGTGAAGATTTTATGCCTCCAAAGAGTTTCGATAATCCTCTCTTACCCCTGTCCATTCCTCTCTTTACTACATTGCTATGAGCAGACTGCCATACGTATTTCAGCGCTTCGGAAAA
>OY751313.1:14624533-14965812 GCA_963564615.1 Rhorus exstirpatorius | reverse complement strand
ACGATAATAAAAATCCTCTCTTTTTCTCGTTTTATATTTCATTTTAGAGGTTTATTACAACAATAATAACCAGACTTTAATCCGATTTAGCTGAAATTTTAGCCACATGTTGGAAGATCGTGGTTAATCAAAATGATAGCTTTTGAATTTCACCGAGAATCGACCAATCGGCAGAGAATCAAATGTTTGTTTCTTGGATATTTTGATTCTTATCGGTGCATCGTAGGGTGACTGAACCAATGAATGAACGCATAAGCCTTTTTTTTATTTCGATAAAGCCGTGTATAATTTAACTTAATACGAATTTCTTTATGACATAATTATATCTTATAGAACAATGTTCACAGAATATAAAAAAAAATATTTGAAGTGCCCTGTTCGCAAGGATTTTGTATAAAAAAATTATAATTAACGAAATTACCAATTCCCCAGTGAATGAAAAAAAAAATTCCAATGAATGAACTCTTAGTATCTTTTCAGTGAATGAACGTACAATAGAACTACTAATATTATATCATACTCGTGCGTTTTGAGGTTATGAAAAGCCTTTTCAACGCTCGTTCAATCACTGGAAATAGGTTAGATAGCTGGACCAGTGAATAAACGGCCATATATCGCAAACAATATTGGATTTATGACCAAAAATTCATTGATATAATTGAAGCTTAGCAATGTATAACGTTGAAAAAATTATTACATATCTTTTAAAAAGATTTATCCAGGTGATATGGAATATTCTGGTATTCGATGCACAGTCAGATGGTTATAACAACATGGCTGTCTCTTATGAATATGCGCCCCAAGTACGAAAAAAAAATCCATAGCATCGCAAATCTTTCACAGCGTCAAATAATATCACTACTAGATGTTTTCTCAGAATTTTCACTTCATTATAAATACAAAATTCTTCATAATAATAAAATCATATCTCCGCCGTTTAATTAAAATACTAAGCCTGGTTCATTCACTGGTAGGTGTTCATTCACTGGTTCAGTCACCCTATAGGGACCGTGCACGCTAATACACTCTCACCAAAGTGATTCTGTGTAGTCGTGTACATATATATGTCCATTTTCCCCCCAGCAAAGTGTTCGTTCTGGACTGTAGATGTCGCAACTACCCGAGCAGAAATTCATTCAGGCTGCCTGATGATTCATCAGGGCCTGATCAGGTATCAATAAGGGGTGCCTGATCCGGCGTGCCTTATTAATGCCAGATAAGGGCCTGATTAGGTACCAATAAGGCGTGCCTGATCCGGCGTGCCTAATTTGTGCCAGATAAGGGCCTTATCAGGTATTAAGAAGCCGCGCCCGATCTGGCGTGCCTTATTTGTGTCAGATAAGGACCTGAGCAGGTATGAATAAGGCGTGCCTGATCAGGCGTGCCTTATTTATGTCAAATATGGACCTGATCAGGTATTAAGAAGACACGCCTGATCTGGCGTGCCTTATTTGTGTCAGATAAGGGCCTGAGCAGGTATGAATAAGGCGTGTCTGATCCGTAGTGCCTTATTCATGTCAAAAATTACTGTGTATTATTGTGTTTACGCAGTCACGTTGTTCTATCCAGCCCGTTGAGACAGCGGCTTTTCATCAGAACTCATATACTAATGTCATTTAAATACAAGAAAATAATAAGGAACTAATAGCGTAGTGGTAACGTGTCAGTCGTTAGGTAGGTCGTTAGGTAGGTCTCAGGTAAAATCTTAGGTAGGCTCAAAATTAATTTCGACGGAAAAACGTCCGGACTATGAAGCCGGAAACACTCGTAAAAAAAAATAGTCTCCAAATTTTTAATTTTTTTTTTTAATGATTATTTAAGAATCGAAAGTGCTGAATTCGTCGATTGGAGGGTAGTGGGATCAAATCCCGGTCAATAACTTTTTTTTTTTTTTTAATTTACAGGGTTTTCAAAAATAATGGAATGTAACAGCTTCAAATTCATTCATCGATCATTCCTAATTGCTAATTTAAAAATAATTATATCTATAGCCGGACGAAATTTCTACTCGGGTTTTATCAGGTCCAGATAAGGCGTTTTATCAGGGCCGGATGAAGTGCCTGATCAGGGCCGAACGAGGCGCCTGATCAGGGCCGGATTTACCAATGCGTTACACCCCTGATCAGGGCCGGAGTTATTTAGCCTGATCCGGGCCGGATTTGGTATTGTGGCAACCTGATCAGGGCCGGATTTCTCCCTGATTAAATTTCTGCTCGGGTAGTATGCATGTACACGAGTACACATTCTCACTTTTGTGAGAGTGAATTAGTGTGCACGGTCCCTATATACTGTATCTTAAAAATCAACCAATTAATCAAGTTTCCGGTTCATCATTCCAAAGTGGATGACTTCAGCAATTTTTGTGCAAAATTTTATCCAGATCGGTCCAACGGTTCTGGAGATGTCATGCGTGCAAACTTTTCGCAATGACTTACTAACTTACCCTATTACAGCTATACTTATGTTTATTTGAAAAACGTCAATGAGGCATTTTGTAGACAATGATCCAAGCTTTCTACTGAAAGTATCATTTCTACCCCAACCCTACCACTATTGTCGCAATAGACCTTTAAAATTTAATGCCGTAAAGACGCGTGTGCCCCCCATAAATGACAAAATCAGCCAGAGTGCATTGCACCAATAAAAAGTAAATACATTTAATTACTTATGTATTTAATTTATTTATTTATATTTACGCATTTACTGAAAATACCCGACGTTCGCGCAGGAAGGCAATCGTGAAATGTCAGTGTTGAATGCAAGTTTGTTTTTTTTTTTTTAATACTTGATACTTCGTTTTTTTTCTTTTTAATACTTAACACATTTGATCCGTCGATTTTTCTCCCGCTATATCGGTGACCAAGGTGAGGTTATTGTACTCTGTGAGGGATATTTATGTCTACGTGTATATAAAATGGAGAGAAAGACGAAGAGCGAACAAGGGGGGGGGGGGGGAGAGTGAAGGAACTCGACCCAGTTTGCAATTTCTATTACGACAATGGGTCATTAGTCGAGTGGGCGATTATCGTGTGCCTCGTTACGTGTAACATACATGTATCATTACTATATGACATACGCATGTACGCGCACGTCACGTAAGACTTTCGTGTATTCGGTACCGGGTAATAGGATGCATTCAATTCGTGTATTGCTTTTTTTTTTTGCTGTGTGCCGGGAATTTCGTTTACCTGGATATTTCGCTGGACTGGGGTGCAACAGTGGCTGCACTCTCGTTGTACGAGAGAACATTATGACCAATGCCATGAGAATTCTCATGCTCTGCCTGAGGCCTCTTAATAATTTTCCATATATATATATATGTATGTATGTATGTATGTATGTATGTATGTATAGGTACACACGAGAACAGCCCAGCTCAACTATTCCGGTCCCCTTTTCCGGTGCTCTCTTACGCGCGTATATGGTGTGTAATTTCAAATAAGCGTAGTTTCGTAACGCATACAACACGCGACCAACTATATATTCAATGGTACTTTTACTCGACGCGAGTAACTCTGCGAACGGAATAAATTATGTTATCCTTTCATTATAATTGAGATTTGCCAGCTAGGAGAGCAATTTTTATTTTAATTGTTTGTTTTGCTTCCTCGTGGAGGAAGCTTTGTTTTCATGAATTTTTTTTTTTTTTTCGAGATTTTCATGTCAGAATGCTTAAAATGTTCCGAGTAATCACGAAATCATATTTAAAAAAATATGCATGTGCTGGTTTTGTAAAATTCAAACAGTTGTATCTCGAGAACGACTTGAGCAATCGTGCCCAAATTTTGCGCATAAGTAGAGCAGTAAGACTTCTTGGTTTGATGCAATTTTTGTCAAAATTCCTCAAAAATTTCGGATTTTATAGAAATTTTGGAATTTTTTAATGGTGTATGTTAACTCTGACATTCGTGAATTTACAACTATTGAGCCAGAACTTTCCAAATAAATGAGCCAGGGGATACTAATGTTTGGTATTGAGTTTGAAAACAATTGCCTACTTTTGCGAATTTACCACTACCGAGCCCAGCACTTTAAACATAAAGAAGCTGTAAAGGGGATAACGATTTTCGGTATTGAGTTTGAAAAGATTCGTCAAAGAGTTTAAGATTTCTTTGAACATTTTTTTTTTTATGTTTATGGGAAATTATGTGCTTGCTCCAATTTTGATGAATTTGCTAATATCGAGCTGGCACTTGGCCCAAAAAAAAGCCAAGGGGGACACTAATCTTCGTTAAAATGTTAAATAAGCCACAACATCGTAAGATCGATTGACGCGATTCGAGCAATGATTATTTGTTCAACGACATCGATTTAGCCGAAAAGTGATGAAAATTTTTTTTTTAATTTTGAATTATCGAAACGAAATTCGCGATAAAAGCGTGCAAATTATAAACTTGCACATCGCTTCCTCATTATTTTATCTCGACCAAAAAGCTGCCTCTATGAGGAAGTCAAAATTGAAAATCTCAGAGAGAGAGAGAGAGAGAGAGAGAGAGAGAGAGAGAGAGAGAGAGAGAGAGAGAGAGAGAGAGAGAGAGAGAGAGCTTCGTGGCCGAGAAAAAAAAATATTAAGGAAGCAATGGTGCGAGTTTATAATTTGCACACTTTTTTTTCATGCAAAAACTTTACTTGATTTACGCGTAAATTAATACGTCGAGAAAAAGAATGAATCATCGATAGAATTCATTTGCCAGTGGCATCGCAGTTACAATTTGGATCATTGATATTATTATCAGAGTTCAATCATAAGAGCTTTTCGTGCAAGTATATATAACATTTTATTTCACTTATAAAAATAATATATACGAAAAATATATTATTTTTATATGTTAAATTTATGTGAGATAAGGTATATTGGAAAATACATGGGAAATAAATAAATAAATGGAAATAAATAAATAAATGGAAAATACAATTTGGATCATTGATATTATTATCAGAGTTCAATGATAAGAGCTTTTTCGTGCAAGTATATATAACATTTTATTTCACTTATAAAAATAATATACACGAAAAATATATTACATTCATATGTTAAATTTATGTGAGATAAGGTATATTGGAAAATAAATGTAACAAATATTTTGGGCGCCAAATTTTTTTTGTATATAATAGACATTTGATGAGTGTATATTTCACGTACATAAATTTCCGCGAGATTCACTCTCTCGTCGTCTGCCAAGCGTCATCATTATCGATTATTTTTTTGTCTCTATAATTATCCTCCAATTATTATTATTATTTTTTTTCTTTCACTCTTCGAGTCTCACGAATTATAACAATGATGACAATAATGACGTTTCTGTGTTGGACACACTTGTATCGTTAATTAGAATCTCAACTTTGTTTCCTCCTCGTGGCAAAGTCCTCGCTGTGACATTAACGTTAATTCCGACTTAACGTGTGCAACCACGATCTAACAATAATACGCATTAAGAGAGCGAGAGAGAGAGAGAGAGAGAGAGAGAGAGAGAGAGAGAGAATTAAGCGAATTTCCAGTTTCTCCGGATAACGCTTGATAACAATATTACTTTACAACTTGCCATACAGAGTTCTCTCGTGTCTGAATTTTTTACTTCGCGAATACTTTATGACTTTACGGGATTCGAGTTTCACGGATGGATTAAAAATTTTCGTCCTTATAATCACTCGCTCCCTTTATATATTCGTATCGGATCTTGTTACCTTCGTGGCGCGCTGATTTCATCTCTTTTGAGAAAGCTCGTTACTTATTGTGAAAGATATTATTATTATATTATTTCAGGCTGAAATATAAAATTAATAATTTTCATGTTTGACGTATTTCATGAACTAGAGCAAACAATTTTTGATTTTGAAAAATAATTCTCGATATTTCTCACGAATATCTTTTATATCTATATATATCGCTATAACGTACTGTAATAACTAACCGGAGTGTATGCTCACCGATGGGTATCGATTTGGCACGATATCATACTCCTGCAGTTTATTATACGTCTCTGCTTTTCTATACCAATGTAATACCATTTGCCTATATACGGATCTAGATATTTCTACGCGATTCCCGTCTTCATTTTCCATTTGGTATATCGAACCTCTCTCTCTCCCTCTCTCTCTCTCATGCTCTCTTGCTAAAGAAAAAATGTCCTTTCTCGTTCTCGCGTATACGATGTGAATTAAATCAGGAGATAATGCCACACAAGGTGTATTGCCTGTACGCGTCGTAGTATAGGGAACGCGAAGTGGGTCTTCGTAATCCTCGCGAGTCTCGTTCCGGGACGGGGTGATCCCGTCTAGAGACACTACCCAGGTCGATACCCCTCCGTGGGATTTCCCTCCGAGTGCCCTATACGCACATATATATATATATATATATATATAGGGCCAAATTTCCGTAAGCTTGTTTCACTCATTATCCCATCCCGAGAGCACAGACGCGACCGATTAATCGTTCGAGACCCACATTTCGAAAAACAAAAAATAAAAAAACATTTATATATTTTATAAAAATCATGCAAGACGAACTTGCGATAAAAAAAATTTAATCTCGTAACAATCAAAATTTACAAGATTAAAAATTAACTTGTATACAAATGATTCACAATTACGGATGAACAGTTTCGTAAAAAAAAAAAAACAATAATATCGATGAAATAACATTATGTAAATGTTTTCTTGAAGTTAGAGATTTTTTTTTACCGTGTAAATAAAAAAAAAAAATAAAAAACATGTTTAAGATTCCTTAATAACGATTCTCCATCTCTGTGAATTGACCAGGAGCCAGCGCAGCAGGACAGGCTTGCAAGGCTGAGGCATCGGCTCGATCAGCAACAGAGTAAACTCAATCGTTTGCGGCAACTCAGATCACAGACAGATCAATCGAGGGCCAACAACGCCGTCTTGAGTAAGTAATATATATGTCACGTATAATTAATTGAGCGCTATCTGTATTGGAACCAATTAACGCAATTGCTTTCTGGCATACGAGAACGTTTTCCCCAAGAACGTTTGCTCTCCAGAACTGCAGTCACAGCTTTCACTCTTCCCATATATCTATATCTTTCTCTCCGACCCCTTTGACACTTCCGGAAATTCAATATCCTGAGGTGTACCACGATCGGAAGACTTATATATACGCGCACACGCCGAATTCTTGTATACCTATTTACATTAGTCAAATAAGATTTCGAATAGGACCGAATGCCTCTCTGGAATATGAAAAAAAAAAAAAAAAAAAAATACCTCGAGAGAAAAGTCGAATACTTATATATATAGAAAATAAAAAGCTGCCGAGTGGAGTTTTCCTCTTCGGTTCTCTCGCTACTCCCTCTCTACGTATGTACTTCTCGTGATTCGATTCGATATCCTTCTGTGAGAGCCGTTTGAGAAACGAATTTATATCGAGGGTTTGCATTTTCGTTGTGAATCGCCCCGGTCGATGTATATACATCGAACGATACGGATATCTTTTTTTTTCTTCTTCTTCTTCCACTCCCTCGCCACTGGATTATCCGTTGGACCGAAGAAAGTTGACGGTGGTTTGCTCAATTTTATTTACTCCGAAATTTCGGTATGGATCGATCGATCGTTCAATTTTACTGACGCACGTCCGTCTCAATTTTGCAAAATGATTTTTCTTCTTCTTCTTCTTCTTCTTCTTCTTCTTCTTACCGCGCGTATATGCGTACGCTCCTTGCGTACGGTATGAAATGCTCGTCTTGATTCCTCGAAGACACACCCTCGCGTGCGTTCAATTGCATTAGCGCGAGCCTCGTGAGGGAAATTCGATATAGCTCGAATCAGAGGAAAAGCACAACGAGAGCAGAGGCCTTGATTTGCCCGATTGGGAGCTTTTTAGCTGCGACAAATATTTGTCGAGGCCGCGACTTGTCCGACAGCTGGTCCGAGGCGAACATATATACGCGGCGAGTCGTGAGCACACGTTAAGAAATATATGTACGTGTATGAATATAGATGACATGGGGCAATAGCGAATATATTGTATACGGAGCTGAGACTATAGTGGCTGGCATCGAATCAGAGTACAGAGACGATATGGTGCAGAATGGTTTATACGGTCTGGTTGCCCACAGCAAGAGAGTAAAGAGCCCGATGCACAATTAGATATATAGAGCGGAAGGAAGAGTATGTAGAGAATAGGGAATAAGCCGGAGAGTACTGGCCAGGAATAATAGTCAGAGAGAGAGAGTCTATAGGAAGAGAAGAAAGGTTAACGAGAGATAATACTGGAGAATAGAGAGTATGCTGTGAAAGGCTACCACGGACAAGCTAAACTGATAGAATAGCACATGAAGTTGGTATGCTTGAGGCAATGGAAGATAGGAATAAATATCTATGTACGATATCCATAAGCTACTGTTATATTTGCTGGAATATTGTATGAGGTATTTCACATGCTCGGAACCTTCTGATTGACGCATTTACAATTCTGAATGAGACGTCACTATAGAATCATACATCTTTATCAGAATTCAGACACTCCGAAAAAGCCTAACCGAATTACGACTCTATTCGGGAAAAGAATCTCTACCAGATATGAGCACTGCCCAAACACATTTCTACCCAGTTATATGTCTAGCGGAGAACGAGGCTTTTGCTAACAGCTCTACCCAATTACAAGTCTCCCGAGTCGAAATTTATCTCCTCCTTTAGAAACTCCAACATCCTCTTTTCGAGGTTTTGAGAGTGCCTAGAGAGGATCAAATCGCATAGAAAATGAGATCCTCTTTAGCGCCTAAAACTTGAAGAAAACAGACAAATCGCACCTATCGAGGCTGAAATGAGGATCTTACGAGAACCTCATTAAACCCTCGCTTACACTCGGCCGCCTGCATCTACCAGATAAACAGTCACCGGCATGGCCGTTCGTGGTTTACCGGCAAATTATCCTGTGTGTTGTCCTGACAATCTGCCGATAACTTGACATCAAACACGCTGGAGATTTGTCATCTGGTGGACTTGTGATTAGGTAGAGATTTTAGCGAAAGCCTCATTCCGGAAGAGATGTCATTGGTTAGAGATGTTTAGGTGCTGCTCATATCTCGCAAAAAAAAGTCTATAGACTTGTTTTACAAGTCGTATAGGCATGCTAGGAATGCTTAAGGCGGCCCATCAGTGACAGCACTAGTCAAAAATCGTGACGTGAAAAAAAATCATAAACCTATCATAATATTTTCTAAATACTCTGTCTAAATAAAATTTATGAATTTCGATGACGTTTCCCGTGATATTTTATTCATAATTTATTATAAATAATATAAATAAAGTCTCAACTGACAAAAGTATTTAACGCTGTCAGAGCGATCAAGTCAAAAACGATAGCTGATATTCATATGTTTCCTCGCGTGCAGAATGACAGACATATATATTGTATCCGAGATTTGCACACACGATGACTTTCGCGATTAAATTTCTCGGGAAAATCCCTGGCAAGACACAATTTTTTGAATACTATTGGAAAGTTCACGATTTCATCTTTCAATACTCAAAATTTGAATAAGAACTCTCGTCTTTATCAAAAGATATCATGTCACTTCCGGTGAAAATGGAATCAACTGCCATAAGACCCATGCTAAAATAGGTAATTTTAAATTACTCGTTCGCAATAATTTGCCTGGCAACATACCCTGAAATTTTGAGAGAGCGTTCATTGCATCTTAGATAACACTCTCCCGAAGTTTCATTCGTATCGCCGGTTTTTTAATTCACTGATGAGCCACCTTAAATACCGGTGGCAATGTGTTGTATCGGGTATGGTCAAGTTTCCGGTAGAAAATGTGCCGCTTGATTCGTGAGCCTCAATAACATCATATCAGGTAAAATGTTTCTCTCTCTCTCTTGCTCTCTCTCTCTTCGCGAATCAGACGACTCTCATATGAATTCACTCCAGGTCACAAATATAATTCCGCTTGACGTCGAATACCCCAAGTACCGCCATATATGTATGTGTACAGAAATCGCGTTATAGAATGATTGAGATTCCGAGAGTTTGGCGAATATGAGCACGGAGATTGTCCAAGGGACATATATGTGAAAAGCACACGAAGGAGTAGCGTCTCGACCCTGGGATGATATATCGGGAAGCGGAAAGGGAGGAATAGTGGAATCCTCTCTTATTAGGCCCTATGCAAATTCTAACCAATGTTCCAGATGTTCACCAGAGCGTACATATGCACACACACACACACACACACACACATACACACAAAGCTTGTATGCTAGTCATGTTTGTCGTACCCTCGTCTTGTTCTAACGATGCAATCGCCGGGATATCGTAGAACGAAATATTGGCTATATGTACACCGAAAATATAAGGATTTATTTCATTCAAATTGGCTCCATTCGTTTCAATAATGACTGAATAAATGGTTGGAATAAATTTTCATGTTATAGCTGGAATAAAAATTCTAATTTCCATCGACTCTCATATCTTCCCCGAGAATATGAAATATACAAGATAGCGAAATAATCTCGCGAATCCGGCATATTTGCAGCTCTACCCGAAACTTCACTATCCAGCAACATCTTTACCAGATTTTTGTTTCTCCGATCAAGCCTACCCAATTATAACTTTACCGGATAACAAGTCTGCCGGATATAAGCATGCCCTAATATCTCTACCCAACAACATCTCTATCCAATAACATCTCTACCCAATATCATCTCTGCCCAACAACAACTCGACCCATAAAACAACTCTACCCAATAAAAACTCTACCCAACAACATTTCTACCTAATAACATCTCTACTCAATAACATCTATATCCAATAACATCTCTACCCAATATCATCTCTACTTAATAACATCTCTACCCAATAACAACTAGGGCTATAAAACAACTCTACCCAACAACATTTCTACCCAATAACATCTCTACTCAATAACATCTCTACCCATAATAACGTCTCCACTGAATAAAATGTCTCCCCAATAACATGTTTACTCAATAAAATCTCTACTCAATAACATCTATATCCAATAAAACCTCTACCCAATAATATCTCTACCTATAATAACGTCTTAACTCAATAAAATCTCTACCCAATAACATCTCTACTCAATAAAATCTCTGCCGAATAAAACCTCTACCCAATAACATCTCTACCCAATGATTACTCTACCCAATAACATCTTCACCCGATTACAACTCTGCCAGATAACAATTCTCCGGTATAACTGATGCTAAGTTGCTGGCAGATTACCTAAATAACACACATGATAATTTGTCAGTAAATTAGCATCATCCACGTTGGAGAGTCGTTGTCCGGTAGACTTGTAATTGGGTAGAGATGTTGGCGAAAGCCTCGCTCTGGTAAATACGTTATCGGATAGGGATGTTAAAGAACTGCTCATATCTGGTAGAGTCGGTTTCCGGTAGAGTTTTTTAATTGGTAAGCTTGTTCGAGAGTCTAAATTCTGGTAGAGATGTTATTGGGTAGAGTCGTCAATCCGTCGCGAATCTACGTTGCAACTCCAGGAGAATGAGACGTTAATAACATTAGTCAAAAATACAACAAGAGAGAGAGAGAGAGAGAGAGAGAGAGAGAGAGACATAACTATCAAAAGAGGAGAGTAAGTGAGGAAAATTATCCGGGAAATGGGAATTCGTGAAATTGAGCCTCGTTATCTTCTCCACCGCCAACAGACTCTGCCCCTCGTTCATTTCTATTCTTTCCCGCGTTGTTTTTCTTTCCTGCCTACAAGACCGTCTAAAATGTACGTTTACCGTGTAAATGTACGTGCAAGGTACACTCTACCTTATATACCCGTTAGCGCCAGTCGTATCAACTTTTATCGCCCCCGACGCTTGTTCAAATTTCGCGTTACTGCTCTTTTCTGACCCTCTCCGTCTCCCTCCCACTGTACAAACAAGATTTTTCCTTCCTCTCTCTCTCTCTCTCTTTTTCATTGCTCATAGGCTTTCTCATTTTCCTTTCTCCTCTTTTCTCGCTATTCTCAAAGGTCCATGGACCGTGTTGATTTTTTTTGTATTTTTATTTCCTTTTCTACTTTTCATTCGCATTTCTCACGCGTGTGAAAGCCACGAATTTCGAATGAGAAAAAAAAAACAAGCAAGAGCAAGGAAAAAATGAAATTAGCTCTCCAACTTTTTCCTCTTAGCGTTTTTCCTCGAACTGCGTTAAAACGAAATTCGCTTTTCTCACTTTTTTTTTTTGGTTCTTTTGATGAAGCTCTTCTTCTTTTTTTTTTTTGGTGCTTTGTCTCCTTCATTTCCGTTTTTCTTTTTCCATTCGTATTCTTGACCATCCACGATCCCCTGTTGGTATAGGCCCCTCCGCGTTATCGTGAGGAAATCCCCAACCGTATGATCCTCACGTTTATGTTGCAACGGGGATGGAATCTCAACGAACTTCATTGCGGCGTATTTATTACGTGTGTGTCGTACGCGTTTCTCAGCACGCGTCCAATTACCAGCTTAATACGCTCGATCAAATGGGAAATTGGGTGGGGGAGGGGGGGGGGGGGGAGAGCAATTTACGATTTTTTCGATGAGGCCGGGGCGACTCTCGATGTTTTACCAGAATTACTGACTCAATTCCCAATTCGGTTACCCCCTTATCTCCTTATTCGGACAAATTTTCACGAAGTTCGAAGACCCCTCTAGAGGGAGATAACCAAAAAATGATTGATAAGAGAAGATACAAAGTTTAAAAGTTCATGAATCACCAAGAATTTCTTTCGTTCCCATTCCTCGATGAAAAATTGGTCGTCCGAGTGGATTACAAAACTTGAGTTTTTTTGTTTGTCACTCTCGTATTTTTGTCTTTATAATGCGAACTGACGATATACCGAAACGCATCAGACTCGCCCTTTTTTTTTTGTCGGATATAATTACGAAGTCATTAGCGATCTTTCGTGTTTGTTTCACGCGACTCCGCGGTATACACGATCTACGTCATCAATCTCCCAAATTATGTGAAATGAATCTTTCGTTTTTCTTCTTAAGGAGGTACGACTAGTATGAAGAATCCAACTGACGGACTTGAATTTTTTATATGTTTTTGCCGAATACTTTATGCGCCTATTGCCAAAATTTGAGCTATATTGACCGTTTAGTTTATTCGTAATAAAATTGCAAAGTCGAGCAGTTTGAGTTACTAAAGCACGTCGTCTTATGGAGACGGTTAACCGGAAGTGCTGTGATCACGGTTTTGCTGCTCACGTATCCAACTACACCCGTTGAAAAACTGAAACTTGATAGATTAGATATAATAGATATTGTAAAAAATTGAAAAATTACTCTTCACCGTGTAGTTCTGGCACTACATCATAAAAAAGTTTCAATTTCCGGTTGTAAATGGTCAGAACGATCAAATAGCACCCACAGACTTAGCAACGTCGCGAGTAACAGCTGATGGGTTTCGGCGAACATAACCTAGCTTTGTTTTGATATTAGCAACGAGGATAGAGTCATCTTCGTTGGTCACGTATACCAACTTATAGCATCGCCAATGCGACGTTGCCAAGTGTTTACTTCAAATTCCATCATGTTATTTATGGAGTTTTATTATTTATCACGTATCAATTATATGTATAATTATCATTCTGCCGATCGTATTAATTCCACTGAGGTAATTCAAGTCTATTTTTATAGGTTTTCGGCTGATTTTTAAAAATGTTTTTTAGTCCGTTTTTGTGGTAGACATGTCATTATTATTATGATGGAGACTACTATCGAGTCGTTGACAATCTAATTTTTCAGTTTTTATTAGTTCATGCGCAATAAATTAATCATTTACCACAAAATTTTTCACATTATAATCGATAATATGAATAATCAACGCAAATAAACATAAATCAGAAGAACTGTGGGTAAAATAAATTTAGACTTTTTTTTGACTCCAAAGAACTAGTCGTACCTCCTTAATCGCGAAATTTTTTTCTTGTTTGAGCTGGAAAAAAAAATAGATTTTTGTATTTTTTCTTACATTCACGTGAAAAGTGTTTTTCAACGATTTAATAACAGATCGATGAGTCTTGGCTTCTCCTCTGAAAATCGTCGCAACGCGTGAAAAACATAAACATGCGCTCTGCTCGCGGGTCGCAATATGTAATAAATCGTTCGTATATATTTTCAAAACCATTTATTGCGCTTGGCATTCCCTCGAGTTTCCGATCATTTGTATATTATAATCTTGTTCGTCGTATTATACACACGCGGTTGACGATTTTGCGAGGATTAAAAGCTGCTCGTGAGAGCGAAATTTCGTTGGGGAAAACACGCATAAAATTTATCGTCGAATAATTAATGATCATCGAACGCGGCGGTGCCTTGTTATAACCGTGTATATGTTACAGCGCGGGTTAGTCCATAAATCCTTCTGAAAGGAAAATCACGTGTGTTATTCCGTGTTCTATTAATTCACGATGAATATAAATTCTCATTTTAACGTTCGCGTTAAGTTTTCGCATATTTGCCGGATAATGTATACAATGTCGAGAGTTGGGGAAAAAAAAAAAAACAAAAGGGCGTAAGTGGAACGATTTTGAAGGTAAATTTGCGTGATTTTGGCACTTTATTTTTTGTACAAAGTGCCAAAACGAGAGAGGAATTTGGTTGGGCTTCGTTATAACGTTTTCACGTGTAAATTTATTTTTATTTTGGGGCCGAGAGAGAGAGAGAGAGAGAGAGAGAGAGGGGAAGAGGAAACATCCAACTCGATTTGGCTTTGATCCTCGAGCTAATTAGTCACATGCAAATTTACCCCCCCCCCCCTCCCCCAGCCAGCCAATAATATCTCTGGGCCCCATTCGTTTTGATTAAAACTTTGGCCAAGCTCTCTCAATGGCACGATACACTTTGATCCTCGTATAATACAACATCGAGAATCCTCGTTTGTCGAGCAAACATTTTATTTAAACGTCCACTCGACGAGTACGTCCAATTATCGGGGGAGGAAATTTTTTATTCATCGATATCTCGTTCGTATATGTATATATTTATGCAATCCTCTTTTTTTCCTTACTGAGTTTTACGATCGAATGATCCGTAATCGATTCAAACTTTGTGCGCACCCTTCTCGATTCAACAAGTCAAATAATCCAATTGGAAAAGTTCAAGTGTCTCGTCCAAGCTTAATAGTATCGGCGATAGCTCGTGGATTTTTTTTTTTTTACGACGTAGATAATTATTCCTTACTCTGTCGTAAAAGTATAAAAGATTTGAAATGAAAAAGAAAAAAAACTATTTGTCGAGTAGAAAAAAAAAATGTTCTTTGTTCTCAATCAAGTTTTGACTGTTTATTCAGAGGTATTGCGTCATTATGATTATAGATTTGTTTAAAAATTATTTAATTTTTAGTGATAACGTTTTGAGTAACGTTGATAAATGTCGCCACAAAAGATACGACTAAATGCATGTAGTTGAAATTGACCAAAAGAGACAAATTGAGACCTGGTTCGCACGTGGTATTTGTTTTATGTATTATATATATATATATATATATATTTTTTTCTATTTTTTGCAAAGCGAATTATCGTTACTTTAGCTTTTCCCCCTTGCGATAGCGAGCATTCAGCTGGCAATATCGAAGCAAAAGCCGCTGCCTCGTGGAGGAGCAGAAGATATCAAAAATAGTTCTCAGAGCTTCGCGGTTGTGTTAAAATTTTATTTCTGATCGAAGCCAGAGCGATACGTTCTCGGTTGGCTCGCTCTCTTACATATACTATTCGCGTGGCTGCCTTCGCTTGCGAGAACGTTCTCGAGCGGATGCGCCACGCAGCGGCCGCAGCCGCAACTAACCAAATCAGAATCCGCAGTTCTGGGTAACACCATAAAGCGTTTGATATTTTCTTATGGCTAGAATTACCAAAGCAAGCTCTATATCACAAAAGTCACCACAATCAATCAACCTGGTTTCCGGTAACAATAAAATCTTTGGTATTACTAAATAAACATTTGCCCGTACTTAATTTTCATAACTGTAGTCTTAATCATCCCGTTTTCTCTCAAAGAATGAAACGCCTTGTACGAAGATCAACCTCGACGATGGTCTCATTGTGGTACACTCGTCAGTGGGGCATCAAATTTTCACTTTGCAACATGCATATATATAGGTGTTATATTTTTAATGGAGAGAGCATATACGCGACTGTCGCGTTTATTCTTTTTTTTTTTTTTTTAATGCGACTCATCTTTTGGACATTTTGTACTTCAAACGAATCGCCTGAAGTGCTATCTGGTGACCCGCTTGTACATGTATATGCATATGTTTTTTTTTGCCCCCGAGTGTGAGGTTCACATGGTCTTTAGAACACTCTGTGGCCGCAATTTTTTTTTTTTAGTTCTCGGAGCGTGATAAAAAAAATGATCCATCGGTATGGTCAGTGAGAGAGTATAGATACAAGTAGAGAGAGAGAGAGAGAGAGAGAGAGAGAGAGAGAGAGAGAGAGAGAGAGAGAGAGAGAGAGAGAGAGAGAGAGAGAGAGAGAGAGAGGAAGAGAGTGGAGTAATGATAAAGGGATCGTCAAATATAAAATCCATTTAATTCCAATTTTTTTTTCTCTCTTGGTCCCTGAATATATCCGCTGTGTCATATGTTATACGTGCAAGCGTTCCTGAAAACGCGTGAATGACGTGTAGTCCACGGAAGTATATATGACACCCCGCCGGAAATCCCATCGATTGTCGATAATTCCTATCGTACTCTCTCTCTCTCTCTCTCTCTCTTTCTCTCTCTCTCTCTCTCTCTCTCTCTCTCTCTCTTTCTCTCTCTCTCTCTCTCTCTCTCTCTCTCTCTCTCTCTCTCTCGTACAATCGATCGTTAATTCGTTCGTACATTTTGACATAGGCACACCCGCGATATAGGGACGAATATATAAACGTGATACGTGAAAATCCCTCGGTCTCTCACTAAACCGAATGTAAAATTGGTGCAAATATGAACAACCCCTTCACTTTCAGTATATACTCTTGCTCAATGAAATTGACCGCGAGTAAAGATAAATCAACGGTCGCGATTTAATGCACACACTCACACGTTGCCTACTTTACAATTAAAAATTCACGTTCGCGTCAAACAGTTTAGGCATACAAATTTGGACCGGTATAAAGGTTGAACGAAGCCTCTCTCAGTCGTGGACTCGTTCCTATACGAATTCCCAATTAATTTACTGCCGGGAGTCAATTCGCGATCAAGATTTGCCCAAAAGTCGAGTCCAATGAGAAGGAAACATTCCTGATTAGCAATGGATCTGAAATTTAAAAAAAAAAACCTAGCCCTTGACTCCTCGGTGATTTTAAATTCTCATCTTTCGTGGTGGTCCAGATTTGTCTTTCGGGTAAACTGCGAAAAAGGCAATTGCACATGCGTAGAGATAAATACATCTCGGGTCCTTGGAAACGCAAGTCGATCAACCCTGGCTCCAAATTACCATCGATCCACATCTTAATGAATGTATAAAACTGGCATTGCCAGCGCTGTATGGATCAGGGACTCGCACTACGCTATACGATAATGATTATCATTACCGTTGTTATAATTTCTCTTGATATCATTTTACGAAGTATTTCGCGACTTCATATTTCCTGCTTAAGTCAACAGACACGAAGAAACGGAAACGGAATGAATTTATCTCTAACGAGAAAAAAAAAAAAAAAAAAAAATCCGCGTCCCCTCGCAATTGCGAGTAGGGCGCACCGAGAAGGAAAAACTTCGTTTCCGCGGGAAACTCCCGGGCGCCTTGAGACCGTGAGGGTATAGCGAGGTAGAGCTACCATGAGCATTTGCGAGAGCTCGCTCATCTGGTTTAGAAAACGCGAGGAGGAAAAGCTTTCTTCTCGCATCTTTTTCACTTTCTCTCCTTCTGTTTCCTCTCTCTCTCTCTCTCTCTCTCTCTCTCTCGTTTTTTTTTAGACCTGTGGTTTATCATGCTAAAAAGGTGGGAGATGATGATAAAAAAAACGTCAAGGTTCACCCAAGCACACCAACGAGCTGCTTTTTACCTCGCTGGTTACTATACGAATAGGTTAAACGTTAATATGTGGCTGTCCGCATAAAAATTTCCCTCTCTGTGCTTCGGTGTGGATAGTCACGGCATCTATGGTCGCCTTTGACCGGTTAAATTTCCCATATATTTTGAAACAATAAAAGCTCCACCGTATCATGAAAAATGCGACAGAGCTATTCACATCCAAAGTTCAACGTGTACGGAAAACGTAATTAGAAAAAAAAAATCGTACTTTATGTTCAAGCTGCAAAAACTGGGATTTCCGGTTGGAAGTTCGACCGATTTATGACTGAAAACAATCGGGGGTGTCATACGGATGAAAAAAAATCGATAGTAGACTTCATTATAAAAAAAAAACAAACAAACAAATGAAGTTTGAGCTGATAGGGTCGATGTTTCAAATTAAAAGTTTCTCGTTACGTGAATTCTCTTTTTCATTTTTATTTCTCCTTCATCATCGATTTTTCTTCAATTAAGGAGGTTCTTAAACCCAGAGAAAAACGGTAAGAATGATTCTAAAATTTGAGGCGAGGTTTGTGCTGATACTAGGAATATACCGTAATTATTTCAGATTTTCTGATGAGGAGGAAAAAAAAACATTAAATATGCCTGCTTATACGGTGAGCTCTTATGGGAAAAATATTCGAAGCTATGATCGGAGATTATTTTAGGAGTGAAAAAACGGTATCATTTCCCCCGAAGAACCGCTTAAACGGTAGATTAGACCTTCATAGATATAATTTGCCCATGAAGAAAGTTTTTCACCGTGCCGATTGTGAAATATGTTAAGGTGGCTCATCAGTGAATTAAAAAACCGGCGATACGAATGAAACTTCGGGAAAGTGTTATCTAAGATGCAATGAACGCTCTCTCAAAATATCAGGGTATGTTGCCAGGCAACATTATTGCGAACGAGTAATTTAAAATTACCTATTTTAACATGGGTCTTATGGCAGTTGATTCCATTTTCACCGGAAGTGACATGATACCTTTTGATAAAGACGAGAGTTCTTATTCAAATTTTGAGTATTGAAAGATGAAATCGTGAACTTTCCAATGGTATTTCAAAAATTGTGTCTTGCCAGGGGATTTTCCCGAGAAATTTAATCGCGAAAGTCATCGTGTGTGCAAATCTCGGATACAATATATGTCTGTCATTCTGCACGCGACGAAACATATGAATATCAGCTATCGTTTTTGACTTGATCGCCCTGACAGCGTTAAATACTTTTGTCAGTTGAGACTTTATTTATAATATTATTTATAATAAATTATGGATAAAATATCACGGGAAACGTCATCGAAATTCATAAATTTTATTTAGACAGAGTATTTAGAAAATATTATGATAGGTTTATGATTTTTTTTCACGTCACGATTTTTGACAAGTGTTGTCACTGATGGGCCAATAAATGAAAACGTATTTGGTGAAAAAAATGCCGAACGAAACCTGCCCCGCACGTTGCCCGCGCCGCGCTATAACGTTTTCCTTATCGCACCCAATATTAGATGTTAAGAACCTCCTTAAATGATTCTGTCTTTTTTTCGACTTCAATTTTCGTATGAAACAAATTTTAATTAAAGTGAAAATTCTCGATCGGTACGTACAAGAGTTTTGTACGAATTTAAGCGAGAAAGAAAGAAAAAAGAGATTGCTCTGCATTTTCCGATTATACGACTTTTTTTTCGTTCGTACTTTCCGATATCGGTTTTTTTTTTTTTTTTTTTTTTTTTTCCAGAGATTTTGCTTTCCGCGCAAACGAAGCTGTCGCGGCAATATTTAGCATGCTCATACATACATATGTACATCATCCTCTATTTTGTTTCTTTCGTTTTTGCATTTAAATCTTCCGGCGCTATAACGACGAACGAAACGCGAATGGCAAAACTAGCGAGTGAAATTGTTTTTTTGATTTTTCTTGTTTTTTTTTTTTTTCCTCTCTTTTTACGTGACTATGTGATCGTTAACGATCATCTCTCGCGTATGTCTCCCCCCTCGATGTAAAAATTGCTCGTGGCGCAGAAAAAACTCGCTCTCGGCTCGGTATGACAAAAGTCGATCGATGTCCAATCGGGTGAAATGAACCTCATGCGCTCCCTGAGCTTTGCTGCTTCGCGATACGAGCCGTAAAACGAATGTCGCGGAGATTTAAAAAAAAAAAAAAAAATAGAAAATAGAGGGCTAAATTTAAAAAGGGCGGGGGGAGGGGAGACCCTCATGTATCCCTCCGGTGGGGAGAGATAGATAACGAAATTCAAGCTCATTAATCTGAACTCTTGAGGCGAGATGTGCAGATGCCAATTAAAGTCAACCTGTTCGTCGTTCGTTCTGTGTGTTTTCTCGCTCGAACCAATGAACTCCCAGCGATAAAAATTTGCCCGAGAGACCTTTCAACACTTTTTGCATTTTGATTTTTCATTTTCCCCCGTGTACTTTGCATCGTTCTGAAAATTCATGTGCAAAAAAAGAAACGTACCATTTCGTTGTTTGAACGAAAATAATTTCAATTTTTTTTTTTTTAAATGGACAGCAGAATGGAAAATCGTAGAGAACGATCGTTACGAATTTTGACGATCGTGTAGATCAATTATAACGCATGGCATAAAATAATCTCGGAACACGATGATCAAGTACTTTTATACTTTTCGAATTTTCAATTATTTTTCCATCTTAACAGCAGTGATATCTGGCAATCGTCATTATTTCGTTGTGCTTTAACAATATTGGTACAACGGAATGAAACGATTCTGTGATTCGTTTGCGCCGAAAATCATGCAAATCGAATATACGTGGCGACGAGTAAATTGAAAGGCAAATTAAAGTTGTTTGATTCGTTATAAATTTAATTAGTATTTCCGTGACGGTAGCAGGTATTATCGCATTATTTGATGTTAAAAAAGTTTCAATCAAGCAACAAAAAATTTACGCAACGATCGCAAAATTTTGCGACCCTCAATAAACTCTCAACTCATCAGCATAAAATACGATAAACGAACAATTTTTTTGTTTTTTTTTTTTTTTTTCTAATCGAAACCTCGAAATACCGAAATTTCCAAAACCAAAAAAGGAACGAATTCTTTAATAATTATCCATCGTGAACGAGCTGGGAATATAAATTGATGATTAATCGTTGAACAGTGGATTGAAGCGATTCGTGAATAAAAAAAAAAATTGCACAGAATGGAATTTCTCCTCGAGTGGTCCATATGGTCTGATTGATTGGATACTCTCGAATTTATAACTGACCCTCGACCTCATCAGCTCGAAAATTACGTATCGATCTTTCTACCTCGTTGAACACGAAAAACTCTCTCTCTCTCTCTCTCTCTCTCCTCTTCTCTTTTTCTCGTTGTATGCATGGGCCACAAGCTCATGAGAAGTGCAACGAGACATCATGCAACGCTCGTCTTCTTCGTCGTACACCTGTTAGGTGGTCGAGTCTTGTAAAAAAAAAAAAAAAAAAAAACATAATAACGAGACTCTCGAAAGAGCTTTGGGGAGGAAATGAAGCAGACGAGAGGCGAGCGAAGAACAGTTCGCACACGATATAATCGCTAAGCTGCTGCTGCTCTCGAGTTTTGCTCTCCTCGATATATGTACCGTAATTATTCTCCGGAGATCAAGTACTCTGGATAAGAGCCACGGACAAAACGGATGTCCTGCTCAGAAGAACTGTCGAGGTTGGAGTAAAAAAAAAAAAAAAAAACGAAATTACGAATGTTGCAGGGCGAGGAACGGCAATGAGTCTATCTCGAATTTCACTTTATGTATTATTCGGCTTTATTTAAGCCGCAGAACATAAACTAATTCTTAATTTTACTTTTATCATTTTTTTCTTACGAGAAAGGTATAAGCCCAAACGGTCGAAATTCGAGTCGTAAATTTGAGAACCAAAAATTAATGACTTCGTTTTTAATCGATTCAGCGAATTTATGAAATTTATTACTCCAATTTGAAAATATTTCTGAAGGAAAAAAAAATTGCAATTGAACTCTCGATGCGACTGAGCTCAAAATCGCAAGATAAAATTATCTTCATCTCGTATGGTTGAACGAAGGAGAAAAAAAAAAGGTACTCGTAACTTGTCAAATTTATTCTCGCGTTATTCTTCGTTTGACCTATATTGGAATTTTCGAACTCTCGCGATAATGAAATTCACGTTGAATGTGTGCTCTGGCACAGGTAAAATTCGAGCCAAACGACGACGATTCAGCGATGAAAATAAATTGCCATGCATTGCCTGATTCGCGTATTTATGACGACACGATGAGTCTTGAACCTCTCGTGCATGCTTCTTCGCTTCTTCTCATATTTCCTGCTCAGTTTTATTTCGCGCGGTGACTCCGCGCGCGCGCGAAGGAAGGGTTAAGAATTGAATTATTCCATTGGGAAGAGAGCCAAAGCCCGCATTTCGCATCGTCGTCGCGATGTGTATCGGATTACAAATAACCCAAAGGAGGATGAGGCAAAGAGAAGAAGGGTTGAATGAGAAAGAAAAAAAAAAAAAAAAAAAAAAAAAACGATACTGCACCCAGGTGCAATCTGATATTTTCCTTCGCGATCCGACTTTTCAGTCGCGTACAACGAATCGAGAGAGAACTCTTCTGTTCGTTGCTTTTTTCGATCGTGATTGAAATTTTTTTTTTTTTTTTTCTTGCAATACGAATGGGGAACGTAGACGTAATCCTTCGAGATGACAAATTCTCGTAAATCTCTCGGATAATATGAGGGATATATATTGGTGCATACGTAGGAAGAATTTTTACTATAGGGGAAAAAAAAACTGATTATAGCAAATCGCATGAAACGATATGTAATATATATTTATCTCTCTGTATTATACTATAAAGATGTATACAAGAATCGAGGGGGCTCTCATATCGGCACCGCAAATGCAAGGGTGCATTTGCGGCTATTTTCGGCAAGATCTTTATATATATATATATATATATATATATATATATATATATATATATATATATATATATATATATATAGGTTGAGGGTTTTTTTAACCCTCAACCCGCGATAAAAGTGAGAGGGATCTGATATCTGGCTCGAGACCAGAGAGCAAGAGAGAGAGAGAGAGAGAGAGAGAGAGAAAAGAGAGTTGTAAAAAAATTGGTTGGGAAAAGCCTTCGAGCCTGCGTCGCATCGGGGATGAGCCAGACGAGAAAACGAAGAGGCGAACAGAAGAAAATATAAATATATATATTCACGGGAAGGAGGCTTGACGAACTTTTGAATTTTAAAAACTCATTAGAAACGACGAAGAATTATTTTGTTTTTTTTTTTTTTTTTTTTAATTAATTTTATATTTTGTTTATCGATAGTATTGTGAAAATAGTGATTTATTCGAAATCAATATAAATCGCATGAGCTTTAATTAAATTTGATCGGATCTAAATTGTTTTTTTTTTTTTTTTATTTTCGGGGGAAAAAGAATCATGTTTTTGACGTTTTTCGAAATGAACTTTTTGAGTTTAAAGGAGAATACCCAGCAGATTCGCGATCAGCGGAAAAAAAATACATCGATACACGTTCCCAAATGAAATTCCACAAATCCCCAGATTTTTTGGCGTTTGTATTTTTGCGAAAAATTAATAGGTTCACCAAAATCGCTGTAATTTTGCTTCCCGATGGAGTTGTTACTTCCGGGCTTTTCAAGGCATCCCTGATAAGCCGAAATCCGTCAACGCGGAGCAAAGTTATGGGCATTTGAATTTTCGGTATTTTCAGGTTTTCGAAAAAGTAGACAAGAGAATTGAAATTTTTTTTTCGTCTTTCACCATATATTACCATATGCTCTGAGGGCGATCGGAAATTTTCCGCTGATTACGAATCGTTCGGCTTTCGTTTTTTGTACTTGAAGTACTTTCTGGTACTTTACCCAGCTCTGATATATATGTATATATATATATATATATATATAGGAAACCAGTATCTGGGCAGTGATTCGAATCAAAATCAAATGAGTTTAGAGAGTACGTAAGAAATCAAATATGAGTACTAGAACTTACGAGATGTATATATAAAACGTAAAAAGTATTTGATACTTGATTCTTGGCGTATTTAACCCTTCGTGGTCACACTGGGTAAATTTTACCCAGGCCTTTTGGCAGGAATGGTTTATTCTTTTACAATTTGACCTTTTTACGATTTCTTTTTCAACATATTGTGATTTCAATTTTGACATACCAACTTTTGACACATGTTTTAGAATGTTAAAAGTATTTTTTAATATTTTTTCGACCCCGATCGGACTGATAGTTTTCGCACAACAACCATTTGAAACTTGGCTGGGTAAATTTTACCCATGTGTGACCACTAAGTTATTCTACAGAGATGTGACCACGAAGGGTTAAAGTACTTTAAATCTCAAGTACTTACAGTACTTTTTACTTTGTATTTGAAGTACTTTTAGGTACTTTGCTCAGCTCTGATATATACATATATATATTTATAGGAAACCAGTATCTAGGCAGTGAGACAAAGCAATATGAGGACGAGAATAAGAACAATATCTATAATACAAGAAGCACCGTATGGCGACTGAAGCTTCAAAGTTTCAACTCACTGAACATGTGTCATATATACAGATATGTATTCATGTATATTATATGTTCACTCGAATTTTTCTCCCCTATCGAATCCAGGCATAGCCACTGCCAGCATCTATTTACAGTAAACGATACACAGTTACATTGGTAAATAAAAACGTAGAAAAAATTAAATAAATCAATATATCCAACGGTATAAAATTATACAAATATATAATGAATAAGCTTAAAATAAAATACCACCGATTTTATAAATCGCGGCAGCATTGGTCACGGTGTGCAATTTTTTCGATCTCACATATCAAAAGCAGCATTGTTATAGCAGTCAATACCAGGCTGGACGACCACTTTTGGGAATTCCAAAAAATTTAGTCCAGCAATCATTCTTTATTTGCAATTTTTCAATATTGTTCACAATTTATTCGGTTCTCCGTTTCATCCGTATCACAAGTTTCATGAAAATTAAGCTTCGAACGCCTCTCCACTCATCCTTAAATTTAGATGGAAACGAATTTTTAATTTGTAACGATTTTTTTGGGGTTAACACTTGACTTATTTCGAAAGTCTTGAGTATTTCGGACGTCGAGAAATCTGCGAACGTAGTCTCGTCAGAGGGATTTTTTCGATTGTCGACGCGCTTTATGCTGGAAAATCCTAGCCATATTCTCAATGCAATCCCCTCATTGCTTCCTCGTTGTTTTTGTTCAGTTTTTTTTGTTTTTTCTACCTCGAGGGGACCAACAATGCGAATCTCGTTTTACTCCCACTGCAATGTTCGCTCTTCCTCCATCTGTCCATTCTCCTGTCTTCCAGTCGTCCTCTCCGGCGGGAAAAATCGTACACATATACATATAGAGAGAGAGAGAGAGAGAGAGAGAGAGAGAGAGAGAGAGAGAGAGAGAGAGAGAGAGAGAGAGAGAGAGAGAGAGAGAGAGAGAGAGATAAAAAAATTTCAGTGTGAGTCGAATCACGTCTGTCCGTGCCAGCTGAATTTTCCGTCGACACCTTCGCTCTTTTTTCTTCTCATTCTGTCCCATTCACGCCCTCATTCCATGCTGTGTGTGTGCGTGTGTGTGTGTGTGTGTGTGTTCCTCTTTACCGCGGATTTTCACACTCTCGATTCACCGCACCCAAATAATGGAACTATCTAGCGCACATTAGAGATACTTCAAGCTATCGTTCGATTCCCTCTTCAATCCAAGCTTCCCCGTTTTATTTTTCGATAATATTTATCCGCGTATTTTCGAGCTGTGGCACTGATCGTAATTACATTTTTTTCAACATTAATTATTTTCGTATTTTTTTTTTTTTTTTTTTTTTCGAAATTGTGAAAAATTTTCGAGAGATTTTGTCATTATTACGTGTGACATGAGAGGGGAATGGATCACTTTACACGATGAAAAAAAAAAAGAAAATTTAATCATCACCTTTACATTTTCTGCATTTCCAACCATCCTGATTATGTATTTTTAATCTCACACCCTTTCGTTCTTTAATTTTTTTTTCTCACCTTTTCGCATCTGCATTTCCTTCGCATTCCTTTTTTTTTTTCCTTCCCACCTCTCGTTACAAGTGTACTCCATATACTCGTTTGTCAATTTTCTTTTTTCTCCTTTTGTACTTGCCAACGCGAACGTTCTGGCTTTCTCAATTTTCATACAAGATCCGTGTATGATAATATATTTTCGGAAAATCATTTCTACCTCAAGTTTATTCGTCGACGATTTTCATCCACCGAAAATGACGAACAAAAAGCCCTTCTCGCGAATGATATTAAAAATTTAGAAATTGAGTGCTCGCTCAAGTAATAAAATCGCAAAACGATGATCGGAAATTTATTCCAGATCCGAAGAGTTGAGACAGCGAGAACGAATTTTTTTTTTCCCTCGTTACCCCAGGAAGATTAAAAGATTGATGTACGCGAAGAAAAAAAAAACAAAAAATATCGACAATGTGCAAATCCGGTCAGCGAAAAATGAAGAAATTCTCTTTTCACTCTCGGTTGCGGGCGCGCGTTCTCTCGACCATACTTAAATTTTTGCTTCCGTTGTCTTGCTATACACAGCGAGGCTGTGGACTCTCGTACCGCGCTGAGCGAGGGTGAATTTCTTTTTTTTTTCCTTTCGAGACCGTGAATTACAGCTCAGTGGCGCCCTTAGATTTTTTTTTTCACGTTGTCCTCGCAGTGATTGAAAAGCGTTTTTTTTCCCCTCTCATCTTCTTGCGCATCCTCATGACGTAAATTCGATTAAAATACTTTGGAAATATTATGATTTTCGTGAATTTCGAAAATTCCGCTGCGGATCCGATTGAATTATCACAATTTTTTCGTTCTGGTTATAGAATTTATTCGCGAATCTATTGCAGTATGGGCAAGCTGGTCAATAGAATTTTTAATTCAATACACGAATAAATCTTATACAATACGAATAAATTTTAATTTGAGGAAAAATTCGGTTTGAACGTTTTTCTATCGCGAAAATCTTTGCTCTCGAGGACTTTTTCAATTTCATCCCACGCAAATTCGATTGCTCACTGTATAATATATATATATATATATATATTTATGTATTTATATCGTGAATAACCAATGAGAAATAGCACGAGGCATTGAGAACCCCTTGAAACATGCTCACCGTGTTGTGCCGCTTCGAGTCTCTCGTGAGATTATAAAAGTTTTTTTTTGAATGCAACGAAACGGATGAGAGATACCGGTTAACCCTGTAAGAGTACTCGTCTCTCGTTGAGCTCTCTGGATTTCGTGAAGTACGTATGAAAATGTACCAGATCACATATATTTTTAAACTCGTGGCACATGCTCGTACATATATTATATATAAAGGATGTTCCAGGCCATATCAGTGAGATTCTGACCTAATGACAATATTTTCTTTCCTGTTGAAGTATGTGAGTATGTCACGAAAAAAAAAACATCTTTCGTCCAGTATTTCGGTTTTTTTCCCATAGTTTTACAATCAATTGCTCCGAAGTCTTAATTCTTAATTCCGAAGGCTTAATTCTATAGCAAATGCGCTAGAAAGATAATCAACATTAATTGCCGTTTTAAATTTTTCTCCGTTGTGTTGACAAGAAAAAAACTGATTTAGAAAAAAAAAAAGAAAACAATAAATGGAAATTTCGTTTTGTATTTTTTTGCCTGATGATCTGGAGCACAGTAAGAGGGGAAAAAAATTGATTATAGTTAGGATCATAATATGGCTTTGTTGGATTCAACAAAAGGAATGCCCTGTGTATCAGAGCAAACGAAACGTTATTCATCGGCCACGTTTCCCCGTGGCTTTGCGATAAAATAAATGTGCATAATAACGAGAAAGAAGGTAAAAGAGCATATCGAAATCTTGAGATACAGTCGGATCTCGGGCACTTACGTTTCGGCCACTGACGAACCCCTCGCACTGACGTCAGCTGTGATTCGGGCACTGTCAAATCGCTATTTTATCGCCAGTGCCGACTATGTTCTGGAACCCCGTGATTTTAAGAAAGTACAGGCGCAGGGTACCTCGCGGTCGTAACTACGGCCCTGAGGCTTTTGTCTCATTGGCCGGTAGGAAGGTTAGGTCTTTTCGTGAGTGCCCGAAACAATTTGTCTCGAGCTCCGTCAGTGCCCGAGGTCCGACTGTATATACGGCTGTCCTCGAGCATCCCAATATTTCTATGAATTCTTGATTTTACGATCACGTAAAAATAGGCATTCAACGCACATAACATGACGATCACTCTTCTGAATTAAACTTTATCCACTCCCATCGCCAATGACTCCCTTACGATTTCTGTACGATCGAATCTCAGTAGACTCACGGACATATTAATATTTCTTATTTTAGCATTTTTCATTCCAACCGAATCAAACGATCGTACCATGTGAGAATTAAGTGAAAAAATCCGTTATGGTCAGACGTGGATTGTAAGGCATAAAAACGATGTTTCGTTATTCTTCTGTTCGTTGATTCTTGAAAAAAAAAAAAAAAAAAAAAAAACAAACTCACACAAGCCCTATTTTCATTCTTCGTATCATTTTAAGGAGGTTCTTAACGTATCAATTTGGTGCGGCAAGGGGAACGTGATGGCGTGGCGCGGGCGACGTGCGGGGCAGGTTGCGTTCGGCATTTGTTTCACCAAATACGTTTTCATTTTATTAATTTGCCATTACTCACGCTCAATTCTGTTTACAAGTATTATATTTCACAATCGGTACGGTGAAAAACTTTCTTCATGGGCAAATTATATCTATGAAGGTCTAATCTGTCGTTTAAGCGGTTCTTCGGGAAAATGTTACCGTTTTTTCACTCCTAAAATAATCTCCGATCATAGCTTCGAATATTTCTCCCATAAGAGCTCCACCGTATAAGCGGCATATTTAATGTTTTTTTTTTCTCCTCAACTACGTGCGGTCAAAAAATCTGAAATAATTACGGTGTATTCCTAGTACCAGCGCAAACCTCCCCTCAAATCTTGGAATCATTCTTACCGTTTTTATCTGGATTAAGAACCTCCTTAATTACGAATTTCATCTCAAGAATAATAATACAAACCAATTATATACATTTTTTTTTCCCCTCTACGATTGTCATTTGAATAAATGTTTTTATCGTAAAAATATTTTGATTCTCCGGTCCTTCGATCTTCTTTCCCAATTGCTCGAAACTATAATTATTAATTTTTATGCCACCTGTCTTACTTCTGATAAACATCTTCTCTTTTTAACCCTTATAAAATCATTTTTTCGTGTTTCTTTGTTCTCTTCGTATAGTCGCCTCGAGTCTCGATGGTAAATGTGAATATCAAATTTTACCATAAACAGACGATATCTTATTCTTCTCTGGAGTCGTCGATACGGTCACAGAAAAATGTTTTTTAATAAGCACCGAAGGCACGAATAGTGCACGACTAGAATTGGCAGTAACATATCTCTCTTTCTCTCTCTCTCTCTCTCTCTCTCCATCCCCCTGTATATTATATGATACAAGTACATATGAGTTAAATTGTTTGTGTGTGAGAGACGGAGAAAGAGATCTCTCTCGTGGTCCTTTGAGAGGCTTTTACGATCCCATTAAAGTCCGGGGACGATCGGAAAACGACGAGAGATCGTTAACCTATGTAAGTCTCTCTCTCTCTCTCCCTCTTGGACATTCGTATAATAGGCAAACCACGTTTTCTCCTGCTCATATTGTCCATCTACGAGTTCGCAGGAGGTCCCAAGAACTATCCAAGATCACTTCTTCCAAGCAAAATTAATATTATACACGATATTGCGGAGCAATGAATATCGCTTGTAACAAACCTCGAGTATTATGGTTTTCCATACATAAGTGCGAGTGTGTAAAAAACAGGCCAATTTTCAATGCAAACAAACGAAGAACAATCGAACAAATGCGCGACTCTGCATATCGAGTATAAATCTCTAAACCTTCGGCTCAATGAATTCCATTGAATATTCTCCCGAATAATTCCAAGTGCTAACGAGACGTCTTCATGAATGACAAGGAATATAAGATACGACAAGATAATAAACAGTCAATATATATTTTATTTTATTTTATTTTATTTCCATCATAATAATTAATAATCGAAACAAAATATTGAAATATCGAAAAAATAATTAATAATCGAAACAAAATATTGTACGGGTCGACTTGATAAAATATCACGAAACTTTGAATCTCACATGGCAAAGCTCACGTATAATTATGCAAAGATGATAACAGCGGGGACGAAAAACGACCAATGCACTTTTTTTCTTGTTTTTTTTTTGTATGCAAAGTGAGCCCACACGCACGTGATAAGAAAGGAAAGAGGGGTGCGATGTAAAACGCAATGCATACGCGAAATCCCCTCGACATCCATTTATAAATACCTGCATATGATTCAATCTCTCTCTCTCTCTCTCTCTCTCTCTCTCTCTCTCTCTCTCGCGTGTACTCGAATGCTCGAAAGTGCTCGTGGATAGTTTTGCAAGTCAGAAGGGCTCATTGCGCGCAATTTAACATGTAAAACGAGCCAGGACATTTCTTTTTGATCTTTCGGTGTCGTTGCACATCCTATAAAATCCTTTAAAATTGGGCACAGGTATATATATATATGCTCTCGGGGGTACCTTTGATCCTTGTAATAACACGAACAGCATAATTTCCGCGATGATAATGAGAATGAACTTGACGATATGTAATTATACTTTGGAAAAAAAAATTTTATCGTTGACTCTCGGTGGTCCCTCGTCATCTCTCCTGCTCTTTGCTTTCAGACTTTCCTCCACTGTGTGGGTGTAAGTGTACGTGTGTGTGTGTGTGTGTGTGTGTGTGTGTGTGTGAGTGTGTTAACTGTATAGATGGATAATACGATATGGTATACAAAAGGGTGAAACGTAAAGAGCCGTGTATGAGAGTTTTCGCGATCGTTATTCGCTTGCATATATGGGTGTGACCACACGATGGTACTTGCGGTGGTGGTCAAGCGCAAAACCATCGAGAGCCATCTATAGATCGGTGGAAACGCCACTATATGACGACCGATGTGTCATCGGGTTTATGCGAAAGCGTAAAATGCGATTGTTGTATACTGCAAACTGTACAAATATATATATATATATATATATATATATATATATATATATATATATATATACACAAACATAAAATATATATTCGTGTGTCTATGTGTATTTATTGATCCGTAGATCAATACTAGGCAGACCGCACAATATTTTTTTATTTTTTATTTTCATTCCTCAAGTATCGATGCTTTGTGATCCATCAACAACGTGTACACTCATCTCCAGATTGGAAATTTTAACGATGCGATAAATCTCATGCAAACATATATATTTGCTCGCATCAGCTTTAATTCTCCAAGGAATTGCAATAAAAAAAAAACAAAGTGATAAACTAATTCTCAATCGTTCGGGTATAACTTTTTCCAGCTTGTTCATTCGTATTTTTGTTTCCATGTTCGTTAAAAAATTGCGAAAACCAAGTACCAGTGTATCGTATGGTTTAGGGAATTAAAAAAAATTCATTTACTTTAATTTCTTTCGCATATATATGGATGTGTGGCATAAGTTGTCGCAAAAAAGCCTGAAGGAAGATTAGATCCAGATATTTTCCTGTAAAGTATTTTACTGAAGGGCAATCTCTGCTCGATTTTCCCCAAGGAATCAATCTTTCTCGTTGAAGTCTCCGCTGCTTTTTGAAGACGTACTTTTTTTTTCGCTCTTTGCTACTTTTTTTTTTCCCCCGTTTCAAAAGTCTTCGATATTCTCCGCAAGATTTGATGAGAGTTCGATTATTCTTCGACGATGTTTGAAGAGAGAATCCTCTCTTAGCGATGTCGTGGTCCATTGTCCTCTCTCATAGGGCCATAGAGAACGAGACCTTTGTCTCCCATATCTTCTCGAGTGGATAGGAGGATAGGGGACCTTGCAATATATTATTCATAGATGCGCAGGAGGCTTATGGATTCGGAAAAATCTTATTGAGTTAAAAAAAAAATCTGTCCTAGCCAGATTATTATTTCGTAGAAATGAATCTGCCACAAAACAATGATTCAATTATTCCATTTGTTAATTTTCTTAAAAAATATGGCTTCGTGCTAAATGTCATTTTTTTTTTACAATTTTCGAACCTTAAATGTCATTGTTTTTGTTTTTTTTTTCTATTTTTGTTTTTTTTTTTATTGCCACAGCCTCCGATCTCGATTGCATAAGGGCACTGTTCAATGAGAAGGAGAAGGAATTGTCGTTGGCGGTGGCGAAGGTCGAGGAGCTGACGCGACAGCTCGAGGAGCTCAGAGGACGTCACAACGGAGCCAACGGTGCCGGTGGTAACGGCCAAATGTCAACTCCAGCGAGCGCCGAACTCGAAAAATTGCGACGAGAGCTCACGGTAAGTGACGCGTGCATTAAAAAAGAAAAACCTCGCTTGTATACGTCAACTTCAGTCGTTTCCCTCCACTTCTTCCCCTTTCTCTCATTTCCCCCGCTGATCGGAATTAAAAACAGACGATGAACCTCATTGATCATTTTTAATTCATTCATCAGCAATATATTAACGAGCTGCTAAAGAAAAAATCTCTCTGATCCATTTTTGCTTCATTTGATTAACCATTTATTGACGAGCTACCGAAAAAGAAAACAGCAAAATTTCTATCTTCAAAGAATCTCCGGACTTGGCGAATTTTAAAAGAAAAGTCTCTTCATTCATCAGCAGAAATTTCAAGAAAGACCCTAAAGAAGAGCGGCTAAAGAAAAAATCTCTTTGATCCATTTTTGCTTCATTTTATTAACGATTTATTGACGAGCTACCGAAAAAAAAAACACCAAAATTTCTATCTTTAATGAGACTCCAGACTTGGCGAATTTTAAATGAAAAGTCTCTCTTCATTCATCAGCAGAAATTGCAAGAAAGACCCTAAAGAAGCACTGCTAAAGAAAAAAATCTCTTTGATCCATTTTTGCTACATTTTATTAACGATTTATTGACGAGCTACCGAAAAAAAAACACAAAAATTTCTATCTTCAAGAAAACTCCAGACTTGGCGAATTTTAAAAGAAAAGTCTCTTTTCATTCATCAGCAGAAATTTCAAGAAAGACCCTAAAGAAGAGCGGCTAAAGAAAAAAATCTCTTTGATCCATTTTTGCTTCATTTTATTAACGATTTATTGACGAGCTACCGAAAAAAAAACACCAAAATTTCTATCTTCAAGGAAACTCCAGACTTGGCGAATTTTAACAGAAAAGTCTCATTTCATTCATCAGCAGAAATTTCAAGATAGACCCTAAAGAAGAGCTGCTAAAGAAAAAAATCTCTTTGATCCATTTTTGCTTCATTTTATTAACGATTTATTGACGAGCTACCGAAAAAAAAAACACCAAAATTTCTATCTTCAAAGAATCTCCGGACTTGGCGAATTTTAAAAGAAAAGTCTCTTTCCATTCATCAGCAGAAATTTCAAGAAAGACCCTAAAGAAGAGCGGCTAAAGAAAAAAATCTCTTTGATCCATTTTTGCTTCATTTTATTAACGATTTATTGACGAGCTACCGAAAAAAAAAACACCAAAATTTCTATCTTCAATGAGACTCCAGACTTGGCGAATTTTAAATGAAAAGTCTCTCTCTTCATTCATCAGCAGAAATTGCAAGAAAGACCCAATTATCTTTCTTCCTTTCGGATGAAAACGGATGTATACCGTCAGATATCTGACTTCGATTTCACTCACTCCCCTGATGCGTCATTCATTCGTTTTTCCGCGTCGTCGAGACTTTCTACAAATTGCCCGCAATGGGATCCTGAACCCGTTGAGAGGAGTTGTTGTTTCTTTTTTTTTCTTTCTTTTTTCTTATTATTCTCACGTCATTGCGTCTATTTCCCTTCCCGCATCTCCGATGACGCTTTGCCAATACTTACCTTGGCTTCCCTCCCCTCCCCACTGAGGCAACTGGATCATATCCTCAAGCCGTTGCGATTCACCTTCAGTATCGCAACAAGATGAACGAGCAACAGAATCAGGTGGTGTCGCAGCAGAGGCTGGTACTTGCCCAGCGTCAGGCTGAAATGGCATCGATAGACGCGAGGATAGCTCAGCTTCAGGGACGCCTGCAGCGCAAGAGGGCATTGAATCAACGGCTCAGCCAGCAGCTCGGCGCTACGAATCGTCAATCGACCGTGCAATCCAATTTTCAGGATGTCAAACACGATTTCAATAACGCGGTCAAGCAACGTCCAGCCGGCAACAATGTTGCCGCGATCGAGCCCTACAGTCACATACCCAACGACAATGACTTCAATATCAATAAAAACGATCCCAAGTATCAGACCCTACCGTACAACACCAAGTTCGCCGTTAATTTCAAAGCAAGCGACGACGACGTCAACAAGAATAAGATTCAGCACAGCGCCAGCGCATCGCAGATAGGTCAGAGAACAGCTTTACAACAATTTGGCCAACAGATCGTTCACAGCCAGTCTCAGTCGCACATACAGGGTGAGTGGAGCATTTTTTTTGTGTGATTCATGAAGAAAAAGCCACGATTGCGAATATGATTGCATGGAGCTGTTGCAAATTCGTTCATTTTAGCTTTATACTCAGCTGCGCTTCACGTTTCAAATCACTCTCCATTCGGAAAAGCCTTAAACCCACGCAGATACCGAACGAGAAAGTTTTGTTTTTTTTTTAAGGAATTTTTTATCCCCACGCCCTTTTCAGAATCTTGATAGAGGTATCTATTTCAGATTCGTACCTCTATTGTGATCCTCGATATTCTATTATAACCTCTTAACCTGTTCTGTTACACGATGCGCTACTCCCCGCACTTATGAGATCCTATTAACAGTCTCGAGGTACGAAACTACAATAGATGTAATCTTCAATGATTGAAACTCCAAGTGATCGATACTTTCGTGAATATCGAATTCCTGTCCTCTCCTCCTTCTCCCATTTCACGATGCATCTAACATCGTACAATGGAGAACCCGTGCAAGGTCTTGAGGACATTGAGGACCTCCATAGCCTAAACGTGTAACAGATGAAAATATCTGGCATATTCAGGCCTAGAAAAAGATATCTGTTCAATCAACAACAAAAAAAAAATATTCCTCCACAGGTCCTACTATGTCCTACCGAACCCGAAACTTTGCAGACTTACCGTAGCGTTGAAATGTCGATCGGAGAAATAACGATACATCCAATTTTCATTTAATATATCCCATGACATTTTAACATTCTCAGAGTATAATATTTCTTGTTTTCTTACCAAAATCAGGCCAATCGCAGCTTCTTGGACAACAGTCATCGCAGCAGCAGCAGCAACAGCAGCAGCAGCAGCAGCAGCAAAGCAGTCCTCAGGGTTACCCTCCCCAATCGAGCAATCTCCCGTCGATTCAAACAATCAGCAGCAACAGCAGCAGCAGCAGCAGCAACACCGGTAATCAGCAAACCAGCGGAACCAATCAAGCCCCGTCTCACAATACTTTTGTCCAAGAATCAGCGACCCAGCTCCAAAATTTACGGCTTCACGGTCATCAGCAAATCTCCCAACAGTCCCAGAATTCGTCGATCGTACAGAAGCAACAGCACAGCTCGACGAATTCGTCAAACTCGAGTCTCGCGTCCGTTCAAACGCTCATACAATCGCAGAATCATAGAAATCTGCCGTTAAATCAGAAGCCCGTTTCAAGCGTCGCACCGAGCTTTCCCGTCAAATCACCGATCTACCAGACCTCATCGACGAAGATACATCCGGTTATGCCGCAAACACTGAGCCTCATAGGTCGCGTGCATGGCCCAACGACATCGAGCAATTCTTATCCAAATTCCGTTCTTGGCCAGACGAGCTCGCTGAGTCAACAGGCCAGCAGTCAGCAAACTTCGCAAACGCTCGGCGGGCATCAGGAATCAAATTTTTCATCGCGACACAATTATCAGTATGGTACAACGGGACAGTACGCGTCATACAGAATCCAAAATTCACCAAATTTATCGTCGAGCTCGAACGCATCGAATGCCCAGCAGGGCAATGGCAATTTTTCCATTTATCCGTGTTCGACGCACGGTCAGGTACAAACGGAGCTTGGACAACAAAACGAGAGATCGAAGCCCGACGCATCGAAGAACAGCAGCAGCAGCAGCAGCAGCAGCAGCAGCAGCAGCAGCAGCAGCAGCAGCATCAGCGGCAGCATCTGCGGCCAGGAAAGATATGATTTGGGGATCAAGCATGAGCAACAGCAGACGAGATACGAGCAGCAAATTTTGCCAAAGCATGAGAATCAAACGATCGTTAAGCAGCACGAGCAGCAGCAGCAGCAGCAGCAGCAGCAGCAAATTGGTCAAACAACGAAATCCTATGATCCTACGATAACGAGGAACGAGCTCGCGAATACTGGACAAGCAACGAACAAATATGAAAATTCAACGAAGCAAGATACGAGCAAGTACGATAATTCGCAGACGACGAGACAGGAGAATCATAACAGTGGAAAATTTGATAATCAGCAGCTCTTGTCAGGCATGAATTTATCGAAGAACGAGCAGCATGAGACGCGTTGCGTGAATAAGTATGAGCTAAATTCGCAATTGAAGCACGATCAAACGATGAAATACGAGACTAGCGGAATTTTATCGCAATTCAAGCAACAGCAGGAAAATACGAAGTACGAGGTGAATCGGGATAATAAAATTAACGATCATACGAGCCAGCAGACGGCTCAGATTGTAAAACAGCATGATCACGGTGTAAAGTTTGAGGCAACGATGAAAATTGCCGAAAAACCATATGATTTTGAGAGATCGAAGCTCGACGAAAGAAAAACAATGAATTTTTGCGATACGAAGAGCGAGGAAAAGCAAAAACCGGCATTACCGCCAAAACCGACAAAACCAAATCCACCGCCGAGACTCGGCAACGATAAGACGGAAATTATGGAAAATAACGTCGAGGCTAAATCATCGCCAACCATAAACCTCAGCTTTAGGTAATTATTATCGATCGTTTCAATTTTTCGTTGCTTATTGAAATTTGGAAAACTTTGTTTCTTTTTTTTTTTTTTCGTTTCCAACGTCCAGCAGAGAGAACTGCTTTTTTTTTGGTTTGTTTCGAATTTTCAAACTGCCCGCAAAGAGACGAGGAACTTTCGATGGAATGTTTTTTTTTTTCTTTCTATTTTAGATTTCTCACGTTTTTTGCCATTTCGATTCTATCCGGATCGCGAAGAATCTAATTTTTGCTACTTTTCAAATCGAAGGAATGGAAAAATTGTCAAACGCATTTTTTTTTTTTTTTTCTAAAAATCTCTGCTCCGTTCCCACAATTCGTCGAATCGATCCGAAAATCTAAATTCAATGAAACGTGCTGAACAAAAAAAAAAAAATAATCAACGAAATTCGCCGAGAATTTTCATTCCTCGTCGAGGGATTTTGGCTAATTAGTTTTCCATTCAATTGAAGAAGAAAAAAAAACACGAACAAGATGTAAAAACTTTTCCAAACGAAAATTTGTACGAGATTGTACGAGATTGTAAAATGGGATACTCGCTGCTGATATTCAGGAATATTCGTTAAAATCATCTTCGACAATTGTTTTTATTTATTTATTTATTTATTTTTTTAACGATTCTCAAAGTTCTGGGGAAAAATTAATCCGAGGCTATCGCCATTCTCGTGAATCTTCTTGCCTCGACGTAACGATTATTCAATCATTGTTTTTCGTTTCTCTCTCTCTCTCTCTCTCTCTCTCTCTCTCTCTCGCGTTTCTATTTCGCTCTCCGTCAATTCGTCCATCCTCACGCTCGATCAACGATCTCCTCTTTCTTCGTTTCTTCATCCCACGTTGCATAAACTCGTCGTTCGCGAATTTGTAAACTCTTGAAAATTGCCAGCTCGACGTGTTTTCGCGCTCAACGTTTGTCGACCCAGGGGGGGGGGGGGGGGGCCAAAGAGTTTGGGTTACTCTCTTTCATCTCTCGCAATTATCTCCCTAAAAACGAAAGAAAAAAAAAAAAAAAAAAAAAAAAAAAAAAACCCCCAACGTTTGAGCTTCAAAGTTTTATTTATAAAATGCTAATTAGTCCACGATCGATTTGGCGAGTGAATCTCGGCAGCGCAAACATCCGCAGAGACCAGCGCACAAAAAAAAAAACACGCGCGCACAAACGCACACGGAGAAGCCAGTGTCCTCAGAATAATAGATACGGAAATAGAAGCTTCGGCGTCGACTGGCAAAATTCGCGTTAAAGAGAGAACGAGACAGAGCGCATAATATCGCGTGAGTGAAGCCGAGAGGGGAAAATACTCATCAGTGAGTCCGAGATCTCCGATTGTTAAAGAACGTTTTTGTTTTTTTTTTTTGTTTTTTTTTCGTTTTCGTTTTTTCGTGTTCCTCGTCTTGGCAATTTTTCGTTTCTTCATTTTATTTTTACGTCTCGTTCGCAGCAATGAGAATTGAACAATGAGAAACGATTTAATGTGAACTTCCGGTTTCGCGTGAAAAAAAAAAAAAAAGGCAACGAAAAGAAACGAATTTATATTTATATATCCGTAAGTGGTTTTGAAATTTAAACGCCGACTGCCCAGTTTTATCCGAGAGCCCACGTGAGAATTCATCGAATCATATTTTTGTTGATGAGATCTTTTTTTTTTTTTTTTTTTTGTGCGTTTGGTGGGGATTTTTTTTTTTTTCAGGAATTAACACTTTTTTTCGTTTTGTTGCGCATACAGAGCCGAGAAGGAAGACGATATTCCGCCTATACCAACGTCCGAACCACCGGAATCACCGATCGAGACGACCCCAACGACGAACAATCATCATCATCATCATCATCATCATCATAATAATCATCATCAGATAATAAAAGCTCGACCGTTGTCATTGAAGAAATCACCGCTCTCGGAACAGCCGAGATTGCGTTATGCAAAGTCGAACGTTCACGTATCGATAAATCGTCGTATTGAGATGCCACCGGCATTTTTATTTCCGGAAACTGAGATACCAGCGGATCTTATGCAAACCGAACAATCGACTCAACAACAGCCACAGACACAGCAGCAGCAGCAGCAGCAGCAGCAGCAACAAAAAATATTGCCCGATGTTACGGAAAATTGTAAAAAATCATTGACGAGCACGATCATTGGTATTAGCGATGAAATTACGTGTGGCAATGAAAAATTGGAGGATTCTGACATTGTCGATGCGCTGAATGTTATAAATAACGAGGATAAGCACAAGTCCGGAAAAATTGATAACGAGAAAAACGCCGTGAGCGAGATCGATGGTAAATCATTGACGAGCGAGATCGTCGTTAGACGAAAAAAGGGAAATTTGAAATCAACAACGGGCAAGGCTAATCTATCGAGACGCGTCTCGTTCGATCCGCTGGCATTGCTGCTCGACGCGAGCCTCGAGGGTGAACTCGAGCTTGTTAAGAAAACCGCGAGGGAAGTTGCCAATCCAAGCTCGGCCAATGACGAGGGCATCACCGCCCTTCACAATGCCATATGCGCTGGTCATCTCGAGATCGTTAAGTTTCTCGTTGAATTCGGCTGCGACGTTAATGCACAGGACAGCGATGGATGGTGAGAAAGATTCTTATTTTTTTTTTTTTTTTTTTTTTTTTTTTTGGCTTTTTTCGAGACTGGTCGATGACTTTCGAGAGCGAGAAATCATCGACCAGTGTTGGAACTTTGGAAAAGATTTTTTTTTTCGTCAAAAAAGAAAAATGTTTCTCGTATCGTTTGTAAAATTAAAATTTTCCATCGATTTCCAGAGGGGTACCGTGTGACGGCTGTTTTTTATGAATTTTTTTTTTCCCAACGAACCGTGAAACTGCACAATCTTGGAATTTTGACGATATATTTATGAACATCCGTACAGCAGGTCGGAATTTTTTTTGAAGCCAAAGTAGAAGATTGGAATTTAATTTACGGCGTTCGAAAGACCCACGGATCGTGTCATAAATAAGTATAGGTCGATGGCTGACACGATTGCGGCCCTTTTCGTTCGTCTGAAATGAAAAAAAATCAAATGGCATTTTGATCTGTGGATCCGCGGGGACTATAACCGGAACTAGGATCGAGTGAAAATATTGAAATTTCAATGTTTCGGCGCGATTTTGAAAATTGAGCTCTGATTTTTTTTTTTCGACTTTTCGAGATTGTTCGTTTTATCCTAATTCGTGGGAGAACTACAAGTGTGCCGAAACATGTCATGAGCAATTTGCAGCAAAATCGATTCGGTAGATTTTTTTTTGTTTGAGAAAACGTGTCAGCCAAGTTGAAAAATATGCAATTTTGAGAGAAACGCGTTTGAAAGTTCAAGTACGCGTTGCGCAAAGAAAATTTTGACTCGCCATTGATCTTGGTTCATATCCGTTTCCCTTCTGCCTCGTGGAAGTTCTGCAAAGCTGCTGGATCTGTCGCACGGTACTACCTCCCTCCCTTATGGCTAAACAATTCAAGTTTTTTCGGATTACTTATCCGGGATTGTTCAAATCTACTCGAGACGTTCTGAAAACCTTCCGGTGTGGCTCTTATCGATAAAACGGGAGCAAAGTTATGACCATTTGAAATTTCGATATTTGGATACTTTGGGTCAATGATAGTATCAAATTTTTTTCGTAAAACTTGTATCTAATTTTTTTTTTTATTCGCTATGCATGAAAAAAAAAGGATCGATCATCTCTTACCGATCAATAATGTTTTCAATGAAAAAAAAAAAAAAAAAAAAAAACAGGACTCCTCTGCACTGTGCAGCGAGTTGCAACAATCTCGCGATGGTCAGATTTCTCGTTGAGCACGGAGCTTGTATATTCGCCACGACACTTTCGGATCACGAGACAGCTGCGGAAAAGTGCGAGGAGGACGAGGAAGGCTTCGACGGATGCTCCGAGTATCTTTACAGTGAGTGGATCATGTACAATATAATGGAGTAAATTTTTTTGAATTTTATTTTTTACCAAATCGTATGGCGGTGTCCCCTTTCGCCTTTATCCATTCCCCATTATACTTTGATCCTTTCAATTTAAATTTTACATTTCATTGCTTGAGATCCCTCCGAAGTATTTTCCGCTGGCAATCTTTCCTGATATACTCGCTACTTTATTGCATTTTCATACTGGTACAGGGAAAAGCGCGGCAAAAACCTCGCCATTGCGCTATATACTTTATATAATTAGGATCCTCGGTGCCTTTTGTTCCCGCACAGGGGAGCCACTGTGTCTGGTAGTTTTTCGCGCCAATTTCAATGTAATAATACCACTGATATATCGCACATGTGATAATGAGTGCCAAAAAATACGAAAAGTGGATTGTCGACCAATTAAAAGTAAAGATTCGTTCTCGGGGAGCAATATTAACGGGGAAAAAAAGGATTTACAAGACTGCTAAGGAGAAATATCATGAAAAGTGAGGTTATATGAATTAGAATCTTCGCTGCCTTTTGTTCCCGCACAGGGGAGCCACTGTGTCTGGTAGTTTTTCGCGCCGATTTCAATGTAATAATACCACTGATATATCGCACATGTGATAATGGGTGTGTTCAGCCGAAGTAAGTCCTGAGTATGCTAAGTAAGTCAGTCAGTTGAAACAAATTTTACCTCTAAGCGGCTGAGTTCAGCCTGTTTTGGTCTGGACATGCTTATTAACTGACGCAGTCGCAACGAGTCACAAACGACGCAAACGAGTTTGCTTGCATAGAGAACATAACCTTTGGACATAACCCTTTTTACAAATTATTTCATATAACAAAAATTAGCACCAGTGTTATCCAAAAATGGACAACTTGGTCCAAATATTTTGATGGACGAAATTCTCAATGATCCTGTAGATGATGTTGAGAATTTAGTACATAATTATTACAAAATTATTGATGATAACGTAATTTTTTGTAAATTTTGTGCATCTGTCAATTTATTCTTTTGTTTGAATTGTATGAAGGTTATGGTAGGTAATGCCGGAATGATACTACGACTAAGATGGCGTCACAACTGAGTTGCTTAGTATCTACAAAGTGTCCCGGCCGAAAACTTGGTTAGATATTCTTAGTAACTTACTTAGGTTACTCAGGACTTAGTTCGGCTGAACACACCCAATGAGTGCCAAAAAATACGAAAAGTGGATTGTCGACCAATTAAAAGTAAAGATTCGTTCTCGGGGAGCAATATTAACGGAAAAAAAGGATTTACAAGATTGCTAAGGAGAAATATCATGAAAAGTGAGGTTATATGAATTAGAATCTTCGCTGCCTTTTATTCCCGCACAGGGGAGCCACTGTGTCTGGTAGTTTTTCGCGCCAATTTCAATGTAATAATACCACTGATATATCGCACATGTGATAATGAGTGCCAAAAAATACGAAAAGTGGATTGTCGACCAATTAAAAGTAAAGATTCGTTCTCGGGGAGCAATATTAACGGGGAAAAAAAGGATTTACAAGACTGCTAAGGAGAAATATCATGAAAAGTGAGGTTATATGAATTAGAATCTTCGCTGCCTTTTGTTCCCGCACAGAGGAGCCACTGTGTCTGGTAGTTTTTCGCGCCGATTTCAATGTAATAATACCACTGATATATCGCACATGTGATAATGAGTGCCAAAAAATACGAAAAGTGGATTTTCGACCAATTAAAAGTAAAGATTCGTTCTCGGGGAGCAATATTAACGGGGAAAAAAAGGATTTACAAGACTGCTAAGGAGAAATGTCATGAAAAATGAGGTTACATGAATTCAGTTTTAGGTTTACGACTGTTATTTTTTTCAAATTAATTTTTTATGATCGGAATAATAATTTTCGTATTGCAAGTACAGAGATTGCCAGTTTTATCGTTTCTTCATCCTTGGGGAAATCTCTGCATTCCTTTATTCGTGCAGTTATCAGCGCAACGACACACTATCATTTTTCAGCAATTCAAGAACCGCTAACATTCACCCCGTGTATTTCCAAACGTGAATATAGATTATGTCTAACTTCTCTACCCGACGAATCGAACTTTAACCGAATTTTTTCAGCTAATGAATGCGTTTTATTCCCAAATCTCCATTACAAATAATTCGAGTGAACATTAATTCAACAAAAATGATCAAACTGACATATGGAATGATAATTTTTCTTTTGCAATGCTGGCTTATCACATACATACGTTAAATATTGATATTTAAAACTCGCGCGAAATATTACAAATCCCGATAGTGCTGCACTCTACGCCAGGCTTTCACCGAGGATCCCAATATCCGCTTCGATGATTCCATGGAAAATCTTACAATTGGTTTGAGCTTTGTAAAATTTAAATACCGCCATTATTGAGAATTAATTGAAAATTCATATTTCGGGGCAATTTCAATAAACTGGAATTATTCTCGATGTATTTATATGGTCATGTTCATCTTTTTCTAGGGTATTCTTATATTTATTAGAGCGAAAAAAAAAAATAAAATAACCGATACACCTTTTTCTCATGGAATAGTCCCAAATTTTTTTTTTTTTTTCATTCTTCCTAATGACGAATTGTTTTATTATCGCGCGTACCAGGTGTTCAGGAAAAATTGGGCATTATGAACAACGGACAGGTTTACGCGGTATTCGAGTACGAGGCACAGCACAGTGACGAGCTGACATTGAAAAATGGGGATTCGTTGGTTATACTTCGCAAGGGCGACGACAACGAGAGAGAATGGTGGTGGAGCAAGCTAGGGCATCGAGAGGGCTATGTACCTCGAAATTTATTAGGCGTGAGTATCCACGATAATTCCTCCGGAGCATGGAGATTTTTTTTTTTTTTATCCTCCCGTACATATCAATGAGAAAGCAAAAATTTACAACGTTCCTTTTGCTCGTGAAAAAAAAAAAAACCCTTGAATGTGCAAAAATTTTGAGCAAGCAATGTGAAATTTTTAATTGACATACTTATTTTTTGTTTTTTTTTCTTTATCACTCATTTGTAAATATTATTGCGTCCTGGCTAACGGTAAATAATCACTTGAATGAATAAAAAAAAAAAAATTTTAAACCTGTGTTTATTAAAAATAGAATCTCAACCGTCTTTGAGAAAAATAATTTTTCCATCTTTTCAGCTATATCCGAGAGTTCAACCGGCGAAAGCAGACTGAGAGAGGCCCCCAAACTAATCTGCAAGAGTTTCTCACGATATCCGAAACATTTATCACCACAGTATTCAATTTGCAGCTTTATCTTATTAGGTTTTTTTTTTTTTTAAATAGCGTGTACTCTAATGTTACGTATTATTATTATTATTATTATTGATATTATTTAATTGCGCCGAATCGATCGAACGTGAAGCGCAAGAAAGAAGGAAAAATAAATTATTCACATCCGCAGTTTTGCGTTTTCTCCCACTAACGAGGAACAATCGGTCTCTTTGTAAAAAAAAAGGAAAAATAAGAAAAAAAAAGAAAGAGAGATCATTGCAATTCGATCCTCTTCCCTATCGGAGACTTTTTGCGAATTTTAATGTTGTTGTTTTTCCATCTCGACTATGATAGAAGACTAATTAGTTTTTTTTTTTTTTTGTTGAAAATTGCCCATAAGTTTGTTAAAATAATAGAGAATGTAATTTCGCGTGCCTAATCAAATCTCTACGCGCCTTTAATTATACTCGTTGCTTTTACACGAACTTTTCCCTCCTCGGACTCCGCTCCAATGACTTGAGAATTATACCGAGAACAAAAAATCTCGAAAGAGAGAGAGAGAGACAAAACCTTCGTGGCTAGAAAGTGTCAGAGAGAAAAATAATACAATTTTACGAATTATCCGTGCATTTTGTTTTGTTTTTTGTGTATAAAAATTGTATTTTGTACATTATATGATTGTCGTACGCTCGAATTTTATTACATTATATTTGTTTCACCTAAATTTTTGTGTTTAGATGAAGTCAAATTGTCCTTTTTATTTTTTTTCTTCGAGCTCGCATTAATTTTTTATTTTTTCTTTTTAGATTTCATTTTTTCTCACGAAATTTGCCAAATACCTCGTCGTACCGGGGTCGATTTGGAAAATATTCGTCGCAAGCGAAAGCGCATACTTACTCTCTCTCTCTCTTTCCTTAAGCTTGCCAATGGAACATTTACGTTGTAACGGTATTATTTTAATTTTAGTCAGTCGCGACACCGACGCATCCCCGAATTATTAAGAAATTTTATATAGAGCATAAAACGCAAAAAAAAAAATTAAATAAAAAACAAAATGATTGTTTCATGACAGGTGAATTGTTTGCCCGTAATTTAGGAAATATTTTTACCCTCAGAAGCTGCCATTAATGTTTGAATGGCTTTAAACGGGTAAAATATTGATATGGCAATTATATTGTACACGCTCGGTCGACAACCTCGTTTGCAAAAAAAAAATCTGACAAAAGATTATACTGATTTATGAAGAAAAAAAAATAAAATAAAATAAAATGTGTGCCTTTGAAAATAATATTGACAAGATTATGTAAGATTGCACGATGTATTATAAAAAAATAAATTGTTTTTCATAAAAAAAAAAAAAAAAAGAGAAAATAGATGAACGTTGCAAATTGTGAGTCAAAAACCTCTCAATGACCAAATGGAGCATCGAATTTTGGCTCTCCTCGTCGAGAAAGCTTTTTTCGAATGCGAAGTTTCAAGCTGAATAGATTTTTTTTTTTTTTTAATAAAGAAAAATCGACGATTCATTAAATGACAAATACGATTTTTCGGTAATTTGAAATATTTCAAGAACTCGGAGCATCGAAAGCTCGATTTTATTTTCCTCTTGTGAAAACAAAGTTTCCTTCGAGAGAAAGAATAATCGAAAGAAAAAAAAAAGCCTTCAATGCTGGAAATGAAGAACCGAATGGAAAATTTGATTCAACGAAGAGATTTATTGGTACAAAAACTTAATCGAGTAAGCTACAAACTTTTTGCTTGTCTCTTTTTATAGGCAACATGGCGCGAATAACTTGGTCAGGGCAATGATTCGTATCGCTGAATAATTAAAAGGATTCAACGAGCCAAAATCATCGCCAAACTTAAATCGAATAAAAAAAACGAATGACGTTTTTTTTTTTTTTCTTAATGAATAAAAATCTTAAACGCAACGGTAAAATTAATCCCGAATACACCGGTTCGTGTTGATTTGATTTTTTTCTTCATTAAACTCGAAACAATACGACAATCCTGATTACGGTAAACATTCGTCATTTGATCTGCGATTTCGTCTCGTCAGTATAATTAATTCTCGATCATTACGTCGAGGATATTCAATTCATTTTTTTTTCTTTTTTTTTTTTTTTGCAACATTTTAAACGTAGAATATTTCAGAAAGAGGGAGAGAAAAATAGATTCGCGAATAAAATATTCGATTCTCCAACGTCCAACGTAAGGTAAAATTTGCCAAATAAATATATAAATACGTGTAATCGTCGACGTGATATTTTTTCTCGAGTCTCAGGAATCGCCGAATTTTCCCTCATCCGCCATTCTTAGACAAATTTTCAAGTCCTCGCAGTCGGGTATCATCGTTTCTAGCCTGAATTGCGGAAAATTAAAAATAAAATTAAAGAAATATCGAAAGTCGACAATAGTCCGGGCAATAGAGTTTTTTTTTTTTTTTTTTTGAAAACTAACGCTGAAAACTACCAACTAGTGGAAATCATTGTTTAAACAATGTTTTTGTGTGAAAAAAACCATGTTTTTTTTCGTTTTTCGCTTCTGAAAGGAAAACTATTGAAGCAATCGCGGTACTTGCACAAAGAAAGTTGCAGAGAATTGCAAGACTTTATCCATCTTTGAGAATTGCAAGACTTTAGCCATCGTTCAAATAGATTGATGCATTTTTCGCCGAGAAATCCCGGAAAAACCGCTGAAAATTACAATTTTTTTTTTTTTTTTTTTCCCGAAAATTCGTAGCTCGGGTGTTTTTAGGTTTGCAGCATCGAACTTCCGGGAGAATATAGTTAATGCCATGTAGAATACGCGTGCAAAAGCTGGATTTTGACGGATTCGTAGTCTATGCATAATCGACAGGCAAAGGTTCTCGTGATCTTTTTTTTCTCGCATGCGTTCCATCTAAGGATAGATCGATCGACATTTTTACGACAGTTTTAGAAACTACAGAATCTAAACGACAATTCGTAAATTTACAATTAAGCGTTCAAATGCCGTTGAATTAGTTAAAAATGCATCCTAGCATCGAGCTATACGCGCAAGCGCGAGTCGTGAGCTCGGTCAAGCATGCGAGCGAGTTGCCCACATAATTGGGAGTATAAATGAAATTTTTTTATTTCAAAATCTGGTAGTTTAGGAAAAAAACATTTAGTACGTATTTTTTATTTTTTCATTTGAATCAAAATTGCCGTTAATATAAAAAATTGAAAAATGTAACATTGTGACGTCACACATGTCACGCTATATCTATATATATATATCAAAATCCGTGAAATTAAATTGCCTATAACAGGTGCATCTGTCATTTTTAACGAAAAATAAACAAATACGTCCTCATTATTTTTACTTACTCTGCATTATGCGCCCAAATGATTGAAAAAAAAATTTTCATTCATACTCCTAATTGTGCACACGCTTCAACGGCATTTGAACGCTCAAGTGTAAATGTACGATTTGTTTTTTTTTTTTTTTAGATTCTCTGGTTTTTAAATTCGTCGTAAAAATGTCAATCGATCTATCGCATGAGAATAGAATGCATGCGAGAAAATAGGTCATAAAAATCTTTGGTTTGGTTTCAGTTTTAAGCTTTGCGACTAGAAAAAGTTCAGAATAGTTACTATTTTCGATATACTTATTATGAATTTAGCTTTAAAAATCGGCACTTCCATCTACTCCAGCATTAACTGAGACAACGAATTGAGGACGTGTCCGAGTTACTCGATCGGTGTTCCATCGCCCAAACGATTTTCATTTTTCTCCGATCCCCTTAGAAATTCTGCGCAATGCATATATTGAATTTTTTTTCATTTATTCATGAAATAAATGTAAATGGAACCGAGCAAATGTGAAATAAAAGTATAATAACTATTTTTTCGTATTGATTCCCCGACTGTTCGTTAACTGGAACTCTGTAGAGTCCATTATCTGGGCCAGCAAGTCGGACATCAAACACGCATTTTTAATTTGCTTATTTATCCTGATTTTTCAACGTTTTTGAAAAAAAAAAAAAATTCAATATTATTACACTCAGCATGAACGAAATTGTTGATATGAAACCAAAATTTTTGGATAACGCGCTCGGATGTGATTGAAAAATGTAAAATAAACGCGAATCCTTCGTTAAATGTTCACTAACCGGGACATTCGCCTTATATTCTCCCGGAAGTCCGATGCTGCAAACCTAAAACACCCGAGTTACGAATTTTTGAAAAAAAAAAAAAAAAAAAAAAATTACAATTTTCAACGGTTTTTTCCGGGATTTCTCGGCGAAAAAATGCATCAATCCATCTGAACGATGGCTCATTTTAAATGTCTTGCAATTTTCTACAACTTTCCTCGAGAAAGTATCGCGATTGCTTAAATAGTTTTCCTTCCAGAAGCGAAAAACGAAAAAAAAAACCGTTTTTTCACAAAAAAACATTGTTTAAACAATTATTTCCACTAGTTGATAGTTTCCAATATATTCGTTTTCATCCACGAACCGTACTTCAAATTATGGCACAATTGGTTTGCTGTTAACAATTATGTCCAAAACTCGCTCTTTTTTTTGCTCTATTGCCCCAGGCTATGGGATCGGTTGGGAAATCGTAATCGATGTACGAACTTTTTGAGATACACGTCGAGGGTAGACGCGACGAAATTTCCATTAAGCAGCGCTTGCTTGCAAAATTTCGTCAATTCGCTGAAGCATTTTTTCGTTGTATTATCACGTCCCAGATTGTCCCACTCCGGCAGATCCTTGGTGATCGACCAAGCGGCGAAAACGTATTGCATCGTGGCCGTCCAATGCTGAGACTCGAGCAATTTATTGCCCTGTTCCATCAGGGCTTTCTGCAAAAGTATTTCAGCGAGATCATATTTTGGGTATTTCATGAGATTACGCGTGTCGCGACGATTGGCCACGAGGATAAAATAAAAAAAAAAAAAAAAAAAAAGGAATAAAGCATGAAAAACCTTCATCGAGAGTCCTGCGAAATGCGTTTGCATGGGAAACGTAAAGAAAAAAAAAACAAATTTCAGTAATATATTCGAGTCTTTCGAGAGCCGGAGAGAGTAAGTATGCCTTGAATATCGAAACAAAAATAATTCTTACGATCGAATCTGTTGATGTTGAAATTTGCATCGTTGGAATGCAACGAAAGTAGAATTTAAAAAAAAAATCATTTCCAGTATTGCCTCGAAGTCGAAAATTGTTTAAACATTTATTTTTTTTTCATTTTTTCGGGACTCGGGGGGCTAAATATGCCGGAGAAAAGCGTCAGCGATGTTGAAAATGATTTTTTTTTTTTTTTTTTTAGAAAGACCTATTTTTCCATTCCAGCGATGCAATTTAGATAGAAAATCTCAAATGAGATAAAAATCAGAGGTAGAGATTGCGTAATCGGAGCGAAAGAGAAAAAAAAAAATCATAAATTCGTTGCGAGTACCTCGAACGCATCGAGATGAACGTATGCTCGGCTATTGGCCGAATCATCGAGAAGATCCGAGGTAACGAGACTCGCCCAAACGTTTCGCATAAGCGAGCTCAGTCTCTCTCGCAACGGCTGAATATCCGCTATTGGCATTTTTTTCAGCACGACGTCGCGCAGCTTTTCGTCATTGCCGAGAGCGCCGTCCTCCTGCATCGATATCAGATCCATGATGACTTTAACCAATTGCTCATGGCTAAGACCTCTGAGACCGTCGATCAGACAGCCGGTAAATTGTTTCTGAACGGCGTGATTCGCGTCCGCGTATTTATGACCGTCGACGGATTTTTTCGTTTTTTCCGGCGTCGTCGGCGGCGAATCGTTGCCATCGCCGCCGAGCATAAGCCTCTTTCGCGGCGTACTTCTCAATACCAAGTTGGACTTTGATGGACTTTTCACGGGCGTGCAATCTCGCGAACTCAAACTTTGGACGAAGGGGGGGGGAAGAAAAAAAAAAAAGATTCCTCGCATCAAAAATTCTTTTTCATCGAGTTCGGCCCGGATATTCGAGAGATATTCGCGATTTTTCTTTTTTTTTTTTTTTTTTTTTTCAATACCTAAAAAGACTGTCTCTCTTGGCGTCGGCGTCCGGCGACCATATTATCGTTCTGCGTCTTCTGCCGCGTTTCTGTATCACTAGCTCGTCGGGACTGGGCGCCGGACTCCAGGAATCCATGCTATATCTACTGTTCATGACATTGTCCATGGCACTGACTTCTACTGAAAGAGAAGTTCCTGTAAAAAGGGGGGAGGGGCGAGGAAACGAGTCTTTCATCGGCCTATAATGCCGCTAAAAGAATAACGAGACGGCTGTAAACGAAATATTGAATTTTCGCATAATTATATCTATACCGGGTGAAACGGTCGAGGCGGTCATGTCCGGAATCACCGCCAGTGCCTGACGCGCGGATCTACGCCGTCCGGCGTCCGGTCTGCGTAAAAAATCTCTCGTAGGTGTGGCCATCCTCTGGCAGGGATGAAAGAATTCGAACGGGGCAAAAAAAAATAAAATAAAAATAAAAAATATTCCGAGGCATCGATACTACATATGGTTCGCAGAGAAGGAAAAATGCACTCGGTGTAGATTTGACGGATATTTCAAAACTTTTCAAAGTCACGCGATAATCGCTGATACGTATATATGATAATCGAAGGAAACGATAACAAATGACCGTGGAACGATCGATGATATTAAAGGAGAAACGTGTTTTGGTGTATAGTTTTCGATGAGAATAAACACCAGAGGATTGCATGCGACGGAGCGTCTCGAATGATTTTCAACAATCGCTATAACGCGAATGATAATAATGAATTTCTTACCTTTCGAGGAAGTGTACGTGAAATATTCCGGTTGCTCTTCGTTTGCTTGAATTCACGAATATTATATATTGTTCGATGAAAAAAAGAGAGAGTAACTGTGTTCAATTCCCGATAGCACGGACGCATCGGAGATCCATTGAAATGGCGGGAAAACCGTTATGCTCCGAGGTTTGGCATTTTCGCGCAATTATTCACTGTGTTTATGAGTTCACCATTGGTCTCTCCAACTCTTTGCATTAAAATTTCGTAACGACCACGTCGATTGGACTAAAAAGGCGGTTTATTTTTTTTTTTCAAGCAAGCTCGTTTTCTACACGAGATTGGATACCCGTGATAATAAAAAAAAAACGAAAGGCCCCCTGCGAAAGCTATGTGAAACTATAGCCGAATGATTTTGGCTTTTCGAATTTGTTTGTTTTTATTCGAAAAGTTTTGCTCGTCGTTTGTAGGTGATTGTTGGATCAATTAAAACCGTTTGTGTTCGTAAAGCCGTTTCCAGGAAAAAATCGAATTTGAAATTTAACGTTTACTCGGCCGAAATTTTCTTTGTTTCAATCACATTAACGTTCTTCAGGGGTTTAATCGAAGCGTGATCATTTTTAGGTACCGAACAAATAAATTAGAATGTTTGTTAGATCGTTGTTTCTCCAAAAAATAGCTAAAAACTGTATTCGGTAAATTATGGACAGGATAGTCATATAACCGTGGAAAGTTGACCACGTAATTGTTATTTGGAGAAGCATTCAAAACGTTTATCAAAATCCTTGATGAACGAACGTTTTAATTAATCGAACAATCGCCTAAAAACGACGAACAAACGTTTATAACAAAAAACAAAATTCGAAAAGTCTAAATCGCCCGGAACATCCGCAAAAACTTGCGTAAAGTGAAATCATTGACACATAAAAAAGTGTCAGGCTAAAATAATCAAAAAATTAATTTTTGCATTTTGAAAAAACTATTTACTACCGAACGTTCTAATTGCACGCGACGAATCACCACAAAACGATTATTTGACGAAAAAAACAAATTCAAATATAATTGTTCTCCTCCTAACATCACACAAGTACACTGTATACACCTCTCTATTATCTCGAGGCGTTGGCAACGCTGTACGTCTGCCCGAGAGTGCCCCCTTGCCCCGATCGCCATGACCAAAATAGCGTTGTATGCGCAGTGAAATCATCATATATAACTACATTGTATATACATATCACCTAAATAACATCACAAACATTCGTATCATTTACGCACTGCTTGTTTTTCATTCTTTTTCATAACGTGCCTTCGAAAGTCTTTCTATCGATATGACATTGTAAAAAAATAAAAAAAGGAAAAAACAATGCCGAGAGGAAAAACGGATTTGGATAAACGTCCAAACACACTGGAGGAAAATAAAAGTGTACTCTGGGAATTACAAAGTCGCAACAAGGTTAGTACCGTTCAATTCCGGAACTTTTGCATCATCGTTAACGATTCCGCGAAAAGGAGCAAAAAAAAAAGTCTTTGGGGATGCAATGCCAAAAAAAATTGTATTATTTTATTTATTTCAGATCGACCATAAAAGTTTGCACGAGACAAACAAACTCATTGCAAAGTTTAACGCAAAAAATGGCTTGAGATTTTCGAAAAATGTCAGAGCATCGTTCGAGACGACGAGGCAGGAAAAAATTGTGAGTAACACCATTTTGAATATGCTCCTAAATTCGAAGATCCGAGCCCAAAAAAAAAAAAGCAAGACGCTCATCGTCGAGCTTGTTCTACAATTTTTTGTTTTTTTTTTCAATGATACTTCATGCGTTTTAACGCATACCTAAACGTAAACCTGATGCTTTAAGATTGTTGCGCTGATCTTTAAAAATGTTACAATTCGGATCAAGCTTTTTGCACAATGTATATGACCCCTTTATCTGTATTCCTGTAAAACTTGAGTACGATTCGCGGTACCGTTTTTTGAGAAAAAAAAAAATTAGAAAGTCGACGCGTTTCATAGACCAATTGCATTATCGTTGTGGAAAATTTTATTTGCATTATCGTAGGAAAATTTTCCTGCCGAGCTCAAGAGTTAAATACGTTTTAAAAAGGCATTTTCTGGATATTTTGTAAAAATTTTAGAATTTTTGACCGTACACTTTTTGGGATATTGACAACAAAAGAGGACCCGTTCATCCGTGAGCGGTAAAAATATTGTATCGTTCGTTGCATGCCCCGCTCACCGCGCCCCGTCACGTCAACCCCCAACCCAATCCCCTGACTGAGAAATGGCACGACCTTAACATGAATCATTGAGAAGCGCTACCGCATGTCCAAGCTTGAAACGATCCCGTTGAGGCAGTCGTCTTGTGTAGAGGCCTAAAAACGGTGATTTTTGGCGATTTTTTTCTTACAAGGAAAGAAATAATGGTCCTTGAAAATTTTATTGTACTTTAACGCACATTTGAAGGGTATGAAAAAAAAATTTTATCAATTAATTGTCGCAAAATGGAGTATTGATCATAGAAGCGCTTCGCCGCTGGAGTCTCGAACTGGCGAGAAAGATGGTGCGCTTAATTCTTGTCTGTAACGCAAAAACCAAAATTATTTTTAATTGACATATTTTATTGTCGATGAACTAGAAAAAAAAACCCAGAAAAAACCGTAAAACCGTATTAATTTTCGAGCTTGAACAAAAAAAAGTGACGATTTTTACAATTGTTTTTTTTTTCTTTCTTTGTGCAATACAAAATAATATAAAATTACTTTTTTATGAATTTTTTTAGTTCATTTGGGATGGTTTTTAATAATCTAGAGAATGAACTTTGGTTTGGTAGGTCAAATAGTTGTTTTTGCTATCGCGCCTGCCTATTCGAGCCTAAAAAATTTTTTTTTATACTCTTCAGAAGTGTGTTAAAGTACAATAATATTTTCAAGAAGGTCCGTTGTTGCTTTCCTTGTGAAAAAAAAATCACCAAAAATATTCAGGCCATCTGACGACTGCCTTGACATGAATCATTGAGAAGCGCTACCGCATGTTCAAGCTTGCGACGATCCCATTAATAATATTTATTTACTTACTGGCTGACCCGACAAACGTTGTCCTGTCCAAATTTCAATAAATTTGTTTGTGATCGTTTTGTGAATTTGTGAAGAGCTATTGGAAATATGTAAACAAAGTAAAAATGAGAAAAAAAAAAACGTATTATTAAATTGTGCCAATTCAATACAATTGTGTCGATTGCGAAGAATCACAATTCAACTGAAAATTAAAAATTTATTCGCTTTGTTGTTACTGCATAACCGTTTGTCGCTTCAAAGCTCACCATATTTCGTAGGTAAATCTGTAAATTTGTTTGAGATAAAACGACGAAACTTGATTCATTTCATGAAACGATTGCGATCAACTTACAACAGAATCACAATTTGAACCCAAACCTAAACAACTCAATCAATTTTTCGTCGCTATGTAACCGATTGGCTTGATTCGCAATATTTGCGCACGTCGAAAAATAAATTGGAATAGAAATGAAATAACTACATTTGTTGGACAGATCGCAAAACAACACAAAAGTAAAAACAAATGTAATTTTATTTGAGTGAGTTACGGTCTTGAATTCATACAAAAATCCCATATAAAAAAGTACTTTCAGTTTTTCCCGAATTTTCCAATATTCCGGGCAATTTTTCCAATTTTTCTTTCCCCAAAAACCTCATTCGGACTATAACGAACATTAAAAAAAAAAAATTAGCCAAATCGGTCCAGCCGTTCTCAAGCGATGCGCTTACCAACAAACAGCGTTTAATTTTTATTCATATAGATTTTTGGAAAAATTCTTTTTATGCTCGTAAAGTATAATTTTTGGGTCGATTAGGCAAAATTATTCCCAAGAAGAAGAGTTCTTTATCTCGGTAACGAAGTAACGGCAATAAAGTTGCTCCGTCATAAATTCTGCATGATTACAATGCACGTGATCCTTTTTTATTTTGCAATTTTCAAGCACATTCATTCAACCGAAAATACATTAATAGCAATCCAATTGAAACAATATTTAAAAAAAAAAATTTGCGTTTGATCCGTCTCAATGTCTGAATTATGAGTAAAGCCGCTTTGAAAATCACTGAAAAATGACGGAAAGAGAACGGGAAAAAAAAATTTACAAGAATCACCGGTCCGACTGAAGAAAATTAGCTTAAAAATTCAAAAAAATATTCTCAGGCCGAACGAATCGAGCTGCGATTTAAATCTCACAAAAATTGGGCAAGGACGATCAGCGCGGAGTAGATTCGCAAATCTTTCAGGAAAATAAAATTGCATCGACAATTTTCCCCCGATTACATTTATTAGCCAAAAGACAAGAAAATGTATTTAAAATTTTCAGTAAATTTAACGAAATGATCCCTTCGATTCGAAAAAATTGTTTTCTTTCGCGAGAAATTATCGAAAAAAGCATGAACAGAGCAACCGGTGACGAAATTCACACGCTCGAGAGAACGACAAAGATTTGTGATTTCTTTCGTTTCCACGCGTAACGGCTCCGCAGAGACGAAGCTCGTACGGCTTACTTTAATTTTTTTTTTTTTTTTTTTTTTTTTTACCAATCTCAGACGGATAATCATTATGGACCGGTCGATGGTTTTCCATCCGGTTCATGGTGGGGAATACGTATGGATTGTTCCCGAGATCGTGTTCATTGTCCCTTCAACGAGGACATCTGCGAAGGTCCATTCGGCGCAACGTCGCTCTGCACTCCGCGCTTGAATACACACAACGACATCGATCTCGGTGATTATCTGACATTCACCTCCGTAAAACACGTCCCGGGCGACCAAAAATCGCCGAATCCGCTTCTAAAAAATTATCACAATCGCTTGCCCCTGAGACTGATAAGAAGTTACAATCTTACGAGCGATTATGCACCAAAAACGGGCTATCGTTACGACGGTCTTTACGCGATCGTTGAATGCTGGATAAGCGTCACGTCCGACGAACTCGAGAATTATAAATTTGCCCTGGCCAGGCTTCGTCATCAAGAGCCACCGATTTGGCAATTAGCCGAAAAATCATCGCTCTCCGATGCGAAAAATTTCAAAATTTCACACACACGCCGTAGTCCGGAGAGATTTTCCATCGATCCCAGCGACGATACGAAAAATCGATCGAACAACGAGAAATCTAAGAGAAAGGCTCGTTCGCGCTCCTCCGCGATGAGATGCTCATTGAGAAATTTCAATGTCGCTCGCGGCGACAGCGCCATCGTCACGAGATGCATATCGAAGAAGAGCGACGCACAGATGCGCAGGGGCATGGTCTCGGTGCCTTATCCCGAAGCATCCTTAGCGCAGAACAATCGTTTGCTTCTCGATTCGAAAAATCCGACATTGTGCAAGCTTCAAAATACGAATATCTCGATAAGAACGGATCTTTATGATTCCTCGAATGTTATACAGCAGGAAACGCGAAAAACAACGCCCATGACGTTCTGTCGTACTTACAAAAATTCGAGATTATCGGCGCGCACGATGAATCATTCCAACGTCGTTAGCCTTAATCTCAATAGCTGCGGTCCTTGTCCGCGTGACAACGATATTCAAGAATCGCTGATACAATCGCGCTCGGGTATCGTAAAATTTTCATCCGATCAATCGCCGAGCTTGCCGGATCACTCAAACGATCGTTCGACACCGAAGAGCTTCGCGTCAATTCTCAGCGCGAAAACAAAAATCAATCTCGACGATAAACGAAAAGATTGTCCCGCGAGCGATGAAACTGCTGACAAAATTATCATCGAACCTTCGAACGAGATGGAACAAAATAGTTTGCTCGAAGTGGCACCGATCGATGCGGAGATGAGGCTGGAAAAAATTTCGAGCTTCGCTGGAAAAACATCGAATAACGCGGTTGCTTCGATCGATGAATCGTCGATTAGTCACGCCGTGAGCGCTTCATCATCGCCGAGAGACGAAACGACGGTGGAACGTTTGGCGAAGGAATCCCCCAAGGATCTCGATTCATTGACGCCCGATCAGATGCTGAATTTCATAGTAAAACAAAAGTATCATCCGACAGCGAAATTATTGATCGGCAGTGTAATCGGTTTGGCTACCGGCGAAACGACGATAATGCGAGCTTACGAGTCGCTGATGGCTCGCAAGAGCCGCCGGAACAGCGAAAAAACAGCGAAAAACGAGAATAATGAGATAATGACGAACAGATCGATACGGGGCAACGATGAGAATTCACCGCCGATCGTGGATTCTCGCGATTACGCGAATGAGAGAAATTCGACGAGCGAGAACAAGCGCATCGGCGAGATGAGCATTGGAAAAATTTTGCCGAACAAGATAATATTGCGCGACAGCGAGGAACGCCTTATGAGAAAAATGAAGCTACGACGGACGAGGGTCTCCGTGAGACTGTTGGGTAGCGACGAAGAGTCAAGCTCGAGCGGCGCAAGATCATCGAGCGTCGCGAAATGTTCGAGAAAATCCGGTCTGACGGAGATCAAAGCGCAGAAGCCATTCTCGAAATTGACGCTGTCGAAGAAATCGAAGAAACGAGCGAAGAAACGACGCGGCGAGCTCGCTAATTTGTTCATAGATGCGAATATCGGGCCGATCGTGCGTGGACCGCGAAATCGAAGATTACGCTGCGGTATGGGTATTTTTGCGAAAAAGAGAAAAGCCGGCAAGGAGATAGCGACGAATCGTTGCAATGAGAGAGTCGGCTCCGTCGCCAGAGCCGACAGGACCTCGCGTAAGAAGGAAATTACGAGAATCGATTTGTCGACGAGAAAGACGAGACTTAAGGCCGTAAAATCACAAATATCCGAATCCCATTTTGTCGATAAGCGAAAAATCATATCCGCGAACACGACGAATCATCGACAAGATCGTATCGTCGATGTCGGCGTTGATGATGCCGGGAAGTTTTGCACGAAGAATCAATCGATCGGGGGAAAAAAGAGAAAATTATCCCGTAGCTCGAGCCACGAGAGTGTCGAAACGAGAAATATATTGTCCAATGATAAGCTTCAAAATATTGATAGCGCGAGATTGAGAATGATCGATGCGACGACGCAATGTTCAACGTCGCGCAGAGACGCAGCGACGTCGGTCGATCGTGAAATAATTAATATTACGGAATCCGATTTATCGCGGAATACCATCAAGCTCGAGTGGATCGACGTTGACGACGTTAAATCCGAGATTTGCGAGAATTACGAGATCAGCGAGGAATCATCATCCGACGAGATTAACGACGAACGAGAACAAAATTTTCGCGATAAATTAACGTTTCTTCGATCTCAGACCGCGACGGGATCGCGTATCGACGATTCCACGACGAGATCGTCGGCTTTCGTGCCCGTAAAAATATCCGACGATGATTCTCGCATCAAGCGTCTCAGATCCATCGGTTTCAGGCCCATAAAGCTCGCCGATGATTCGCAAAATGTGAAAGAACGCCGGAACGCGTCGGAGGAAAGTTTTCCGGCCGCGAATTCGTCGTTAACGACGGGAATAACGTGTCGCGACGTTGATGAATTATTCAAGAAATATACGAGCGAGGAGACCGCGTCGGTCGCTTATATGGATCAGGAATTGCGCTACGAGGATATCGAGGATGAATTCGCGTGTTCGGCGCGTAAGAGCAAGAAAATTGTTTGCGGCACCGCGAGAAGAGGCAGAAGAGGCGGAAAAATTATGAGCGTAAGAACGAAGAAAATTGAAACACCGACGAGAGATCGCGAAGGTGCGTCGAATGAGGAAGATTCCGAAGTACCGTGGCACGGCTGGAAGAAATTTGTGAAAAATAAGCAAGCGCAGTGGATAGGTTGGTAATCCGCTACGGATACTTTGAACGAAATATACAAGCAGATCGTTACTTTTTTTTTTATATAAACATAGATCCTGTGATTATCGTTGGGCAAAGAAAATAATTTATATGAAAAAAAAGAAAAAAGAAATGTATACACTAATTTTCGAAATTGCTATTAATAATAGTCGTATCTGTTTTTTTTTTTTTCCATCATCTTTGTTATTGTTGAACTTTTGTATAACAGAGCGACGACTTTATAATGCCCAGGCACATTGTTAATCGAAGATTTACGTAATCTCAAAGCGCGGGGCCTCCGTTTACCCAAAATGAGGTCTAACTTTTAATATATATATATATATATATATCTTCTTTTACGATATATTTCATTTCTTCCTTTGAATTGAGATAAAAATATTTATTTGATAAATACAGAATTTGTCTTTATGAAATTGTCCTCTCGGTGGACGAAAGCCAAAAAAAAAAAAAAGAATTAACGAATTTCGTTACGTACGCAATTATAGGCCACCGAGCAGTTGCGTATCGAGATTAATGAGAGAATTCTGGTAATGAGGCTTTCATGTCGAAATTATATATATTGAACGATATTTATTCTCGATTTTGCGGAATTGCGGATTGACCAGAACTCGCCCTCGATTTTTCGGATTCGAGATGTATTTTATAAATAAAGATATATATATATATATATTTATATATACATATATATATATATACATATATATATATATAGGTGGATGGAGATGGAATAAAATTTCGTATTAATATTTCATACGATAAATTCGAGGTTTAAGGTTTTTTTTTCTTTTTTTTTTCCTCTTAAGATCAGATGAACTTTGGAGTACCCAGAGTATATCGATTTTTTTTTTTTTTTTTTCATTGAACGGAAATCGCTGCTGTGTATCGAATGTACACGATTCTTGGCAAAAAAAAAGTTATTGATCTGCTTGGTTTAATTATTAGATACAATCTACTATATTAACGATATATACATATATTATTATTTCATATATATATATATATATATATATATATATATATATATATATATTTTTTTTTTTTTAATAGGACGCGAAGGTAGTTGAGTGGCTCGAAGCTGAAGTTACGTATCATTTTTATCATTTTTCTTTTTTTTTTCCATCGACCAATCGATAAATTTGTATACCTCTTTTTCGTATCCATCCGGCAGTAGTCGATGCTTGATTTACATAGTCAAAGGAACGATCGACTGCTGCGAATGGCTCTCGTTACGCGCGATAAAAAAAAAAAAAGATTTCCAGAGATCGAAAGGATATTGAAGAAAAAAAAAAAAAATCCTCGATTAAACTCGCGAAATAAACGTACATATTGCAAAGAAGCATACCATTAGAATCATAAGAAACACAACAATGATAACGAATAATTTGTCGTTACGAATTTTTAAGTACGTAAAATATTTTTACAAGTATTAAATCAGTTATGATGATTTTTTCGAGATGAAAAATTAACAATTGAAGAAAATGAGAGAGAAAAAGGAAAAAAAAAACTCAATAATCGTATAATGTATTCTGTATATAGTAGGCAATTACTATATATGTCATTCGGTTATCGATGAAAAAAGCCTACTCCGAGTGGCGCGCGGTGGCAATTTGCATTATGCGCAGGTAAAACGCACCGCTTGAAAAAAAAAAAAAAAAAAAAAAAAAAAATGCGCGAGCATTAATAATAAAAAATAAATATCTTCTATGCTATTCTTGTATTCGTGTAACATAATGTAAATTAACATGAATAAAAACTTTACGGTTTTTATGATGATGATGATGATGATGATGATATATACGGGCGTTGGGCGTCCTTTTTTTCTTTTTTTTTTCTTCTAACTTCACCGTACTGGGGTGACTGTTGAGGTTTGATCAATTTTTTTTTCATCCGAGGATTGTCTCGTGTAAGAAAAATTATTAAAATTATTGCCAATGTAGCAAGGGACTTGTATGGATATACATTAATTTTCTTTTTTTTTTTTTTCTTCAAGTATTGTCTCGTCCCAGAGCAAACGTATTTTTTTACTCCTGAAGGGGTTGAATGTTTCGTCAAATCTCTCAATGTGTCCAAAATTTGACTAAAAATATTGGCGGATGAACTAAAATGCTTCTATATGTGAATTTTGGAAAAAAAAGTCGGATGGAGTAAGAAATTACGAATAAAAATAAAAATTTTACCATTTCGTTAATTTCAAGAAAACCACATACGTCACTTTTAATGACTTCATCGAGGGATTGATCAAACTCTCTGGCAACTTTATACCTCTCCAGTTTCCCCTATAACTTTGAGTTATGTTTTTTTGTTTTTTTTTTTTTTTTTAATATATCTTCTCCCTCTAAATCTTTTGGTACAGCTTGAAACGAGGTACGATTTTTTTTTTTTTTTTCTTGCTTCATCCTCTTCGAGCGCGAATAATCCTTGGCTGATTTCTTTCGACTTTTTGTCTCCAACAATTAAATGCAACATTATACGAGAACATTTTTGTTTTTTTTTCTTTACCATTTGAAGTATAGCGAGTTTTTTTTTTTTTTTTTTTTTTTTTTTAACGAGAGAGATCTTTCCGATCGACGATTTTTTTCTTCCTGTTTTGGAGCGGGGAGGGGGGGGGGTGTCTTTTTCTTTAATTTTTACTGAAACTCGTCGTCGCTGCTCAGCAGCATAGTCTTTTCGTTATAATTTTGTGAGATGGTGGCAACGCGCTGATGCGATGCGTTGCGTCTTTGCGGCGGTGGCACCGGCATGTTTTGCGGATCATCCGGATCGAAGCTCGACACCCTCATGCCACGCTGACTCTTGGTGCCACCTGATTGGTTATATTTAGCCACGAATTATCGTCATGTGTGTTCGATAATTATAATAATGAAGAGAAAAAAAAAAAAAAAAAAAAAAAAATTAAACACGTCGTTACTCCTCGCATTTCTAACGACCACGATAATATATTACAATATTTATAACTCGTGGAGTAACGACGCCACTTTTTGCCTACCGCATCTTTTTTTTTTTTTTTTTTTTTCTTTCTTTCGTCCCTTTTTTTTTATTTTTTTTTATTCTCGCACGTCCAATACAATAATCGAGATTTTTTTTTTCGCGCATGCAATTCGGGCAAGGGAATGTGGAATTCAATGGTATCAAAGCTGCAGGGATATTATCATGCAAGTTATCCAATATTATTTATAAAATATATATCGCATAATTTACGAACATTCGGACAATCATCACATCCGCGATATCATAACTCTTTTTTTTTTTTTTTTTTTCAACTTGAACGAAAAAATATTCGCATGCAATGAGGCATGAGAAATATTATTGTTACGAAGGGATCGTGAGGCTTTTACGACGGGTACAATAATTCATAATGATAATTATATTCAGAAATGAGGATAATATAACTTTTTTTTTATTACGCGCGAAGAAAAAAAAAAAAAAATGAAATTTTACGTTTGATCATTTAATTAGTTGTTTTTTTTTTTTTTTTATTATGCAGATATGTTGGAGAGAAATCCTGTGGATTTCTTCAAGTGTAATTAAAAAAAAAAAAAAAAAAAAAATGGATTTTTGCCACTCCGATTATTAAAACGCGTATTTTTTTTTTTTTTTCGATTTTTATCTTTTCTTCCGTTTACAGACCCTCGTCGTTGTTTATTGAAAAGCATTTTTTTTTTTCTCTTTAATACCTAAAAAAAAAATACACAGCTGTCCTAAGTACTTGGAAAATTGTAATAAAGTGACTTAAATACTATTTTACAATAAAGTCCGTTAAATCACGAAACCTTATTTAAAAAAAAAAAAAATAAAATAAAAAATAATACGTATTCTGACGATGATAATCGTTTTTTTTTTTTTTTTTGTTCTTATAGAATTTTTTTTTTTTTTCCCATCAAACCATCGTCGAGGGAATGCCGGTAGAAGAAAAACAAAAAATTAATCTCACTACGAACACTATCTGAGAAACGGTTCCACACGACTCTCGAAGCTTTTCGTTCTTTAGAAAAATTGGAACTCGAAGCGCGAGCGTGTTTTTCTTTTCTTAATCTGTTTTCAGGACTTTGATTTTATTTAATTTTGTTTGTTTGTTTGTTTTTTTTTTTTTTTTTTTTTCGTTCAAAGTAGCTCAAGGCTCTCCCAAAGTCCGTTGTGTGTTGGAATAACAAAATCGAGTTGCCTCGGGCACTCACAGCTTTTCGTACTGCAAGTTGGTATTGACGTCTGAAAAATATCAAAGAAAGTTGCCATTCAAAGTGGTTGGACTCACGAGACCTTTCAATACTCGCTTTATCATAACCGATGCTCGAACGAACGATCACAATTCCCATGGAATCTTCATCGCATGTCTATTTATTTATTTATTTTTTTATTTTTCTCTCTGTCGCTCCTTCGAGATGAGCCGGCTAATCCTCGGCTGGCTCATCTCAAAGAGCTCGCGTGAAAAATGTGAAAAAAAAAAAAAAAACAAAAAAAAAATTATTAAAATTTTCGGCTGAAATTTGAATCGGCGTAGCGTGAACGATATCCCGAAAAATTTAGAGCATAAAATTTTCGATTTCTCTGATTCATCGAGATCCGATTTAATTTATTATGTTTTCTTTCTTTTCTCAAAATTGCACGAAAAAAAAAAAAAAAAATGTTTTTCAATTGATTGCAACGAAGCCAGGCGGTTTCCGACTTCTCTGTACTCCGAATATTATTGATTAACAATAAAGTCGACGTCGTTCTGTTCAATCGTCATTAATGTCACGTTGCCTCAAGAAAACTTGGGCAAATGATTTTTTCAAATATCAATAACAGGGTGACCACAGAAAAAAAAAAAAAAAAAGGAAAAAAATTCCCTGACTTTTCGCTCAAAGAATACCCAACTTTGCCTAGCTGAGATCCGAATAGCTTATCGGGTTAATCAACCGATGAAGACGCTCTCGTATAGGCACTGCAAATGCGGAAGTGCATTTGGGGAGGAAGTTGACGAACGTTTGAATGAAAAAAAATTGTTAGAAACGACGAAAAAATCATTTGTTTTTTTTTATCACGATGTTTTTTTTTTCTTATTAATTTGATTTTTCATTGATCGATAACATTGGAAAAATAGTGATTTATTTAAAATACAAACCATGTGTATTTTAATTAAACTCTATCCGATGTAATTTGTTATTTTAATTTTTCGGGAAAAAAAAAACATATTTTTGACGTTTTAAAATGGAATTTTTGAGTTACGAGGAGAATGCTCAACAGATTCGTAATCGGCGGAAGAAAATACATCGATACAGGATCCTCTGTATGAAATTTTGAAACCGCAAGATTTTTTTGAATTTTTGCGAAAAAATTGAATGGGTTTACTAGAACAGCTGTAACTTTGTTTCATCGAGCTACGATTTTTTGTTTTTTCAATTTTTTACAAATTTTCAAATTCGAACCATCGATTTCTGTCAATTTTTCTATAAAAAAAAAAAAAAAAAAAAAAAAAAACCCCTTCGGACTCAAATTTGCTGATTTTCAAAGTGTTCTTTTGGATACAAAAAAAAAATCAAGATCTCGGAATGAATCAAACGGTATTGTCTGAATCTACTTCCGGGCTTTCTAAAACACCCCCGATAAGCCAAAATCCGTCGATTCGGAGCAAAGTTATGGGCATTTGAAATTTCGGTATTTTCAGATTTTCGAAAAAGTGGGCAAAAATTGGAGAATTTTTTTTTTTTTTTCTTCTTTTTTCTCGTCTTTCTCACTATTTTCAGGCTTCGAGCGATCGGGAAATTTTCCGCTGATCATGAATCCGATCGTATTCAGAAGCCCAAAAAATTCGTATACGAAAACGTCGAAAAACGAAAAGAAAATAAAATATTTCGAGTTCAACGAGAGTGCTTCGATGCGGATGAGAATCAAAATTTTTAAGAACAATCACACCCGTTCATCCCGGCTGACGGAAGAGTTCGAATTTTAATTTTTGTAATTTGAAAATTTTTCCCCAACCAAATGAAATTATTCCCTTGAAATTTCCAGGTTTTTACGGTTTTCCCCTGATCGTGGCCACCCCGAATGATTTATCCCGTCTGTGTACGCCGAAGCGCAATCCTCGAAGCCGAATGCGGAATTTATTTTGATTTTTATTTTATGGTGTGTGCAAAGGAACCGATGGAGTTGCTTTGCGAGTGCATATTGTGGCTTGCGGTGAGAGCGAGTGAAGCGAGATTTTTTTTTTTTTTTCAAACGATTAATGAATTATGAAATGTACATTATGAGATGGACGGCGTTTGCGATTATTTCCCAGCGTTTTTTGTTTTTTTTCTTCTTTCTTTCTTTCTGTACAACATTATTATTAGAGACGTGAAAAAATAAATAAAAAAAAATCAATATGAACAAGTGTTCGGGATAAACGATGTTCAAGACGAGACGTGCGTTGTCTGTTAATCGTATTTATGGCGATAAGAGCAAAGTATTCGAGACGCTCCGATATCTACATATATGTAAAAAAAAATGTATGCACATTTGTCAAGCGAAACGGCAGCGTTTACGCCAGAAAAAGGAGAAAATAATGATAATAAAACGAACGGCCAATGGTAAAATCACAGCGACGACAGGCTTGGATAAATTTCTAGCCGTTCCTCATGCTCGGTCGTTACGATTTTTTTTTTTACATGCCATTCAATGATTTTTTTTTTTTTACTTCCAAAATTAGAGGCAAAAAGTTGAAATAAAAATATTTAAACATCAAAATGACGAGTTATTCTAGTGGGTTATTGTGTAAAAAAAAAAAACTGGCGAACGTTTCGGGTATCACGGAGAAACGAACCGGGGAGGAGGGGGAGTCAGGAGGGTTGCGAGATCAAAGATAAGATTACTTACCGGAGCTATATTGCGTGTACTGTTGATACTGGGGATGAAAGTTGTGAATAGCATCGGTCATTATATCCTTCGGGTTCATGGTTTCCTGACAAAGATAATTTAATAAAAAAAATTTATTATTCCTCGCTGGGGTACAAGTGCGGGGAAAAATTTGAACGACGATCAAGCAAATCACAATGCAACGGGGATTAAAAAAAAAAAGTAACGAGGAAGAAAAATGTGCGATTTTGTAATTTTCCGTTGATTTGCATTTCACAAAAAAAAAAATTCAAAAATCATAATTTTCTTCTATAATTTGTACGTTCATGCTTGCAAGGGTAATGTATATTTCAAATTTTTCGTAAATTCGATGCAACGAAGTTTGAAAAATTGCATTGCTAATAAAGTTGATTATTGCAGGCTCAACGACGAGACGAAAGTTGGATGGCAAAAATTCGTCAAATCTCTCCGGGCTCTCCCGACTATGTCAATCGACATATATACAAATATATGAGGGTGTTAAAAAAAAAACAATTGAATTTTCCAACAGGCTACACCTGAAATAATTTATGTAGGAAAAAAATTTTATATCAAAAGATGAGAATTTTAGGTTGCGTGGAAGATCCGCCGCATTTGACTTTTCCATTTTTTTCCCCCCTTTTTATCGAATTTATGATGAATAATTGCTGGTAAAAATTTTTTTTCCGCTCTCGCAGCTGCCGAAGGATCAGTTTTTGTCCCGAATAAGATGCTCTTAGAATTTTATCATTCCAATTCATGTTTAAATTGGGTTCCAGGCGGATTTCCCACTTTATTGTTTCACTATTTTTCAAAAATATCGTTCATAAGTGAAAAAAAAAGAAAAAAAAACCGTTTTCGTTATGGGTATCGTTTTAAAAATTTGATACAATATCAAATAAACTTCTGTTTGGCTACCGTTCGGTAGCCAAATTCGTCAACAATGAAATTAAATAAAAAAAATATTTCGTGCCATCGAAGAACGAGTGGCACGGATAGTTCAAACTAGAATTGTAGTCGAAGAGGCTGATTGTGTGAGAGACGGCGCTTGATAACGATGTGAGTGATTTCATCACTAAAAAATCATTGTTTTTGTTTAAGGTGGCTCATCGGTGAATTAAAAAACCGGCGATACGAATGAAACTTCGGGAGATTGTTATCTAAGATGCAATGAACGCTCTCTCAAAATTTTAGGGTATGTTGCCAGGCAAATTATTGCGAACGAGTAATTTAAAATTACCTATTTTAGCATGGGTCTTATGGCAGTTGATTCCATTTTCACCGGAAGTGACATGATACTTTTTCATAAAGACGAGAGTTCTTATTCAAATTTTGAGTATTGAAAGATGAAATCGTGAATTTTCTAATGGTATTTAAAAAATTGTGTCTTGCCAGGGATTTTCCCGAGATATTTAATCGCAAAAGTCATCGTGTGTGCAAATCTCGGATACAATATATGTCTGTCATTCTGCACGCGAGGAAACATATGAATATCAGCTATCGTTTTTGACTTGATCGCTCTGACAGCGTTAAATACTTTTGTCAGTTGAGACTTTATTTATATTATTTATAATAAATTATGAATAAAATATCACGGGAAACGTCATCGAAATTCATAAATTTTATTTAGACAGAGTATTTAAAAAATATTATGATAGGTTTTATGATTTTTTTTTCACGTCACGATTTTTGACTAGTTTTGTCACTGATGGGCCACCTTAATCAGTATAAGTATATTTGCCTTATGATTTTCTTGACGTAAGTCCGGAATCGTGAAAAACAGAGGTATCTTGTAACAAATGTATGGAAATATTACAGAATTTGAGAGCAATTGACGATACTGCCGAAAGAACAGTTTGCTTTGGTCCAGGATTTTAATTCATTATTGATAAAAGACAAGGATCAATGGCAATACATTTTGCAATTTGTCAATTTTAATCTTGAAAACCACTATTGCGAACAAACGCCACTGAATAAAAGAATTAATTTAATTATAAAAATAAAATTTGAGTAATACCAATTTTTTGGTGCGTTTTGATGGAATAATAATCGGAAAAATCGCTAGACGCCTCGATTAAATATCTACTCAAGAGTTAAAATTCCAAGAGCATCTTATTTAAGACACAAACTGATTCTCTAGCAGTTGTGAGCGCGAAAAAAAATTTTTTTACCGGCATATTTATAAAAAATATGCGGTGGATCTTCCACTTGACCTAAAATTCTCATCTTCCGATATAAATTTTTTTTCTACCTAAACTGACTATTTCAGGTGTGGGACTCGGAAAATTGATTTTTTTTTTATTTTTCATGCTCCCAACCCTCAAAACTTGAGTTTTGATGGAAAAAAACATCCTCGCGAAGAGGGAGAGCCGCCGCTCATTGAACGTTTCTAATTATAACAGCCAATTAACGTCTATAACCACCTTTTTGGAAGTAAAGATTTGAAACCATGAGGATTGTATTTAGAATTAAGAAAAAAATATTTCATTAAATAAATTTTTGTTTATTCCTAATTTATAATTTTTTTATAAAAAATTCTAAACAATTTTGAGTTGAACATTTTTTTTTCTGACACCATCGTGTTCTAAATAAAAATTTAGATCGATTTTATTCATAACAATAATTTTGCGATTACAAAATTCGTTATAAATTGTCATAAGCAATTCGTAAATGGTGAAATTTTTTTTTCTCAACTCAAATACGTACTCCATGGTTCTTTATTCTCTTGCTGAAATAGGAAATCATTAGTCTCAGGGAATATAGTATAAAAGCAAACTTATTCACCTTTAACAATTTTTCCGCTGACTTTATGCAAAAAAAACGCAAAATATAATTTATTTATTTATTTTCGGTAAAGATCGATGCCAGCGACGCATTTTTTTACACGCGGCATGCGTTTTTCGATGAAAATCAGCGACTAAAAGTATATATTGCGCTTGAACTCTATCCTCAGTTAATAATGAATTAAATTCCGCGGATAAAGTTACTTTTCGTTCAGCAATATCGTTCGCAACTTTTGAATCATGGAGGATACTTTTTATTTGAAATACAATTCACATTTTTCTTCCAAATTATTTCTTTCAAAAAGTTCGTCATAGACGTTTAATTGGCTCTTATAATTAGAAACGTCCGATGAGCGGCGGCTTCCACGCGAGAACGTTTTTTTTTCTATCAAAACTCAAGTTTTGAGGGGTGGGGCCATGAAAAATCAATTTTTTTCTTTTTGAAACCCTAATATATATTAAATTAAAAAAAAATATATATATATATTAAATTTAAAAATATATATATATATATATATATATATATATATATTTTTTTTTTAAACGTATTTTACCTTCAAGCTACTGCTGATACTCTGCATCGTGACGCTACGACCCCTCGAGTCGGTGACGCAGCCAGCTGCGTATACTTGATAGGGAAAAGCGTATCTCAGGGCGATTGCGGCGAAGAGCATTTCTATGCAGATGAGAAAATTTTGATAACCGGCTGACACAGTGCCGGCGCTGGTAGACTGATCCTTGTTGATCAGCGGCGATATAACGTTCGCCTTTTCGAGAACAGCCAGTAAAACGCCTGATCGATGAGAAAAAAAAAAAAAAAAAATTGTAGTACAAAAAATTTCGTGGTCACCGCGAAACTTTAGAATTTCTCCGTGAGATATCAATTTTTCAATCCGTTTTTTTTTTTTCCCCCAAAAACGACCAACAAAAATGAAAATTGTAAGAAAATAGCAAGAATCATAATTTTTTAAAGTTTAATTTGATGATAAATCAATATAATTATTTTTCGATCCTGAAAAGAAAAAAAATCAACGAATAACGTGAATTTTGCAAATAATCATGAAAAAAAAAACAATCCTCATACCTTGCCAGAATGACAAAAATATGACGCTCTTGACGGTGCAGAATTTCAATACCGGCTCGAACGGCGTGAGAAGATCGCGCGTAGCAAAATAAAAGAGGAAAAGTCCGTAAAGTGCGAGCGAAACGCTGATATTGTAGATTATCGTGATGTAGATGTAACCGCCGTCGGGTGACCAATCGCCATCGCGATAATGACCAAAGGACTGTAGAATTATGATGACGAATGCCATTACGGGTTTCACGAGGCAAAATTGTAACGTCGCTTGCTTGCAGAAACGTAAAAATCCAATTGTATAAGTTTTCTCAACGAGACACCAAGTGCCGTACAGGCAATTCGAGCGTATCGGCTTGCCCCTTATCTCCGACATTATGTTGCCCTCGCCGCCCAGGTACTCGTAGCAAAGCGACAAAAAATTATATATCACGAATGCCTCGTAACAGTCGCGCACAGTGAAAAAATATACGTAATAACTCTCGCTGTTGAAGAACAGCAGCGATATCCACGAGTACGTGGCGTAGATCGGTACTATAAAGAGAATTCTCACGATCCATCGTTGTTCCGTAGGATTCGTGTACCACCTTAGATGCTGATAGATCTGGGTGGACGAAAAAAAAAAAAAAAAAATTGGAAAATACAACTACGGAGAGGCTCGTTTCCTTAAAGAATTTTTATAAAAAAAATTCAAAGTTAAAAAAAAAAATGAAAATTATTCTTATTTTGAAAATTGTACGCGGTTTTTCAACGCGATTCCCAAATTTCAACGTTCCAAATATCCGAAATAAATGGCCCGAACTATTGCCGAGCGCTCGAAATTTTGTTCAAACGTCAAAAATAAAGTATTTTCGCATCAAATTATAGTTACTGCCCGAGTCTGCGCAGCGTACAAGATCAAATGCGTCGATCGTGTAGCAAATTATTATGAAAAAAAAAAAAAAAAAAAAAAAAAAACAAATACAATTTCCATCCGGGATATTGCAGTGTCATTGGCGCTTTTGGATCTTCCGTTGCTTCTAAAATTGGCCCAACGCCGAGAGCGTCCCCGATCGACAAATTTTCATCTCGCAAAGTTAACAAAAGGCGGTTAAAGAGTAAAAACCTACCTGCTGGCAAGTTAGGAACAGCGCCAACCACACAAAAGCTCCCGATATACCCTGGCACGCTCGAGTTTGAAGAAATATCGGCGTAATTTGATCGGAATTGTCTTCCTTGAGGCCAATGTCAAATACGGTCGTCGTTGTTGTCGTACTGACATTGTCCATTACGATAGCAACGACCGAAGTTGCCTCCGGCGCTATCGTACTGCTAGTCATGATTTTTGACAATCTGGTAATAAAACATTAAATTCTCAAAATAACGCAGAGAACGAGAGAGAGAGAGCAACGATAGAAATAATTTTTGCCGCATCAATCTCGACTCGAGATTCTGCGCTCGCTCGAATTTTCTGATTTCACAAAAATAGCAAAAAATTATGCATCGAGGCGGTAATAGTGAAAGTTTATTACCGAGGCATTGAAATCTCATAAAAACCTCATTGTAATAACATTGAAACACGTAAAAAAGGATCCTCAAGAATTTTACGAAAAAAAGTTATAATGAAAACGCAGAGAGGCCAATTTTCAGAGCAGCACATTTCGAATTACCGAAATCTTGCCGCAATTGAAGTCCTGACAAATCAAAAATATGCTTCGACACCCTCGCGTTTAGCGTGCAATCATAAAAACAAAACTTGTAAACCGCGTATAAAAGGTAAAAAGCATTCGTTAAATAGAACAAATCGAAGAAAAAAAAATGCTCCCCCCCCCCCCCCCCGCGTTTTATCGGGTGAACAGAAGGTCCGCAGAGAGCCCGCGCTTTAAAAAATCAATATATACATAACACAACAAACCATAAGAAGTATAACAGGGTCGGGCGGGGAAGGGGACTCGTGCGTAATTACAAAATACGCGATCGAGAAAAGAGCACTCGATCGAACTAGTAACGAAAAAAAAAAACAAATATTGTCGAAACGGATCCGCGAAATTGACCTCGGAATCATAACGGGAGGGGGAGGGGGGGGGGGTGTCGTGCGTGATTGTAACGGCTGTAACCAGTCCAGCCGTCAGACTCGCACAGACTCGCAAATGAATGAGCAAAAGCGATGGCAAAAGAAAAAAGTATGGAAAAAAAAAAAGACGAAAAAAAAAGAAAGGCTGCGTGCTGACCTGCGTCTGCGTTCGACGAGGCCCCTGGATTCTCAGAAGACTGGATAAATAAGTGCGAGAGAGATGGATATAGATAAATAGATATATGTATAGAGATATATGTATTACTACACCTCCTTCTACTTTGAGAAAACTCGCGAGCGCTCAACTGGAGACGCTTCTCGAGGCAATCGCACGTCTTCGATGACCTTTTACGTGATTTGACAGGGCGCTCTTACACGTCCTCTCCCGATTGTTTTATAATCTTCACTTTGAGGATCGTTTCGTTGCTCTTTTGTTTTTTTTTTTTTTTTTAATTTGCCTTTAACGAGGCGACCATAGGTCCTGGCTCCTTTCACCCGACATTTTCGGAGCACAAAAACACTTCATGGATGGGAAAACACACATACACGCACACACCGAGAGATAAGACAAGTAAAGATGAAAATATGTTGGCACTTAATGACGACGTTGCGACTCGTGAAAATTGATGGATTATCCCGGGAAAACAAGCAGCGCACAATCGTAAATTTTTATGACCGAAGACCGAACGTTTTATTCCGGTTTACTCCCTGTAAATCGCGCACGCACGATGCGTGTGCAACAAAAACTGTACTAACGACTAACGAACTAACCTCGCGGAGAATCGAGAATCCGCGAACGTATCTCCTACTACTTTTCCCGTGTTTTCCTGTTTCACCTCCCACCCGACGATTCTCTGTCAATACAGTGTAAATTCCATTACGTGCACGCGCTTTGTTCGCCATATTTATCCTCAGTTATCCCCACCAACGCTATCTCTGTGGCTCTGTGGCCCATAAGCCATTGTAGGCGAAATCTTCGAACAAAGGTGTATAGCGCTTAATCTTGAGTCTTTTTGCAAATATTTCTTTGTCATAGTCTTAGTAAAATATCTAGTCTATGGGGAACTGAAAAGTAGGCTTACTAGGATGGAAAAGTCTTACTAGGATGGAAAAGTAAAAAAATGTAGTTTAGAAATTAGGGTTCTCGATTTTTTTACTTTAAATCTAGTTGCTGATTTGACTTTTATCTGGAATAATACACTTTATTCTTCATAAAATTTGCGTAAGGTAAAAATTTGTTTTTTTTTTAATGCACAAAAAGCTCCTTCCATAACGTCTGAATACTTTTCCAAAAATACGTGCGCATTAACAGAATTTCCACTATACTAAGTATAATTTCCACATACTCGCAGCAACTCTCCTTTCACCCACGTAGTATGTCTCTCTGCTGGGAGGATGCGCTTGCGCGTATCCGCGAAAAAAAAGTACATATAGACCATAGAGCTCGATCGTTCACAAAACTGGATCTATTGCAAGTAGCAATGATCTCCAGACTATAAAGAATATAATGTTGCGATACAATTTCGCAAACCCATATAAGATTTCTCTCCCTTACTATATACATTTCTCGCATCCGAGGTCGCCCTCTCGCGCAACTGAATACACGCTATTTCACGTTTCCCAGCTGTCCTGCTGTCCAGCGAGCCGCAGGTGCGCCTTGGTACACTGCGTTTGGAGGATAAAAGGGAGAAGAAAAAAAATGTAAAATACCTATGAGAACGGTTGCTTTGAGCAAAAAACTGATGGTGGACAAGGTGAAAGGAATCTCGAGAGAAGCTCGATGTAAACACAGGTTCTCTCTGTAGCTCCCGATAATTTCGTACCCAATCCCTTTAATCCTTTGTACACAGCAGGGGTAGGGAAAAATGACTGCTGAAATTTCAGTCGATCGAAAGTTTAAAATTCTTTAACAATGACAAATTTTATATTATCGATGAATATGGCAGTCTTGTTGAGCGTAAACGAAGGCTTGAATTGCCGATTCAATCATTTTTGGCATTTATTCCAAAATCCTAGTAGGTTATGTCGACATGGCAAATTATAGTACTTGAAATTTGTCCACCAGATGTCACGACGGTAGACGTCTTATTCGTGATTTCTCAATACGTTAGAAATGTCAAATGTCTCTGTGGGATAATCGAAGAGGGGATTTTCAGTTCTAAGATATAAGTTATTCGCTTCCATTATCTTTATCATATAGATTATACCCACGTTTGTGGTTTACTGGTTTGTAAAGGCCAGTCAAGGCTGTCACTTGCTCATGGTTGCAACCAGTTGCAACGCAACAAATCGCGTTAGAAGTCTCTCCGAGAGACATCTCTGAGTAATCGCGTCGAAATCTCGGGGCACTAAAAAAACTCCCAAAAACGATTGAGCAAAAAAAAAAACAACGAGGCAACAGCGAATATTTTCGCGATCGAACTGTCACCTGAAAGATCGAATTTTTTTTTCTCGCAATATATATTGGTGTTAATCGCAAGTGTACTCGGTGGATTTAACGAAAAAATATGGCTCTTGTGCCCATCGATGATTCCTGGTAAACAAAAAACAAGAACGAAAAAAATATTCTCAAATGTTTCATCGACGTCAGTCGTTTCGTTTGACTTTCAATTATTTTCTTTTCGCTGATTATATTATGCAAGTAAAAAATTTTTAATTATTTATTTTTGTTTTGCCAACTCTCAGGCTCGTGGAGCACGACGCTTGCGAAAAACTATGTCGCGATATTATGGAATTGCTGACGCAGCGCGACCGAAGCTGGAAGAATACGGAGCTTTATGCCAGTCTCTCGGCCGACATTCGTTTCAAAACTAAACAATACACCAGTCAAATTCAACAATTGAAAAATCAGGTTGACGCCGATCTCAGACAGGGCGCAATGTATCCTTTTTTTTTTTTTTTAATGCACGAAAGCTTCGCAATGCTCACGTACAAAAGCAGTTACTGGTCACTTTGGAAAAAAAAAAAAAAAAACATTTATTTCTTTTGTATAATCTTCATAATTATTATTTTTCCAACGCATCGAATGAAAAAAAAATATATATTGTGTAACGGGGGAAAATATTATAATTCGTTTTGTTGCGCTTTTTTTAAGACCTCTTAGGATAAATTAATAACTTACATTTTGGAGTAATTGATAACAAAAAATTAAAAAAAAAAAAGAATCCTTTCAAATTAACAACAAACGCAATTTATCTTGATCTGTTTATGTTGAGCTGTTCTAAAAAAAGTTTTTGCAGTAATTCAAAAATTTTTGAATCATTCGTTCAAAAAATTTCACCATTTGTGCCAATTTTTCGTTCTCCGTGCAACTCGAGCGACCAGCAATGTTTACTTGGCAATCAACGGCCTGGGATTTTAATTTTTCTCGGTTGAAAATAATTAATTGCTCAATTCCCGAAATTTTTCTTTTGTTCGAGCCATTTCTCGGTTGAAAATAATTAATTGCTCAGTTCTCGAAATTTTTCTTTTGTTCAAGCCATTTCGAGCACAAAGTTTTAGCTTTTAGAGCAGAAAAAAAGCTCGCGCTTATGCACGAAAGCTTCGCAATGTTTATGTACAAAAGCAGTTATTGGTCACTTTGAAAAAAAAAAAAATTTATTTCTTTTGTACAATCTCCGTAATTATTATTTTTCCAACGCATCGAATGAAAAAAAAAATATATATTGTGTAACGGGGAAAATATAATTCGTTTTGTTGCGCTTTTTTTAAGACCTCTTAGGATAAATTATTAACTTACATTTTGGAGTAATTGATAACAAAAAATAAAAAAAAAAGAATCCTTTCAAATTAACAACAAATGCAATTTATCTTCATTATTTAACTGATCTAAAAAAAGTTTTTGCAGTAATTCAAAAATTTTTGAATCATTAGTTCAAAAAATTTCCCCATTTGTGCCAATTTTTCGTTTTCCGTGCAACTCGAGCGACCAGCAATGTTGACTTGACGATCAACGGCCTTAGGATTTTAATTATTCTCGGTTGAAAATAATTAATCGCTCAATTCCCGAAATTTTTCTTTTTTTCAACCACAATTTCGAGCACAAAGTTTTAGTTTTTCGAGCAAAAAAAAAAAAAAAAAGTTGGCGCAACCGTAAGAATTAAAAAAATCCATGTGAATTTTGTATGATCCGTCGATCGTCCTAATTTTGCCAATTTTACATGCGAATTATGAAATCGTTGATTTTTACCTTATTTTCGTTGTTGTTGTCGTCGTTTCGAGCTATATTCGATACCAAAATTATCTCGGCGGAGTGTTTGACTTATGAAAAAAATTGTGAGATCAGAACGAGCGACGAAGGGGAGCGAAGAGCGAGACAGGTGGAGCATCTGCAGAGCAATCTCGTGCAGTTGAGACAGCGTCAAAATATGCAAACTAGCTTGGGTAAAACGGCGTTTGCGGACGCCGGAACGACGAGCTGGGGAATCGCGGAGGAGGACGACGACGATGATGATGATGTAGCGCCGCTGGACGTTCAAGTATCGGTGGCTGATCTCAAAGCTCAGAACAGAACGGTGCTTCAAGGTAAATTCGTGAAAAAAAAAAAAAAAAATATTGAATTCTCGAATTGAGAAATTCGTTTTTACGGATTCGATTGCCTTACAGATCAGGATAAGGGCTTGGAGGAGCTGTGCAAAGTTATAACGAGACAGAAGGAGATAGCTCAGACGATACAGGTCGAGGTTGACAATCAAAATGGTACGAACGATTTTTACAAGACTCTCGAGACGTGAGAACTCTAAAGAGACAAAAATTAGGACCGATATTTCTCGCCTGAAAACAGAAAATCGCGTAAATGTGAATTTTTCGATGAACTAATCCATCCGGGACGATAATATTTCAACAGAGTTGGACTCCTCTCGTTATTTAAACAAAAAAAAAGCGTTCTTTGGTCATTTTTTAAAATTATTTGCTCAGAATCAATTATTTTGTAAAAATATTTCATAGAGCAAATGATATTTTTACCTATCCCGGTGGATGAAAATTTTTTTTTTTACAATATTTTTCTACGTCCAATTTTTTGTCATTCGAATTCGAAGGACCATTGTAGATCAATTTCATACGATAATTGATAATAAATTGATCAATTGAATTGAATAATAATTTTTTTTCAAACTTAACGAGCGGTGCCCATTTTTGGATTCTAGCGTAAGAACGTATCGGACGATCGCGAAGATCTCTTTTAAGGGCGATTTTTTTTTCTTCTTTTCTTCTAAATATCTGCAATTATTTCTTCTCATTCAGAGATAATCGAGGATCTGGCCGATCACATGGATCGAACGGACGACCGTTTGATAGAGGGTACGCAACGTATTCGCAGCATAAGTCGCAAAGATCGTACTTGCGGCTACTGGATCGTTATTTTATTGTTATCGATAAGTATTATTGCCGTCGCGATTTCATAATTTCAATATTTCGCCTCTCACCCGATACGCATTTCTCTCGATTGAGAGTTTTTCTTATTTCAAGACTCAACGAGCGCTGAAAAAAAAAAAAAAAAAAAATGAATTACTCCTTTTCTCATGGCTTGACAGTCTGCGACGTTGCTCCAGCCCGAATCATCGACGGTCTCGCGGAAAAACGTTAAATCATAATCGGTATTGTGGAGAGTAGCTAAAAGAAAAAAAAATATATATATTTAACCAACGAAAACTTTCGGCAAAGTCGGGAAAATGAAAAATACAACCGTCGCGGTCCTTTCCGGGACACGTAAATTTTTTCCTGACTTACGACCCGAAGGGCAATAATTTTGCTTATCTTCTTCGATATTGCGGGTAGGGAAAATAAAAAAAAAATTCCCTTTTTCATTGTCGGAAAAAAATGTGAACCGCTAGCTGGGAAAGCGATAACTTGCGAAGAGTGGGAGTTGTCGATGATTTCTTCGGAGCGACGTTGCTTATTTCTCTCGTTTTTTTTTTTTTTTTTTTTCGCGAATCGCATCGCTAATTGTACATAGAACTATGGCCAGAATGGAAATATTCTTGCGCAGGGTAAAAATATGAATTGTAATTTATAATAAGACGTATATATTACGGTGGTCCTTATTTCGGGGGGTTTTTTTTTTTCGAATTTTAATGGTCTCGACCCCCAAATCGGTTTCAAATGAATGAAAAAAAAAAATCCCAGTATTTTCCGATTTTTATTCTGATGATCGACCCTGGGCCAGCGAGATCAAAATTTCCCATAAGAATAAGATGGGGTTTTTGGGATTCACTGTATAAAAATCGAAAGCACGAATATTTTTCAGTCGAAAAATCTAAATAAATAATTTAAATAATCTAAATAAATAATCTAAATAAATAAGTTTTCTTATAAATAAATTTTTTTTTTTTATAATTTATAATTTATAAATATAAATATTTATAAATAAATAAATAAATCTAAATAAATAAGAAAAATCTAAATAAATAAGTTTTCGAAACTTCATCTACATTGATGCAGTTATACGAAAAAAAAAATTGATAATATTTTTTTTGAGTTTTATATGGGTTATTTCACGTCGAATGGATTTTTTTCTCAAAAAAAAACCACGGTTTTCAATGTTTTTTCTTCAAATAATTGATAAAAACAATATTTTCACAAGTTTTATTATGGCTTGTTCCACGTCTTCTTGGCATTTTTCCTCGAAAATCACGATTTTGGTGAGCTTTTTCCCGATGGCATTCATAAAAAAAAATATTTCTCAACTCAATAGTTCGAAAGTCTTGAGAATTAGTCTCAAGACTTAAGATAACTCATACAAAACTCAAAAAAAAAAACCGCTATCAATTTTTTATTCATATAGCTGCATCAATGTAGATAAAGTTCGGAAAAATTTTAGATTTTTCGACTGAAAAATATTCGTGCTTTCGAAATTTATACAGCGAATCCTAAAAACCACGTGTTGGTTCTTATGGGAAACTTTTATCTCGCTGGCCAGGGTCGATTATCAAAATAAAAATCTGAAAAAATTCAGGGATTTAAAAAAAATTTATTTCGAACCAATTTGGGGCCCGAGACCATTAAAATTCGAAAAAAAAAAAAAAAAAACCGAAATAAGATAGAGGAGCAGGAAATTGATGAAATCAATGATAAAGAGTCTGCTCGCTGGACGATGTACAATCTGTTGATAAAATTGTATTTTAAAGAATTATCGTACTATCTCCCTCTCTCTCTTCGTCGAGCCGGATGTTAAAGATCGAATTCCAAGACAAATTGATGTTAATCCGGTTTTCTCTCAATCTCATTTTTTTTTTCCACGCTATCTCGCAACGAAACTTTGGCTAAATAGCTATTCGATGCGTTCGATTTGCTTTCTTCTCAAACAAAGATTTTTCAATAATGCCTTTGGGCTCGGATCTCTGCCACGGAATCTTCTGAATACCTCGCTGGCCGGACAACTTCCGCCCATGGACAAAAACGTTTCTCTGTAACGCGTCGCGGTTTCCTTAACCAGATCCTTGTCGCCGGTGGGAATTTCTTGAAAAGCCCCATAAGCATCCGCGGCAATCATCTCTGACCAGAGATCGCTGAAATTTTTTTTTTCCAAAAAAAAAAAAAATTATTTAGCACAAAAAACGTGACATCGAAGATCTTTGGTGTGATTTTTTTTGTTTGTCTGTTTTTTTTTACCTGTAATAGGCCGCGCCCCAATTGCCGACGAAAATCGAATCCCACGAGCACACGTGATTGTTCAATTCGTCCAGAGGAATAACAAAATGTTCTTTCCACAGACGCTCCATCATGGGTATCCAAAATTCGTCTCTGCAACGACATTGATAAGGTTTTTTTTTCTCTTTTTTTTCCCCATATTACCACGTAACTATATTTCAATGTATGGTTTTCGTGGGCATTTGATTTTCGTATTTATTGATGGTAATTGAGAAAGTTTTATTAAATTTCGTCGTTTTTTTTTAATTTTTTTTATTGAAATAGTCAAGTTAATTTATATAACGGTTTATGAAAGAATTTTTCGATTTATTTATATTTATATTGTATTTATATTGCCGATATATTATTCAACGCTGGATAAAATCGTTGAATATGATAACTCACAATTCGTGCATCTCCAAATCGAATCTCGAGAGATAGAGCTGCTTGCTGAGCTTATAACCGGCCATGTGCGATCTTATTCTCGTCAAGCTGTCGACCAATTCCTCGGGCAACTCTGCCGAAGTCTCGTAGTGACTGGATACTTTACGAATTACCGAAGGTTCGTACAACCTTGAAAATTAATAGCTCAGGATTTATATTTAAAAAAAAGTAAAAAAAAAAATCGTTCGAAAGAAACTGAAAGAAAAAAAATATCGATTTTTCGAGCAAAACATCGACTCACCAATTTGCCAAAAAATGGCCGCTTATCCCAACCGCGTCCCATTCGACGTTCGACGTTCCAGCTACTTCGGCAAGCTCGGCTTTTGTCAATAAATGTTGCAGAGCGTGACCGAACTGCAATGGATAATTCGACGGTGAGAGAGAAAAAAAGAAAAGATGAAAATTGAAATTTGGAAAAATCAGGAAAGCTGCCTTTTACCCTGTGCCATGGCGAAAAATAATTAGAAAGAAAGAAAAAAATGTTCGAGCTTTAAGGAGTTTCGATGCCACTATTGAAAATGATGCCATCAACTCAATTTTTTTTTAAATAAGTGACAAATATATAAAACGTGAACTGCTCAAATTTCAAGTCGATCCTCCGTGTCGTTTTTGTAAAAATAATTTTCGAAAATTTGGCTTATACGCGAGAGTAAATGGGAGCAATATTTGTTTGAGCTGTCAATTCCATTAAAATACCACCACCCGCGTAAAATTTATGTCTCAATATAATTGCGAATATTTTGTAAATAAATATTGAGAAATATACTCGCATTATACAACATGTTTATTTCAAATTTTGCATAAAAATTTTTTTTCCAATTTTCTTTTTTGCTGAGCCTTTAGATTGAATTTCTCCATCTGGAAAGAGACGTATTCCTTTTGAAAAAAGTTCGAGGACTTGAAAAAAAAAATATTTCAAATTTTTTTAAACTGTCATGATCGTCCAAAAATCGATTTTTATTTTTTAAATAAGTTTTTTTCCATGAAAAATGTAAAATCTTGCCTTCTAAAATTTTTTTTTTCGTTATCCTTGCAACAAACACAACAAAATTGATTCTTAGCAATTTTCCGCTCCGATACACTATTTCCATGTAATAGAATCAGGGAGAAAAAACAAGCAAAAATCGCCTTTTTCCTGTAATTTCATCCCTATCAATGCCACCATAAATTTAATACATATCAATATTTTTGTTTTATGGAGGTTCTTAACCCAGAGAAAAACGGTAAGAATGATTCTAAAATTTGAGGGGAGGTTTGTGCTGGTACTAGGAATACACCGTAATTATTTCAGATTTTTTGACCGCGTAGTTGAGGAGAAGAAAAAAAAACATTAAATATGCCCACTTATACATGGGCTCTTATGGGAGAAGTATTGGAAGTTATGATTGGAGATTATTTTAGGAGTGAAAAAACGGTAAAAATTCCCCGAAGAACCGCTTAAACGACAGATCAGACCTTCATAGATATAATTTGCCCATAAAGAAAGTTTTTCACCGTGCCCGATTGTGAAATATACTTGTAAAGAGATTTGAGCGTGAGTAATGGCTTGGGTGAAACAAATGCCGAACGCAACCTGCCCCGTACGTCGCCAGCGCCGCGCCATCACGTTCCCCTTGCCGCACCAAATTAATGTTAAGAACCTCCTTAAGGCGGCCCATCAGTGACAAAACTAGTCAAAAATCGTGACGTTAAAAAAAATCATAAAACCTATCATAATATTTTCTAAATACTCTGTCTAAATAAAATTTATGAATTTCGATGACGTTTCCCGTGATATTTTATTCATAATTTATTATAAATAATATTAGGCGGCCCATCAGTGACAAAACTAGTCAAAAACCGTGACGTGAAAAAAAAATCATAAAACCTATCATAATATTTTCTAAATACTCTGTCTAAATAAAATTTATGAATTTCGATGACGTTTCCCGTGATATTTTATTCATAATTTATTATAAATAATATTAGGCGGCCCATCAGTGACAAAACTAGTCAAAAACCGTGACGTGAAAAAAAATCATAAAACCCATCATAATATTTTCTAAATACTCTGTCTAAATAAAATTTATGAATTTCGATGACGTTTCCCGTGATATTTTATTCATAATTTATTATAAATAATATTAGGCGGCCCATCAGTGACAAAACTAGTCAAAAACCGTGACGTGAAAAAAAATCATAAAACCTATCATAATATTTTCTAAATACTCTGTCTAAATAAAATTTATGAATTTCGATGACGTTTCCCGTGATATTTTATTCATAATTTATTATAAATAATATTAGGCGGCCCATCAGTGACAAAACTAGTCAAAAACCGTGACGTGAAAAAAAATCATAAAACCTATCATAATATTTTCTAAATACTCTGTCTAAATAAAATTTATGAATTTCGATGACGTTTCCCGTGATATTTTATTCATAATTTATTATAAATAATATTAGGCGGCCCATCAGTGACAAAACTAGTCAAAAACCGTGACGTGAAAAAAAATCATAAAACCTATCATAATATTTTCTAAATACTCTGTCTAAATGAAATTTATAAATTTCGATGACGTTTCCCGTGATATTTTATTCATAATTTATTATAAATAATATTATAAATAAAGTCTCAACTGAAAAAAGTATTTAACGCTGTCGGAGCGATCAAGTAAAAAACGATAGCTGATATTCATATGTTTCCTCGCGTGCAGAATGACAGACATATATTGTATCCGAGATTTGCGCACACGATGACTTTCGCGATAAAATATCTCGGGAAAATCCCTGGCAAGACACAATTTTTTAAATACCATTGGAAAGTTCACGATTTCATCTTTCAATACTGAAAATTTGAATAAGAACTCTCGTCTTTGTCAAAAGGTATCGTGTCACTTCCGATGAAAATGGAATCAACTGCCATAAGACCAATGCTAAAATAGGTAATTTTAAATTACTCGTTCGCAATAATTTGCCTGGCAACATACCCTGAAATTTTGAGAGAGCGTTCATTGCATCTTAGATAACACTCTCCCGAAGTTTCATTCGTATCGCCGATTTTTTTAATTCACTGATGAGCCACCTTAAAGAGTACTATAGCATATGTCGATTGCAGAAAAATTCAAGATATTAAGGTTTTGAGGTGGTCATGTTGATGCGGAATGCCTCTTATACAAAATTCACAACAACACGGTTGACTGTATAGACTCTTTTGACCGCTTCGATTTTAGGGCCCCGTCCAGGCCTCTCTTAGAGCCATTGATCAGCTTTTTCGCATCCCGATTGGTCCGGGTGAATTGCACTTTGGATCTGTAACTGTTAGGCCGAGTGACACGGCAAATGCATATCCGCAGATTGACGTTTTTTTTCTATTCCTATTTCCACTTTTAAAAGGGTTTGTCGATCTGCGGTGTCCATTTTTGACTGACGTTGCTTTGGGTGGCTTCCTTACTTTATGGTCAATTACTATGTTTTTGCTTATTGTATTTTTTTTATGATTCATTACTCTAATATAATAATTACACAATTAAGGGCTCGATTTTCCACGAAGCTCTTTTTGGTTATTTTGTGTAATAATTATTTTTTGTGTAATGCCAAGGGAAAATTTTCTGTATGAATAAATAAATAAATAAACAAATGGTCGTACCTTTTGAAAGAGAACAGCGACATCCTTGAACGACAGGAGCGAGGGTTTTTCGTTGGTTGGTTGTTGAAAATTGAATATCAAAGCAGCGAGGGGCTTAGTGGAGGTGTGAACGCTGCGATTTCTCATAGCTACCATCCAGCCGGTATCTTTTTCCATTCTCAGGCCAATCTCACGTCTGGCGTAAGGATCGAGATAAAAGCTCGCAATTGGCTCGTCGCTCGAGCCCTTCAAATCGATCAAATCGAAGAAACGAACGTCGGCGTGCCAAACGTCGGTTTTTCGTGTCTCAGCGACCCGAACGTCGAAGAGCGTCTCGACGAGATCGAACAGGCCCTTGAGAACGTTGGGCAGCGGGAAGTAATCCCTGAGAATCTCGTCTTTGATACTGAAACGAATCGCGAGCACGTATTCGTAAATTTAATGACGAAATTAACGATTTTCAAGCGATCGTGGGACGAAGCAATTTTTCGTAAAATTAAAAATATAATTTCAACGAGAATTTACGATAACGAAGAAGCTTGGTACACGCATATTCGGAAATTTTTTATAACGTATTTTTCCAGTTTTTTGGAACGGTCTAACGTATCATCGGTAAAAGCTCAAAAAAAAAAGATTTGCGCAAGCGAAGGCTTCAAGGAGGAAAAAAAAAATCATTTTTTGGCAAAAATTCTTTGTTCTCTTTACTTGTGAACGGATCGACGATATTTTCTTGCCCAATAATCGATATCCCATTCCTGCAGAGAGCCATCGAATCCTCGGTTACAAGCGAATTCCGTTAATTCCTGGAGTTCTTCCTCCTGGGCCGGTCGCGCTGATAAAAAAAATTTGGAATATTACATTTATCGAAATAAATTACGAATATACATATAAATACGTATATACGAAATATATCGATAAATTTTCAGTGAAAGCGAAATAAATGATGTACCAGTTTGCAGAAGCGAGTACATAACGTCGTAAACGTTTTCCAGATTTCCCGCCATTTTCGTTTCCATACTCATGTGCGAGTAAGACTCGTAACCGAGAATTTTCGCTTGAATTATACGATGGGCCCTTATGTCCTCGATGGGACCGCTCGTGCGTAGATTGTTCTCGTCCGCCTGCCAGGATCTCGTTACGTTCGCTTGCCACACGTTCCAGCGTAGATCGCGATTCGGACAGAGTTCTTAAAAGTTTCGCGAGACAACGAGGAAAAAAAAACAACTTTAGATTCAACTGAAAATTCACGTAAATTTGGCAACGGGACGAAGATTGAAAATAATGAAAATCGTTCACCCATAAATGGCGTAGCGATGTGAGACTGAAGAGTTACTTTCCAAGGGCCTTTCTGCGGATTCGTCGGATCCGCGGCGATCATTTTCAAATATTCTTCGGGAAAGTCTCTCACGGTATTTGGATTCGTGATCGTGTGATTGAACAAATTCAACGAGAGCTGAAATATATTTTGTTGTTTTTTTTTTTTTCTATTGCCAATTATCGACGAAAACGTACGAAGACACAAAAAAAAAACAAAAATCATAAGTAAAACGAGTTTAAAAAAACCTGCAACTTTTGTCGAACTTCGTCGCTCTTATCCGCCAATTTTTTCGAAGAATGATCGAAGCGCAGTTTCATCTTTCCGCTCAATTCTAAACCATTCAATCGTCCCTCCAGCGCCAATTTGGCAACCGTTCTAAGCTGGCTATCGGTCAAATTTGTTTCTTTGTTCTCGAGAGCCGCTTTGCAAGCTTTGTATATCGGTATACTGGTTAATTTGGCGCTTCTCGCTCTGTTCATTCGATTGTGAATACTCTGATAATATTTCGTTGGCATGAGACTCTGATTGCCAAAATAAAGAGCCTTCGCTATGCCCCATGTTGTTTCGAGGGGCACGTCGATTTCTTCCAGCGGATAGAGCAAATCTTTGACAATATCGACGCGCTCGCTATCTGATGAACGAACAAACGATAATCGATATTTTTGATAAATTTTGAGGATCGACTTGAATTGACGAGAAAACTATGAGAAAATTAATGAGATTTTTCGCTCGGGAATCACGGATAAAACCTACTTTCCAAACGATCCTCGATATTTTTTACTTCTTGTTCAAATTCAACTGTCTGCTTGCCGATGGCCGCTATACTACGCTCTATGGTAAAGGTATTGAATTCTGGCAAACCATTTTCCTTGAGAAGAGGATTCTTCTCGGGTAGATCTTCCCCGATTTCAGGAAGTCTGCGCATGAACGAACGACCGTCGAGTGTATTATTGTAATCGTGCATTAAGTATAATCGAAGTATCGAAATACGCAAAGTAATAAAATAAGTAACGAAATACGCAAAGTTGTAATGAAATATGTAGCGGAACAGTGTTTTATGAAAACATTTATCTAAAAATCCGGAATCCATGAATTCATGATTCGTAGAAATTAGGTCTAATTTTTATTAAGACTTAATAAAAAGTTGAATCAAGGATGAGGAATGCGTGGAATTTTGTGTGAAACTTGACAAAGGCAGGTGGAACAAGCGCGCCGGGCACAGGAGGATGATGAAACGATGATTTTTGTAAATCTTTACAAATTTTTAATTCGGATGCGGCAACTTTTAAAATTATTTTTGAAATTATAATTTATTGATTATAATTTTTTTATAATTTATCGATTATAATTTATTGATGGTACAGCGAGAAAAAGGGCATACATGGTTAAATGACATTTGCGTCCGAGTGGGCTCGATCTATCGCCGCAAACATGGAGAAAATTTTTACTGCAAAGTATGCACAAACGGAAGGCGTTGGGTGAAATGATTATTCAGAAATGTCTATTCATGGGATTTGCTGATTTATGGAACGAGTTGATAAAAATTAGTGTGTGTATTATTTATCTGAATTTGGAATAAAGGCCAACAGCCATCAAGGAATTTCAAATTTTCAAGAATCCGAAAACGAAAAGAGCAAGGATTAAAGTGGTAATTCAGTATTTTTCAACAATGAGAATTGTTTTATTCATAAAATTGAATCCAATACTATTATGTGTTTGACGATGAGACGAGTAACGTAACCTAAAAAATTTCGTACTTACAGAATAACGTATCCGTACTTTCTCTTGGTTGTTTTGAATAGACAAGTTCTCGTCAAGACGATACGTTTTCCACAAAATGACACAGCCATTGTGTTGTCAAATGTACTTTTCTTTTAATTCAATTTTCAATTTCACACATTTTTCTTTGCACCCGATATTCGCCCTCGAGTGCTCGAGATACTACAAGAACAGCAAGAACGAATCAACTCACGTTTCTGCTCCGTTAAAAGTTGCGTCTCTTTAAAAATGGCGACGCCGGATTGTACAAATGAATAAAAAAAGCTATTTTTATCACGCACTCGGATAAGAGTTAAGATTAAGTTTCTCTCCTTTAGTGATACGTCGTCATAATTAATGATTTTACGTTTTGCTACGGATTTCGAAAATGTATGTAATATCATGCAATGATGATAGAATATCATGAATATATTGTAAAATTTATAAATGCTTGTTGGAGAAAAATGACTAGATAGCGGCGCTGTGCGCTGTCGTCGCAGGTGTCATGGCGAATTTAGAATTTCTGATTTTGAGGTTAACTTAACGTTATTTGAGATTTTTTACAGCGTAAATACAACATATTTTATTACAATTGACGAATATTTTCGAGTAAGGACGTCTTGAAATCATTTCAGAGGTCGTATTTGATAAATTTGAAGAAATATCGTATGAACGCGTATGGCCTCAAAATTTTTTAATAAAAAATAGAAAATTTATAATTTGGAGATGCTCGATTGAGCATACATTTGTCAAAATATATTTATTCCGAGAAACTGGATTTTATACACTTAATTTATCTACGTATTTCTTCGTTGGCTTCCCATTAACATTTTTATAGTGATTCAGATCCAAGTGGCGGGAATTTTTAAGCGGCCATCTTGTTTATTTCTCGATTCAGCCACCAGGGTCGCATTTCAAATCTGTTTTCCGCGATTGTGATGGAAAGGCGGGAAATTATGAGCTTCCGAAGCTTCGATTTAATTAAACACAAATCAACAATAAAAAAAATATCCCTTATTATAATGCTATTGAAGGAAAGCTCTAATTATCGGGAAACTGGAAAAATCAATGGATTTTATTATTGCCAGTAACCGTTAATAATATGAATCCTTAGATGAAAAAAAATACCATGAATTTGAGCACTTTATGGATAATCATCGTAATTTTTCGAAATTTTTTTGGTTGAATCAAAAAGGACCAAGTGACTTCTGTCTTGTGAAACATCGAACGAGCCCCGCAAACCTTTCAGTATACAAATTGTGAAGCGATATATACATACATCTTTATTAAGCGTAAATTTACAACCGTCAATTTTTATTACTTAAAGAAAGTATCGTTAATCAATCATTACAATTGTGATTGTGCGTCAATAAAAAAATCTCCAACAACGATGATAAGCTGAATAAGTCGTTTCGTTATCGCCATCGTTAAATAAAAATAAAAATAAAAATAACAAATCAAAATTGTGGCGCGCGTTTTTTTCATATACACGTCTCGTTCAAAATCAATTCGTTTCAAATGACACGTTTAATTACATTGCCCTCGTTGTACACAATAATAAGCGACGCTCGACCAATTCTCAGCAGAGTTGCGTTATTAAATTCAAGCTGAGAGCAACTTTTCTCAAAATTGTGTATTTTTTATCCTCTCTCTCTCTCTCTCTCTCTCTCTCTCTCTTTGAGGATCATGAGTACGATTTTCGTTTATTTCTTCGTGACGATTTTATTTTTATTTAATTTTAACGTTCTACGAGCTGAATATTCATCGAACAATGAAAAGCTCTATCATCGAAAAAAGGATTTGACGAGAACTTATCGGTCAGAGAGCCCGAGTACCGGAATAACGTTTATTAACTGGCCTCCCAAAGGCTCATCATACATCGAACCGAATGATTTATCGAAGAAAAATTCGGAAAGCGAAAAGATCTGGAAAGACTCGAATTGGGAAAGTCCGTATCCTAATTCGGTTGACTGGACGGCGAGCGATCTTATGCCGTAAGAACTGGTTTTTTTTTTTAAAACGTCATCAAAATTGTACGAGATTTCAATTGAAGGGATGTGCGGAATTATAATTTTTTTTTGATTTTATTGGAATTTTTTATAATTCTATATAATTTTCGAGCTAAGTTTTTTTTTTTTTTAATGCACGCAATTTGTCGAATTTTCGATATCGATATCTCGAGATCAGTTGTCAAAATCAATGCATATTAAATATATATATTAGTGACTATAAACAAAAACGATTCCTTTGCTCGCGTACTACGTTAAACCATTTGCAGAATTTTCGAATTTTTTTTTGTTTCACCCTAAACGATTCGAATGAAAATAATAAATTTTGGAAATTTCTCTCGTTTGTTTCTTTGCTTTTTTTTTTTTTTAGAAAATATTATACAAATGAAAGAGAAAAAGAAAGCAAAATCATGGCGCGAAATTATCGTACATTCATGCTAAAGAGGGTACTCGAAGAGATACTCGATATCGTCAACGAGGACATCAGGAGAACGAGCAAAGCTTCGAGATCCATCTCGAAAGATCCTGAGATTGACGAAAATAATTCGGAGCCTGGGCAATCATCGGAGTTGTATTACGAAGACGCGAGAATCGAAGAAGAACCGGAAATGGATATGCACCGCGATTGGCTGGAGGAAATACCGGAATTGGGTAGAATTGAAAAAATTATTGGGATAAGTCGTTCGGCGTTACCGAACGATCGTACGACGAGAATCCGTCGGCCTGATGATTACAAAATTACTTCGCGATTTAGAGACCGCAGGCCAAGATCTGTAATCTCGTATTACAATCAAGCATTTCCTCGTCTTGGATAATGTATTTGTGTGTAATTAAATTTTAAACGAAATAAAAAAAAAAAAAAAAATTTATATATATATAAATGGGGAATTCCATCCCAAGTGTATAAACCCGTGACCCTGACCCTCTCGGATTTGTTTTATTATTTTTTCTATGATTACATTGGGTCTAAAGGGTACCGTCAAATTTTTAAAAAAATTTCGAAATTGCCGTTTAAAAAAAAAAAAAATTTTTTTTGCTAAAAAAACACCTTTTTTTAAAAATATGAAAAAATTCCCAAAAATCCGCGATCATGTGCAGAACATTTAAAGCCATCACCCAGAGTGGGGAGATTTTTTCTCTGTGTTTTTCACGCTTTTAACGTCGAAAAAATTCCGAAAATTCAAAAAAAAAAAAAAAATCTCCCCACTCAGTGATTGCTTAGAATGTTCTACATATTATCACAGATTTTTGGGAATTTTTTCATATTTTTTAAAAAAGGTGTTTTCTTTTTTTTTTTTTTTTTAATTTTCGGCATTTTTTCGACGTTAAAAGTATGTAAAACACAGAGAAAAAATCTCCCCACTCTGGGTGATTGCTTAACCCTTTGCGGGATTTTTAGGAAATTTTTTCATATTTAAAAAAAAGGTGTTTTTTTTTTTCAAGAACGGCTATTTGGAAAAATCTAAAAAATGTTAAGGTACCCTTTGGATTGAATGTAATCATAGAAAAAATAATGAAACAAATCCGAGAGGGTCAGGGTGGCGGGTTCATACACTTGGGATGGAATACCCCATATATGTAATATATATATATAAATATATATATATATATTGAATCGATTGTTTATCATTATTTACTATATTTATTTATTTTTAATTATTTTTGTACGATCCCTGCTCCAATTCTACATTCCATCCTCCCAAATTCGAGAATTTTCCACGCCCAGACTTCACATGGGAAATTTTTTTCTTCCTTTCGATTATTAAAAAAAAAAAAAAAAAATCGGTTAAGAAAATGAATAACTTTTCGACGTTTTTTTTCGCGATAAATATTCACTTAATTCGATGAATCGGTGAATATGTTATATACGAATTATTATTATTGCTATTTTATAAAAATTTTTCAAATTTTCTGAGATAATTTTTTTCATCGTACATATAATTCTTGACTACTCGAGTTTCGATTGACATGAACAAATGGCTCGTGACGATAATTCATATTGTTATCAACAATATTACACACGACTCGAGCCTACGACACACATACGTCTATATGTCTCGTAGCCTCGTGCTGATTTCCATACGAGAGCCATTTAATCATGGTAAATTGAAACAACGATCAAAGATTGAAATCATAAAATCGTAAATCGTCTCTTGTCATACTGCGCCAATTGAGATTAACGGTGGACTTCTTTGTACGCCGTGAAAAAAAAAAAAAGGAAAACGAAATAATTCACACCGGTCTGTCGATGAAAATAAAAAAACGTGCGAGCTGTCGCTTGACTCGAGAATTTTTAATCAGCGAGTGAAGTTATGCCGATCCAACGAGACCGCAGTGCACTGCGAATCATTGAACGTGCCATTGTCGTGTTATTTTTTGCGCGAATATGCGTCCAGTGTTATAGAATTAATGGTCCGTTCGTCATTGAAAATGATAGGTAACGTAAATTTAATTTTATACTTGATAACTGTAATTTGGTGATTGCGAAAAACAAAATAAAATTTAACGATCATCGCATAGACGCGATTTCGTTGTTCCCAGTTATGTCTTTTCCATTCTCATTTTTACCTACCGTCACAATGTACCGTACGAATCGACCCTCCGGTGCCTGATGACGCACCATATTTGGCACATTTATTCAAATTTTAATTTTAATTTTTCCGGTCTTATAAAGTGTCAAGAAAGAGAATTACTCGAGTGCTTAAATTTTATTTTCCGAAATTTGCCAAAAGATCGATCTTTGCCAATAGGGACACCACGCGATGTTTCAAATTTTGTGACACTAAAAATCCCAAATGAAATATCGTTTCAAGTCTTTTTAAATCCGTCCGAGATAAATTCAAAGTGAAAATATAAAAGAATTCCCAAAATTGTAATATGCATAATTGTAATATGCAAATTGTAATATGCATGCCAAAATATCACGAACAATAAATATTTGTTTCTATACCTCTTTCCATAAAAAGTAGACATAAATAGACAAGCAAACAAACAAAAACCTTAGCAGTTTCATCTGCACCGGATATCACTGGTAAAATGAGGCCCCGATGCCCGGAGCGCCACATCCGCTGAAAATTCTGAAATTGTGCTATAAAAAATTGACAAAAAAAAAATGGCATTGAAAATAGCCTGAAAAAGTAGGCCCTTGAGTTAATATCGTACTAATGATCGTTGTGTCGTTGGAAACGGAAGTGGACATTACATCGTACAGGCATCAGGGATTCGCCGAGTCCCGTGGGAAAATTCGTCAGAGCGATTGCACGAAATTTCATCGAAAACAATTCTTCAAGGTCATCAGCCCGATATGAGCCAAAGAACAAGAAGACGTTACCCCCCAATCATCGTAACTGAGAGAGGTGTCGAACAAAAATCACTGCCGTGGTAAATTTTTTACCAATATCGCCTTCGTTTCGTGACAATTGTATATAATAGTTCATTATTTTTTCAATGTGATATAATTATTGCCACATATAATGTGCATGATTAGTCAATGTTATTGCGCTATTGGAGAATGATAATCGAGGAAGATTGGTCGGGTCAGATCGTCGGATCGCGCTTTATAACGTTGAGACGGATTTTTAGGTCATCGGACTTTCAACCGTCCTACTGGGAACCAGTTGTCGATGGTAAAGTAATAGCCGCGATCGGTGGCCTATTCTCCAAGAGCATCAAGGACGAATCAAATCGGTAAGATTTTTAATAAAAGACAATTAATCGTAGGACAGTAATGACCGAGAATATCGTTGTATTTATTATTATTATTATTATTATTAATCCTCGATAAATGATATTTTTTTTTCCAGTGAGAGAACGGAAAGAAATAAATTAAGGGAAATGCAATTGTCGAGAAATTTGATGAAAATAATGAATGATCCAGTGCAATTGAATAATCTTCAGAGAGAATCGAAAAATGTACCAAATTATATTAATCAAGTGGTACACGCTAAGCGATGAATTCTCGGCAAATCAAATCAGGTCGTTTCGAGTTCCACAAAAAAACGATCATACAGTTATAGATGCAATAGGGACTAATTGAAAATTTATATAAATTTTGAGAATGATTAATGGGGGATGTTGAGATACGGTTTTAAGGTCTATCGCATGCGTTATATAATTGCATTATTGACTTCATGGAATACAGAGTATAGATAAATCGTGTATAACTCTGAGTAACAATATATAATTAAAGAAGAAAATTAATGTTGTGCGTTGAATCTGAAAAAAAAAATATCAAGTATATCGATGACACTACAAATTTTATGTCCTGACAATGATAATATACAATAGTTATTGATAAATCGGCAATTAAAATAATTTTTGAAGAAATTTTTGTAAAAATAATATATATATATATATATTTTTTTTAATACATCGTAATCACCGATCATCGTGATTACGCACAATTTTTTTTGTAGTAAACCAATTTTTTTGAAATACAAAAATTGTTTGAAAATTGAAGAAATAATTTTCTTTTTCTTTTCTTGCGCTTGTAATTTACGATCATTTGTAAAAAAATAATCGTTAAATGATCTTGAAATATTTCACCTGCCAGCTTTGTGCGAAGTCCCGCGATTCGATATTACCCAAAACTTAATGGCTCGCCTCTTTGTCGATGAGCAAAGAGTGTTTTTATCCAAAACCCTTAACCCGACGATCCTGAACCCGAGAACGCCAAGCATAGCTATTTTTTTGTTTGTTTATTTGTCTCTATTTACATCACGAATCGGTCCACTTGACCCAGCTAAGACTTTAAACGTTTCTTTTTTGCTCATAAATCATAAAGATCGAAACAACATGGCACCGGCTAATGCTTCTGAATCGAAAAAAAACTGAATAATAACCCGAAAAAAATGACCAGTCTTTATAGCAACGAACGTATCTCGAACAAAAAACATCTCTCTCTCTCTCTCTTTCCTCCCTCCAAAAGGTTAAGAGCAGAGTTTTGCAATTTTTATATAAATCAACGAGACTCGTGTGTGGCATGTGTCCCAGCGTTAGTAATCAACGATCATCTTCGATCCTGAAAGGCAAATTACGTTAACGAGGATTCCTGCTATAGTCGCCTCTGGCTCACCGAGAAATCTTCGACAAGGTCGTGTATCCGTCTCTCTCGTAGTCTGATGTGTATTATTATCCTGAAGCTTTAATCGCGAGAGAAGAGAACCCTTCCTTTTTTTTTCTAACTTTTTTAAAATTTATTTATTAATGCTCAATATTAATTAACGTCTAATAGTGTTACAAGGACGTCTGCTTTGACCGGGGAGATACGCCGATAATTCTCTCCGATCGTTTTACCGTTCATCGGAATAAATTCATGTACATCCGATAATGACAAATTGTTGACGGAAAAATTCGCTAGTTTTATCGCAAAAACACGGACAAATTTAATACTAAAAATTTATTTTATGAAAAATAATGGCTAAAAATGATTTAATTACTTTTCTTTTCTTATGCCTGAAACGCTTATCGCTGTCGTACACAAGTGAATCGGTAATATCGTGCACGTAATGGCTCTTCTATAACAATGAGAGAAAGTTCGAAAGAGCCTCGAATGAAAGGCGTGCCGCCGTTTGTATCTCGCCTGTAACAACGCAGTCCCCAACAATAGGCCAAATCTTCCGAATGTTGTTTTTATTTTTTTTTTCTCGATTCAAACGCTCTTGGTACTGAGACGCGAAAAATGAAATGAAATGGAGGATTTTGCTGATCAAAATCTCGTTGTACGGAAACCGGAAATACGAATAAAAAAAAAGGGAGTATATATCAATCATAATAAAATTTTTATTATTAAAAAAAAAACTTGGTAATAAATATTCAGCGCAACACGACTCGGATCGAGATATCCCGCGAGGACATCTTAAAGACTCATCGAAGATTGAATGCCTCTCGATCCTCGACTAATTTAATGAGCAGCCGTCATTAAGACGTCCATACTCGAAAACGAGTCGGAGTAATATCCATGAAAAGCCACTTTGACAGGTCATTCAAACGTCCTGGGGATATCTCAATCTGTTCGCGATATAATTATAGTCTCGCAAGCCAAAGACCAGAGACCGTGCCTAAATTAATTAAATTTTCATAAGCCCCGTAAACCTCTTTAAGGGCTTATACGCACTAAGGATTTAAAAAAAAAATCGATTTTTTTATTATTTCATTTTCGTAATGTACGTATATTCAATTATATGCATGGAAAATTTCATGTCGATCCGACAAATATTCTCGAAGTTACGCGCACATTTGCAATTTTACTATGTGTAAATAATATAAGTGCGTTTTTGTAACTTTGAGCGCGTTTTTCTCAAAACTATGTTTTCAAAGTCGGCGAGCAAGATTTCTCGAAAACGGCTGAACCGATCAGTATCAAATTTTTACACAAGCTTTATGAATATATTTTTCAGTCCTCAATCGAAGGTTTTCTCCCGCCGATAAATATTTTCCATTTTATAATCAAATTAAAGCAAAAATTTCTATGGAAAATCGATTTTTTTTTTTTTTGAGAAGCCACCGTTTTGTTAAAAATTGATATTTTGCTTATTCCTTGGATTAAAGACCAGACAACACTTTACATTACCTAAATCTTTTTCGATTTTTCATTTCAAATGATCCAGTCCAGAGATATCTTGCTTACCGCAAGACCCCCTTTTTCATAGGTGCTCCCGGAGATCGGCTATAGCAGCTTTGAAAATCATTATTTTTACAAATAAAAAATATGAGAATAAAGTTCAATGTTACCCTAATATGTATATGAATTTTTACATTAATAAATTTAAATGTCTCTTCATGAAAAATCCTTGAAAAATCGCCTTTTTTCGGCCTCCTGACTGCGTATAACCCCGTAAAATATTTTTCAGAAAATCATTATATGAGCAATTGAAAATTTCTTCATTGAGCAGTGTTAATAGTTTTTCACATGATTTATTGTCTCGTAAAAATTCAATTAATTTTTTTCATGAATTCAGTTTTATTTATTCAGCTAATTATCAAATAATCAACTAATTTTAAAATTTTAGAATGCTCATTTTTTTGGAATTCGAGCGCAGCGTCGCTCCGAAGATTTTTTAAACAACAATTTAGACGAATCCAAGAAGCTTTCACGGCGGTTTAAAATAATTTTAATATTTTAAATTCAAAGAAGAAAAAAAATAAGAAATAACTGAACCATCCGAAACTTGAAACATCAAGAAAAAAAAATTAACAGTAATAATAACAATGATAATACCAATTATAGTAAAACGAAATTTATCACAAAATGGGACGAGTCCGTTAAACGCGACCTTCCAGTGTATCCATTGCACAACGAGAAAATGAAACAAAAACAAGAAAACAAAAAAAAAAGCAATATGGCATAATAGAGGCTTCAACACGATCGTAATCGACTATATCCATACAGTCTTGCCTCGAAATTCTATATACCAGATGAAAACGAGTTTATCTTACAGCATCGCTAGAAGTTCCCACGCGAAATATCAAGACGCGCATTCGCGTGCTTCCTCAATCAATTCGTCGATTAAATATCTCGTATATTAGATCGTAAAAATAAAAAAAACCCATTTGAAATTTAATATACCGTCATCCGTCTGTATGATCGAGATTATACTCCCAATGGGTAGGAAAAAAAAAATGGTTTTTCTACGAATTTATCGGAGAAAGAAGAGAATCAAGTTGGATTTTTTACATCGCTATATGGATATACGGGCACATAAGAGCGAAACGTGCGCGCGGGCTCGATGAGGAGGAGGTTGACCGTAATTTATCCTCACGGGTATATTATGCGAGCCTTAAGAAAAAAAAAGAAGAAAAAAAAACGAAAGGCGGTGGTCACGAGATGATGAGACTCGCATTGAGAGGATTCTCTTTCTCTCTGGCTCATTTAGCTCTTTCTGATGCGGCCTCTCCGAGCCTTCCTCATATCATGCGAAACAAGATTTTACACACACCCACAAAGATGAATCGAATGAATGACTGAATAACAATGACAATTTACGGAGAATAATATATTACAAGATTCACTTTTGTCGCGCATATATGTGTATAATGTATTTTGTTTGACCGCGAGAGAGCAGCGCACGCACGCGTGAAAGGAACGCGAGAGGTCCTCTTCGGCCGAGACATCGAATGGATCTTTGCGAATTTTTTTTTTTTTTTTTCTTTTCTTTGCTACTTGCAGCCATTATAGGTATGAGAGAGGAGCCGAGACTAATTAACAAGATCCCAATATGAAAAGCTGATGCTGTATGCGCGGTGTGCTGATTAGCGTATCGTTTAAGCGCGCGCGCTCCGTATTGGAATATATGTCTTTCCCGGGAGACTCGCTTTTGGAGTGAGAGTACACGGCACACACACACACACAAGCTTCTTGTACCTTCTTTTTTGGCCTCTGCGACCAGTTTTTTTCCTCTCTTTTTTTTTTTTTCAAATAAAAAAATCTACGAAAGGTCCGCGAAGATATTTAAGTCGAGCGCGGGATCGTCGCGCGTTATATTGCGCAATTAAGTCGAAAGCGGCTGGTCGATGTTACACGGATATAACGCGTATATCGGAGATCTCAAGCGAATCCGATATCGGCTGATTCGTGAGATATTCATGTCGTTTTTCGACTTTTGTGAATTATTGCATTCTCACATTATTGCATGCTGCACATACGTGTGATGCACGTGCATTAGCATATTGTAACGGGAATTGAAAACAAAAAAAAATGTACTCACGGAGTCATAAAAATTGCGTAACACGCATATATAATACACGAGCCTTCGCGCTGTGATGCAGAGAGATTCGTGAGTCATACACATTGGAATTCGCGAAGATCGAAGAGATTATTTCTTTTTTTTCGTTCTCTTGCACTTTTTTTTTTAAATCTTGCGCTGGATATTTGAAAAAAGGACACAATGATCTAATGAGTTTGCTTATAATCGAGTCTACGATTTCCTAAAATTACACAAATTTAATTTGCCTATATCAACGGATTAATTTAATTTACATATAGTAATTATTGAATTTATTTTAATTTGCATAGTAATGATTGCGTTTTCATGAAAATTCCTGGAAATTAAGAATATTATTTTTTTTACTGCGGGGGATTTTGAATTTTTTGCGAGCCGATTGTAAATGAAGCTGTATAGATCAGAGAAAGTCTCCTCGTTATTGAGAAAAATAAATATGATGATCAAAATGTATAAAAAAAAAAATTGCTCTTGCGCTAATGATCTAAAAAATCTATAGCATTATCAAGCAGTTTTTACGAAACTTTATTAATCGTTCGAACTCGAAGAGCGAGGGCTAATTTTCCAAAATTCATGACAACATTCGTCATTTACAAATTACAGTCACTTTTCCAATAAAGCAATATTCAAAATGACGAATTTAAATGTTTTCTCTTTCCTGAAATACCATAGGATGATTGTTTAACGAATAAAATGAGCTGCGTCTAATTAAAAATATTTTTACTTAAAGAAGAAAAACCTGGACGAATAAAAGCCTCTCGAGGAGACTGCGAGATAATAATTTATTTATTATATTGACGAATCAGTAGTTGAATATATGGCGAAATAAAGGTTCGCCTATCATTACGAAATAAAGTTCAATTGAATCAAGTAAAGCCAGATAAAGTTCGGTTATAGCAACGAAAAAATGGATGAAAACAAAAGATTTTTTTTTCCCACATCTCGACAGTCGATTTTGATCGAGACTGGTCGGAGTTTCCTGAAAGGGCGGCGTTCATATCACGCGCATAATTGGCGCGAAATGATTCATGATAATTTGTCGCTGTAAAACTTCGAACAGGTGTGTAGTGGCAAAATTTAAATGAGAATTTCAACTTTCTCGCGGATATTCTGCAACGAGAAGATGATAATTGAAACAAGCAGCATAGTACGAAGTCTCCACTCCACTGTTTCATGACTATTTTAATATATATATATATATATATATGTGTGTGTATATATAAATCTCAGAGTAGGTGCAATTATCTCGAGTACTCGAAAGTTGTGGATCAACTCAAGTCTCAACTGTAAGATGGTCTCACAAGATGATTTTTCTTGGAAAGTCAAGATGAAAAACAACCGTTTCGTATACTCGAACTCGGAGTATACGAAAACTCGATCGCTCATTTTGAATTATACGTATTAACGTTTAACGCGGAAAGATGGCAAAAAGAAAATTGCTGTCATTTCCTTTCTCTCGTATTGGCAATAAAATTTTACGATCTGGGGTAACACACCCACATTATTTGTTAGATAAAATTTTATCAACGTATAAATCTAAATTTTGGAAAATCGTAGATCTACATAAATCTTAGTAGATTTACTTAGATCCAAGTAGATCCAGCGTGTAGATCTAGGTAGATCTAATTGAGATCTAGGGAGATCTAATTCAGATCAAAGTAAAATGATTTTCCAAAATTCATAATCTGCGTGGATCGAAAAAAAAATAACTGCGTAGATTTAATTGAGATCTAGGCAGATCTAGTTGAGATCCAGGTAGATTCAATTGAGACCTGCGTAGATCTACTTGAGATCTATAGGTAAATCTACGATTTTCCAAAATCTATATCTACTCTAGGTAGATCTAAAAAATAACTGCGTAGATCTAAATTATTTTTTCTCGGGCAGAAAGAAATATGTTTTTTTAAACATTTTGTGTTTGTGTGTGTGTGTGTGTGTGTGTGCGCGCGCGTGTGTACATATATTGCTGAAATTTGATGGTTTCTTGCGCAATGATTTGATGCCACGCTATGGTTCAAGGGTATGCGACACGCGATTGTCGTCGATTGTTGAGTATACCTGCAGGCGAGATGAGATACACATATCCCGCAGCAGCAGCATCCGTGCGCTCACTATATCAACAATTGTATACGTAATCCACGAAGGGATTACTTTTATACGATGTGCAGGGGGGGGGGGGGGGGGGGGAGAAGGTGAGGTTGATGCATACCATGGTACGCGATATTACTGGCATACATGGTGAGAGGTGGAAAGCGAAAAGAGGAAAGGTAAGAGGTTTGTGTGTATATATATATCTCCCACTCTATCCGCGAGATAGATATATCAAAACATCACAAGGTGTGCGTACAACGACGACGACGACGACAAGTTTTGAAGAGAACCGCGCGAAGAAGAACACCGACAGATGAGTTCCGTTTTCCTCTCGGAGTGCATCGACGTGATTTTCGTTTTTTTTTTTTTTTTTTTTCAATTTTTAATCGTACTTGATTAAGCAAAAAACAAAAAAATTTATATCGTTTTCCGTGTGAGCTCTTCGGGTGAACAAAGATGGGACTCTTGTTTCTTCATTGTTTGTGTAAGTGTGTATTTTATGTACAAATTTGTTTTGTTTTGGGTTTGTTTTTAAAATGCATGAAAAAGTGTCGTGAAAATTTTTACGTATTTTTGTTGCTGTCAATTAGGCTAAATTTCCTGAGGGGCGAGATTTTTTTCTGATTCGTTCATTTTGTATCAATGAATTAATTTTATTTAGGAGTTTTTTTTTCAATTTTATCGTCCATCGATCGTGGATGACTGAATGATGAGACAGTTTTGAATGAAAATGGAAAAAACGTGTACTGGAAAAATAAAAGGATCTGTGTATATATCGACATTTTCCCCGAGTGTCAAATGTCGATAAAAATTTTCATGAATTTTCGTTTATCGTCGATCCAAACAATCGAAGAACCTTCATATGTCAATTGACAATACTTTTTGCAAGGCTTAGCACAATTTTAGATGCGATCATTTGAAAAATTGTGACGTATATAATGCGTGCAACGAAATTGTATGATAAAAGCGACGCTAAATTCTTGAGATTAGTATCAATGTTTGGAATTCAATTAACCGCGATTCTGTGGAGAGATCAAACGAAAAAAAAAAAAAAAAAAAAAAAAACTTGTCGATCACTATGCGAGAGAGTTATCCAGGAGCATTGGATTCGTATCTGCGTCTCGTGATACAATCATAACATATCACTTTTCTTTCGTCTCATTTACAACGAGCATTATTAACAATTGACCTCAAATTATCATTATCACTTTTACCGGTAGAATTTACGCAAGTCCTTGAGTGCTGTATGTAACAGCGTTTATAAATTTTCCTCTCGAACAATTGAATAGAGAATGAATTAATTTTTTTTAAATCAATATATCAAATCACATTTTTTTCACGTCAATAATGTATAGTTTTGTTTTTACTTTTTCTTATTTCCCTGCTGGTCGATCAGGTCTCATGACAGTTTTATCAATCAGTCTGGCAAATTGCACGATAACGGATGACGAGGAACCGAGAAGAACTTATCCGATTCGAAGAGCAATCGATGGAACCAGAGGAAGGTATATCAGTGAAATTATACAAATGAATATTTTTATGCACGAATTTGCATCGCGGTGTGTATCCCAGTGGTCGAAGGTTCAAGCAAAATTTTCAACCGCAAACATTGGAAATCTTCGTATCTTTAAGAATAATTGCTATGTCAATAATTGATAGATTTTTTCGGGTAAATTGATATATATTTATATTTATCAATGTTCACTTCACCGAATCGGTTCACTGAACCGAATAAATAATAATATCCGTAGCTTTATTTATGAGCAGTTTGAGAAGAAATTTTTTTAATATTTACTACTTTTTTTTTTTGACATGACTGTACATCCTGAAAGATTTTATCAAATGATTCACTGAGAGCTCGGACTTTTAGTCTTGATTTCTCCCTCTGTTTAAATCCATTTCTCACCGATTTTATTAAATCAGGAAATATTACGTTCCGGAAGAGGACAATCCTTACGATGATTACGGATCATCGAATGGTCATTACGATCCGTACGAGCAGGATACCAGTGAGTTAAATCTTCCACAAATTTCACCTCAACTCGAAGACTCGATATGAGAAAAAAAAATTAAAAAAAAAAAAACAAAAAATTCATAATAAAATTAATGCATCGATTGAATATTGATTTTGATAAATTTATTTGATCTTAAGGTCTCTCGGACATCAGGAACAACGTGCCAGGTGAGCCAGGTGTGGATTATCCGGCTTACACGAGATTGCCTCAAACGGAATTTGTATGCGAAGGCCATTTCAGAGGTAAGAAAGGTTGCATGAATAATCGATTAATTAATCATCAATCGGAGCTCAATTTAACATGATTGTAGAATTTTTTTTTTCCCTCTGATCGATTACATTTGAGGAAAGTGATGAACGAAAGATCATGATTCAGTATTAGAGAGATCGAAATAGCCATTATAAGATCGTTGACACTAAATTGCAATTGAAATTTTTGGCTTAAAGAGATTTTCTCTCTACTTTTTTTTCTCTCACTTGATTAATTAACTCGATTGAGGAACATTTGCCCAAGCAATTTATAGATATCTCTTTCTGCCTCGCTCTCGGAATGATCGAAGTGGCAAAGAGGTCTGCCGAAATATTAAATTACCATCGCGCGTTCAATTCGTCTCTACTAATGAACCTCCTCCGTGGATTGCCCAATAATGGTAGACATTGCCGACGAAAAATAAGCCACTATTAGCAAGTAATATAGGATAACCGTATACAAAAGCCTGAGCTGTGAAAAATTTAAGTGTTTTTTTTGGCTGATTTATTCGACGTGCATGGATCATTCAACGTCAGCTCCATAAATATTCGTTTGGTCTTCCTTTGCTAATTTATTTTTTTATCGTATTCTTCACAATTTTAACTGAGAACTCGGTATTTTTTTTTTATTTTTTTATTTTTGTCTCGAACGCGGTTTTCAAGCTACAATTTTTTGTTATCTATCGAACGATTTTGCTGATCAGCTTATTTTCAATTAGCCACAATCCTTTATCGACGAAACGAATGATAAAAATTTCACCTCATGAGATTTGTCCGGAAATTGTTTTATTAAGGCAGAAAAGAAATTCACAGGTAAACTTGTAATAAATTTTATCGAAACGAGCAAATTTCACGAGATAAACGTGTCTCATTATTTTCGTGACTAAAAAAAAAAGTTGGCCACCGCCCAAAATATGCTGATGAGCTGTCGATATTGAAAAAAAATTTCCAAATAAAAATCCTGAACGAATATTATAAATCCTGAGGAATAAAATGGAAAAATTAGCAATGAAGTTGAGAGACCGGATATTGCTCAATTAAGGGTGGAATATGAGCCGGGTATATATATATATATAATATATTTGCCATTGCGGATTCGTCATGCGGGCTTTATTTACTCTGAAGGATTTTAGTCACCTTTAGCATCGATGTCAAGGATGGTGACACAGCTGTAGTATACGTGTAGACTTTACAACGATTAGCTGTATCGGAGCTGGTACGTTATACTGTTGTAACGCGTTGAATATGGGAGTTAACCGGGAGAGTAAACCGAGTGGAATTCACCGCTAGCATTTTATTACGTTTCGCAATAGGTCAGCGCACCAACGACAGAGAAAGAGATGCGACTATAAATATATATACGTATATATTGTTCATAATAGTCACGTTGTACTTTTAGTTCAATTCCGTCACGAAGATGCGCTCGCTCACGATGAAAATATTGTGAATGGGAAAGCCGAGACAGAGCGAGGGATGAATTGAGACACTTTAATGGCACGGGAGAAATTTTTTGTATTAAAATTTTTTTTTTCATATGGATCCCACTAGAGGAGGGATCATTAGTTTGTAATAATTCAACTTCTGTTTCTCTCTTGACATTTCATCGAAAGAGGAATAATAAATTGGGACTATAGCTATATGGGACAAGTTGAATAGGAAACGAAATCCTGACATTTAGTGAAGTTTGAGATGAAGTTTGAACTAGAAGGTCGACGCATTTCATCTTTGTCGGTGCTTCCTTTTCTTCTACTTGCAATTGGACAAACTATAACCTCTTCCTCTCTCTCTCGTGTCTGTGAATCTCGCAACCGTATTGGATAGGAATAAGAGCGGATCAATGCTCATACGCGTAACGATCCGCGACCTGTCTCATAATTTCGCAATCAATGATTGCTGATGAGGACAGGTATAACGATGAGTAAAAAGAGAAAAAAAAATTAATACCCACTCTGGGCAGGATGACGAGCTAGGTTTGGAGCAAGTACGAGTTTTTAGTTACACAATATTTTCACCCCCCCCAGTTGAAAAAGTCTGTTATCAAGCAAAAAATCCACCCGCAAAGTACTTTGATAAATTTAGGATCAGGCGCCACCGCGAGGAAACTTTAATTCACGCTGGATTATGTAATTTCTGTAATAACATACGGAGCGCGGCGAAGGAAACTTTGAGCTACGTGCTTCGAGTCGCAATATTTAATAAACGTTATTGCCTCGCGCCGAGACTCTCGGGTAAAGAATTTAGCCTGAAATATCATCACATCGGTTGGGGAATGAGGAAGCTGCTTTCGTGGATTTTAATTCGTAACGAGAATTGCGAAAAAAAAAAATTGGAAATAAATGTGCGGGTATTAGCAGCTTCATGAGGCATGATTATCATTATTATCCATTCATCTTCGTGAGTTATGTTATTTTCAGTTTTACGAGTTCTTTTCCTTTCGTCCAATATATAAGGACAGGCTCTCGTTCGTCATCATGAGAGCAAAAAGTTTCGAGACATTTGCGTGACAGAGCGCGCTTGAAATGTTTCGAAGCAAAACGAGAGCATTAATTTAGAATATGAAAAATGAGGCTGTGCATTAAAATTACGAGATTTCGCATTATTTCTTTGTTTATTTCTTCGTACTCTTGCTTCGAATATTGAAAAGTCGTCGTGAATACTCGTACGAGAATAAAGTACAATGAATGATTATTTAGAATATAAGTCTTTCCAGAATCAATGAGAGCTCGTTGAAATTTGGTAGAACATTAAATTTCGCATGTAAAGAAAAATACGAGTTCGTAAATGAAATTAATCCTAATTTATCGTTATCCTTCCCGGATTTAGGCTATTACGCCGACGAGGGAGCCGGCTGTCAGGTATTTCACGTGTGCGACGCTAGTTTTCTCGTATCCTCATTTCTATGCCCGATCGGCTCGATCTTCAGTCAAAAATTGTTGACCTGCGACTGGTGGAACAAGGTCGATTGTTCGTTGACCCGTAACTATCACGCGATCAACAGTCAGAGTCTCATGAGCGAGGTCGACGACGATGAGATCTTGCGAAAGGCATTCGAGATGGCTAGCGTACAATCGGCGGGCGAGAGAATACCCGTGGAAACATTGAGCCAACAGCAGGAATCGGAACGTCATAATCAGGATCGTCGAAATCAGCGAGTCCTTAATTACGGTAGCGCGGTGACCGAGCGAAGCAATGAACTTTCGACTGGACAAGAGCAGAGTTATTCGGACTACTCGGATTATCCGGCGCGTCTGTCGTCGAGATACAAGTCGATCGGTGATCGGCGAAATCGTCAGCGTTATCACGAGGCGGATTATTACACGACGGACGTCAAGCTGAAAGCTCAACAGCTTGACAATGATGATGATGATGATGATGATGATGATGATCGATCGTTGAGAATTCACGTTAACGGGGAAGATCGTAAAAATGATCGTCAGGATTCGTTCAGAAATGAATTTCAACCGTCGTACTCACCGACCGTACCAACGGTCATGACAACCGCGAGAAGATATTATTCACCGACGATACCAACGACTTATCGACCAACGACCACGAGAAACGCGTTTCGTCGTTACGATCTCGAATTCGAGAGCTCGGATCATCTTTATACCGCGCGCGGACGTTCCAATGAAACCGTCAAAGCAGTCACACCGGCCTCTGCTTATTTCGTCGGACGCGCGAAGTCTAAATTGACAAATGTCAGTCCGCCGAGTTTCATCAATAGCGTCGTTGACACGACCGATCCATTCGATAGAATGGAAGAATCGGAGAGTTCTCAGAAGAAAATTCAATTACCGATCGTGGAGGCTCATGGGAATATCAGCGAAGTCGAATCCTTCAACGATACTGAGACGATCATGTCCCTCAACGACAAGGAGAGAGCCGTTCAAGAAAATTTAGATATATTGACGAAAAAAATTATGGAAACACTTTCGATATTGACGATCGACAATGAAAATCGTGATCCAGCTGTTTTTTCATACAGCCACGATGAAAAAATTGGCGGGGAAAACGTGAAGGATACTTTCGAGTCATCGAGCGCCGTGAATTCAACGAATTCGAGTCTCACGTCGGATTTAAATAAAGCCAAAAAACCAGTTACATTTTTGCAACCACCCAAAGAAAAACAGAGCCAATTTCGTATAACGGTACTGGATGAAACTTCGAAGCGTCTTAACGAAACGTTCTTAAGCCCTGAAGTATCTGTCAACGAGAATTTCACAAAAGAATTTCGAACTGTTCAAGCTCCGGCTATCGGTACAACACCACCGATATCGAGTGACGAGAATGACATACGAGAATCTCGTATAATTCGCATTATCGCAAACAACAACAATGCCACCGATCCAGAGTCTTCGGAAGAATCGAAGAAACCCGAGATATTAATCGAGCAAGTTAAATCCATCGATTTATCGCCGGGTACAATTTTGGGCCTGAAAAATTTTACGGAAACGAAGATAATTACGGAAGTAAATGACGACAGCGCGGAAATGGCAAAATCGACAGAAGGAAGCTCGCTGAATTCAACGAAATTGGCAAAATTCGTTTCAGCATCCTCGACAATTGTATTCAACGAGACGACTCAGAGAGAGAAGATTTCCAAATTGAAGGATTCCTTCGATTTTGTTGGCATCGACGCAACCGGCAATGACTCAAACGCGACGAAAAAATTGCCACCCATCGAGACAATCGCGGCAATATCTTCGGCTGTAAAAGACGATTCGAAACAATCGATTCCCAGCGAAGAAATTTTCTTCAATGCGACCAATATCGAGGACACGATCGAGCTAGGTTCGTCGCCACTTCAGGTAACCCTGAGCATCGATAAGAACGAGGAGTTCGATCCCAATGGTGATGTCATACGTAAATTGATAGCGCAACAGGAAATCGGTGATTCGATCGGTGCTGCGAATTACAAGAGTTTCGAGATCGTTAGATCGGACGAGCAGCAGGCTCCTCCTCAAAATGGGGAAATTAATCATTTCAATTACGACACAACGACGAGCTTGGAAAACGACGAAGGAACAGCGAGCGTGGCGGGTCCAATCGCGAATGAAAATTTGCCAAATTTTCAATCAAACAGCGGCTTGCAATCGACGAATTATCTACGAAGTATCGTTGGATTGGTCAGTGGACCAAATCTACCAAGACCTTTCTCGTTCGAGCAGCCTGATGCTCCTAATGTGAATATCAAAGCTCTCTCGGATCTCGGTGATCAATTAATTTCCACGAGTTTCCCATCTTTTTCGCAAACACGAAAAAACTTTGTTACTCACGAGACTACACGAGCACCCATTCCAACGACGCGATCCGTTGTTTCGTCGGCCGAAGAGCCAGATTCGGAAAAATCACTCGAGACTTTGGTCGCATCATCGTCTTCGGGCTTGCCCAGGGATTTGAACGATAATAATCGTCCGGTTTCGGAACGATCGAGCCGGACTTTCGGTGAGAGGAAATTGAAAATTAATGGTGAAAAATTAATCTTTGAATTGCCGCAAACAAAGAGAAGCTTCGATTTTGAGACGGGTCTTCGACTGGAACAGTCCGAAGAATCCACCGCTCGAATTCAGGAAGAACGAATCAACGCGAGCATCAGATCGAACGAAACGAATGAAAAAATGGAAAAAATACAAGCCGAGACTGTCGTTCAGACGGAATTCATACCGTCTCTGGGATTTTCTCTGAACACCGATGAGGAGAGAGAGGAATACATGGAAGCCGTTGTAAAAGGATTGCTGGAAGATGTTAGCGCGAGGGAAAATACGAATAACGAAACGAGCACGAGTCACGAGAGTTAGATCGATTGCGCGGGACGAGGAAAAAGTAAATATTGAAAGTACAACGAGGTATTATCATGTGTATTAGTGAATTTTGTGATCGAGGATATAATTGTATTGGCGTATTTGCCGTCGTAAAAACGAAAAAATTAAACTGGACGAGACTTTTGAGAAATAGGAGTGAAATAAAAAAAAAAATAAATCCTATTTCAAGATAAGGAAACGTCGAATCTAATTCTTAATTAAATGATTGACAATTGTTGAAAAATTTAGGAAATCCTGATATTTATGAAACCTCAATGTTCGATTAATCATTTTTTTGGATAATACTGCGTAGACCCCAAGTATCCTTGTGTCGATGTATTATTTTTGCGTGTCGCTGTGTGAGTGTTAAAGTATATAAGATATAGAATTCTGTAAAGAAATATAAATATATATATATATATATATTAGCTTTAAGAAGGTTCTCAACCCAGAGCAAAACGGTAAGAATGATTCCAAAATTTAAAGGGGAGATTTGAGCTGGTACTAGAAATACACCGTAATTATTTCAGATTTTTTGACCACGTAGTTGAGGAAAAAAAAACATTTAATATGCCGCTTATATGGTGAGCTCTTATGGGAGTAATATTCGAAGCTGTGATTGGAGATTATTTTATGAGTGAAAAAACGGTAACATTTCCCCCGAAGAACCGCTTGAGCGATATATTAGACCTTCATAGATATAATTTGCCCATAAAGAAAGTTTTTCACCGTGCCGATTGTGAAAATTATTGAGGTTGAGTAAGGTGGCTCATCAGTGAATTAAAAAACCGGCGATACGAATGAAACTTCGGGAGATGAATGAAGAAGATGCAATGAACGCTCTCTCAAAATTTCAGGGTATGTTGCCAGGCAAATTATTGCGAACGAGTAATTTAAAATTACCTATTTTAGCATGGGTCTTATGGCAGTTGATTCCATTTTCACCGGAAGTGACATGATACCTTTTGATAAAGACGAGAGTTCTTATTCAAATTTTGAGTATTGAAAGATGAAATCATGAACTTTCCAATGGTATTTAAAAAATTGTGTCTTGCCAGGGATTTTCCCGAGAAATTTAATCGCGAAAGTCATCGTGTGTGCAAATCTCGGATACAATATATATGTCTGTCATTCTGCACGCGAGGAAACATATGAATATCAGCTATCGTTTTTGACTTGATCGCTCTGACAGCGTTAAATACTTTTGTCAGTTGAGACTTTATTTATATTATTTATAATAAATTATGAATAAAATATCTCGGGAAACGTCATCGAAATTCATAAATTTTATTTAGACAGAGTATTTAGAAAATATTATGATAGGTTTTATGATTTTTTTTCACGTCACGATTTTTGACTAGTTTTGTCACTGATGGGCCGCCTTAATAAAATGAAAACGTATTTGGTGAAACAAATGCCGAACGCAACCTCTGCCCCGCACGTCGCCCGCGCCGCGCTATACGTGCCCCGTTTGCCGCATCCAAGTATAGGTTAAGAACCTCCTTAAGCCGTTGGAACTTGGCCCGACGATGACGGCATTTGAGATAAATTATAATAAATATAGTATATGTATATGGAATTAATAAAAAATAATACTCACGATTGAATATTCGCACTTCGTGATTAAAAAGGAAACAAAAAAATTCATTTAATTCCCGACCATATATCCTCAAATGGTAAACGATCGATAGTCCAATGACGCATACATATATAAGCTTAAGATGTACAGGTTGTACGTAGGCATTAAGCGTGCTCATCTTAAACCCACGCACACCCAGGATTTGTTTCTTCTCCATGACGACGAGAAAATTGGGCAACTCCGGGCAAATAAAACGCCGCATTCCTTCCCGCGCGAGTTCTCGCTGTCATGCAATTGTGCAGTCGTCGTCACGCTCACGATTGTTTCAATCGCCATTAAGTAATAATTAATTCGTAAGTTTGTGTATTTCTATCGTACCGTAAGATGGAGGAGAGTGAATCCGGTGCTGCTGGCGATGGAAGCGAAGAGCAGATGGATACGAATAGTGAAACTAGTGTATTAGACACATCACCATCACTGACGATGGATTATAGGTGAGAATTGTAATGAGCCACTTTTCATCACGTTTCTCAATTTTATTGCGAGTACTTTCTCTAGTTATTCATTTTTTCGTAATAAAAAAACAGATCAACAAATATAATCATTAAAAAAAAAAGTTTTTTAATATTATTATTTATCTGGAGAAAATTTGATTGTCGTTCTTTGGGGACTTAACAGGATAAGATGGATTCGTGATAAAGTCATGAAGTTTCTTGGCCTCAGTGACGATTACAAATTTCTCTTCGACAATCTCATAAACGTAATGTTTTTTTAAAAATTCATCGTTCGTACGTAATTCTCTTCCAAATGCATCTCGAAAACACATGCAAACTTTTTTTTTTACATCAGGAGAATAATCGTTATTGCGAGGAGAAATTATTGAATTTACTCATTCTCGATCTCTACGAAGTTATGGATCTGGAAAGGAAACAGGTATTGTTCTACAAGACGTACAGAAGCGAAGTTGTCCAAGAGGAGATATCGGTGTGGGAGGAAAGTAAGATTACTCGTAAATTGACGATTTCTTTTAAGCCCCTCGAAGCCAATGATAATAATAACGTCAATCAATTATTTATAATAAAACCGATAAAGTAATAATAATTTAAAAAAAAAATTACTGTACATCATCGAGGCGCTGGTCATAGAGTTAAGATAACGACTCTCGCAGCATTCGCATCGAAAAGCAGAGCTCAAAGATTAACTAAGAGTGCTCCCGGTAATAAAATTAAAAAAAAATACAGCACGATTGTCGCAATTACAAAAAAAAAAAAAATAGTAGATGCACCGAAGCATGTAAAAAATTACAGCACTCTGTTTAACTTCCGATGCACTCTAGCCTGTACAATCAGGAATTCTTGTTTTTTTTTTTTGCTTTTTCAAAGATTGTAATTGCTACGACAGGAAAGGTCGAGAAGATTTTAAAAGTCGAGGATGAGAGGAAAAAGGATAAGAAGATTAAAAAGACGAAGAAGATGAAGAAGGCTGAAAAATCGGAACTCAGTAGCGCTGCGCCGAGTTCAATTTTTACGAGTGTATCCGCGATGCAATTGCGTTCGGATGGTATGATAATAGGCGGTGAGAGCGAGGAGGACATCGATGAAGATCAGGAAAGTGAAGGGGGAGAACGGATTTCGGGCGATGGCACTTCGTTGGGGATGAAAAAAAAATTTCAAGCTCAAAGCGCATCGTCACGTAATGTTTCACAATTTAAATTTAAGGCTATAATGTCCCTATATGGATGTCCCTGCAAGAGGGCGACTTCTGCACATTTTCCGCAATGTCCTCTTGCGCGATATCGAAATATTGAAATAATATAAAATATACTTTTAGTCAGATCCACTACATTCGTACCACCTCCGGGTGAAGAAGACAAGTACATACTTGTAAAGGTAAAGCACATTGGAGGTATTTTTTTTTTTTTTTTTTGGAAAAAGACGACAAGTGCAAAAGGACAGTGAGACCGATTTTCTTGTTTCCTTTTTTGTTTGCTTTTGTAGAAAGTAGTCGACAAGGTGGTAGAGATACCGGTATTGCACATGTTTTTCGGTGAAATAGATTCGAGCAATAAGGAAATCGAGAGTGCCAATATGTTTTACTTTATGAGAACGAGCGAGGATGGAATTCCAGCGTTCGAGACGTACGAAGATTGCAACAATAGAATAACGCGTTATTTGATAGTCGGCTCGATCAATGGAAAATTGCTTTCAACGATGAATAAACTTCTCGTCTACGTCAGTAAAAAAAAATTTTTTTTTTGTTTGTTTAACCATATCTCTTCGATCTTACGAAAAGATGACAATTCGAATGAAATGATTTTCAGGCATTCAAGCCATTGATCGAGAATCAATATAGGGGAGCTGGGGCAGCCCAGCGTCGGATCGAAGAGATTCATTCGGGTTCAAAGAGCGACGAGACACCGATGGGCCGAGCAAACATGACACTCGCGTCGATGCTCGAGAATCAGGTCAATCGAAGCTTTACATCTTTTTGCAATTTTATTTCGATCAATTACCATCGGACACATTACAGCACTTTTCTCAAAGCAATAAGTAACAAATATTCGATTTCTATTATATATATCTATTTGATAAAATCGTTGGATAGGTCGATTAAAAAATTTCGGTGACTCCATAGATTTTTTAAAATGATTGTCAATCGTTTCTTATTCCTGTAACGAACTAGATCTTTTCGTGTTTTTTTTTTTGTCACAAATCATTCGTATCAGGCTATGGCTTTTACGCGACCATCGAATTATCGCAGAGTATCGGTGGCGATAAGTAAATTGGAAGAAGCCCAGAGAATATCATCGAGCGAGAGATTGAATGAGGTATCTCGTGATCCGAGATCGTCGAGCGAATCAGCAAAAGGAGTAAGGCAATCTGTTGCGAAAAGCGACGAGGGCGACGTGAATTCGGCCAATGATTCCAAGACTCGGAAGGAAATACCCATGGAGTCGAGTAAAAAAGAATTGTTGAGTTATCTGGAAAAATTGACGACCTCCGTCCAATGGTCAGTTGAATCACTCAAAGAAACAAAAATTTTAGCGACATACATTTTCAATTTATCGATGTGTCATCGAATTCTGGGCATCTCGAGGCTTCGATAAATCAATATATATGATACACCAAAATTCAATGCATCAAATGAAAAATATATCGTATCCCAGGACTTTGGAACACGTCGAGGGTGATATATTGCTGACTGTTCCAAAAGTCTCGGAATTGATGAAATCCGATGGAACAACGTCGCCTTCCCTCGTGAAAAAGCGAGTGATAGAACAATTGGAGGACGTCGTTGGCTCTTGGGGCAAACATATACAAAAAATTTTGGACTCTTATACGAAAAAAATTCCGCAAAGCAAAGGTCCACTCGCCGAATACGATTACTGGCACGATCGCGAGAGCGGTCTGTCCATGCTCGTCGAACAATTGGCAACCCCAAACGTCAAAGAAATATTATCGTTGCTGAACGATGCCGAATCACCGATTGCCTCGGCATTTGGTTACTTTCAAACGGAATTGGGGAAACATTATACCGAGGCGCGAGACAACAATAAATTTCTCCTCACTGTTCACCGATACTTCGAGGTGAGCATATAGCTACTCAAGATATGTTTCATCCACTGCTGGATGCTACTGGAAAGATCAAATAAACAGGGCACAGTAAATGGGAAATTTGCCCGCTGATCTTGATAAATAAATAATTATTTTATAGCTGATAGACGAATCCGAGTCTTTTCAAACAATTGCCAAAGCCCTACCGTCCCTCACCGAGGGCATGAGAATGATATGGGTATTGTCGAAGTATTATTGCAACGAAGAAAAAATGGTATCGCTCCTCGAACGTGTCTCCTGGCAACTTTGTCAAAATATCATGAAGAATTTAGCGATCGACGAATTGTTCAAGTATAGAAGATTCTTTTTTCTTCTTCTTCTTCTTTTTCGATAAAACGATTGAGAAGATTTGAATGTCATCGAATCATCTCAAGTTCTGATCCAAAGTAGGCAATCAAGCTGCGAAGAGTATGTTTATATTTTTATTTTTTAAATTCGATCTCTAGGAAACCCCTGGAGGAGGTGTTGATAAAAACTTCGGATGCCCATGCGATGATGAGAAATTGGAAAATTTCGTATTTGAAGACTCGCGAGAGTATCGAATTGTCGGATAAGGGCGTGCGCTGGGAATTCGATCAGAATTTTCTATTCGGCGAAACGGAATACATAGCTGACGTTTGCAGGGATCTGAACGCGATAGCCAGTGTTTTGCAAGATTTTTACAATATATTCGGTGCCGAATTGAAATCAATAATAAACGATCCGGTGCAGATCGACTTGATAATAAAGAGGGTGGAAAAATTAATCGTACCGTTGGAAAATGCCGATTTCAATGTATTCACGAGATTCAACAAGGAAAATTGGGAAGCTACGGTTTCTTGGTTCTATACCGAGGTCAAATATCTCGAGAACGAGGCAAAATTTCACATAGACGAGTATTTCACGGTTCTCATAAGCGCCGAGCAGGCACTCGAGGTTTTACTAAAGTTCAAGAATATAAAAACGCGTCAGGCTATACAGGAACAACTTTTGATGAAATTCGACATTGTCATGCAACAGTTTAGCAAGGAAATCGGCATGGTCGAGGATATATTCAATCGCGGTGAGAAATTAAAAAATCTGTAATCGAATCATGGAGATTTTCATTCGCTGCTGAGTTAATTTTGTTTTTGTTATGTTTAAAATATTTTAATCGTACGATAGTTGTATTAATGAAAGGGGGGGGGGGAATCTGTTCAGGAAAACTAGATCCTCCGCTGCTCCCTTATCATCCACCGATCGCCGGTGCTATTTTTTGGGAGAGACAGTTGTTTCACAGGCTCAAGGATCCGGTGTTGGTGTTTCAGCAGGTCGAAGAGCTCAAGAACAGCGAATTAAAGTTACTTGCCTTTCAGCAGTATCTCGGTATAGCGAAACAGATGAAAAAATTCGAGGAGAGTAAATTCAATTCGTGGATCGAAACGGCCAGTCCCGTCGTAACTGTCACGATGAAGAAGAACATTTTGAAAATGTTTTCAACCGACAATGAGCTGAGTATGTATTCGATTGTACGAATGAGATTTTAGTAGGAAAATTTAACGAGCACGAGGAAAATATACATCGAGAGTCTCGTTGTACTTCAAGGCATGGAACCAAAGAGTCGTCCGGCTGAATTGACCACGGGGGCTAATGTAAAAGTTAAAAAATCAAAGAGCAAAGAGCATGGAACTGTGGACAGAACCGATGGGCTGGAATCCATTTTTAACCTAACCGGACAACAGATCGACGATATGACATCGAGACGGAGCATAGGTACTTCGTTTTTCGTTTCAATTTTTTTTTTCTAGGATATTTTGCGCGTACGCGAACTTGAATTCAACGAAAATCAAGAGAGAGAGAGAGAGAGAGAGAGAGAGAGAGGAGAGAGCTATGATTTTTAGATATGTTTGGGTAGGAAAGCTATTTGGTATACCTGCAACGTTTATGGGTCATTGACTGACGAGTTTCGTAAATAAATCTCTAACAATTTTTTCCAATAATTCCCAATAAAAGATATCAGAAAGATCAGCTAATTAGAGTTCACAAAAAAACAATTCTTGTGCAAAAAAAAATTAATTCGACTTTCATAACGACGTTTGACATGATTAAATTTTAAGAAAAAAACCCCCAAATGGATATTTGACTATTTCAAAACGTATATAGATATATTTTTTTAAAATTTATTTCTCAACAGACACAGTTGGAAGTATGGTCAGCGGACAGAAGGTCGTATTACCCAGTCTGAGGCAGAGATCCGAGAGCAGAGAAGGCGACACAAGGGATTACAGAGCCTCGACGATGTCGAGCTTAACGGACAAGCCAAAGACAGCATGGAAGGAAATTATGCGCGATCGTACGACCGTGGAATTGCACTTTCGCTTCGAGGTCAATTTCAATTTGGATGTTTTCGAGATTATTCTAGAGGTACACAAAATTTATCATTTCGATCGTCCAATAAAAAAAAAAAAACAACAACATTTATTCGTGCCATTTTAAAATTGTAAAAAAAAAAACCGAAAGGCCGAACTTTTGGAGAAACTTGGCTTCGAGTTGCCGGAAATCGTGAGAAACGTTGGTATACAAAAGGACAGACTGCGCGCCGATATCGAATCAACGAAAATTATGATAGATCGGTACAACGAGATCGTGGCTACTCTCGACGATGCCGATGTGAGAGCTCGTCATTGATCTCGAATAGCTCCATTTTTTCGATTCCACGATTCGTACGATCCAAGCTGCATGAGTTTTTTTTTTATTTTTATATTTTTTCAGATAAAATTGCTGAAGAATAGTCTACGAAATATCGAGAAAAATATACAGCCAGGTGTTACGAGATTGAATTGGTATTCCCTTGGAATAGCGGATTACACGATAAGTTGTGAAAATTTATTGAAGGGCCTGAGCTCAATCGTGGGTCAGGTTAAACAGATGAAGAGAGGTCTCGATCAGCGCATAGAGAACGATTTATTGTCGCACAATCTCTTTAGCGCGACGACAACAAAGGGACCGGAAGAAACGGATGGTGAATTGAGCGCGTGCAAGGTTTACAAATTTACGATAAAATGTGGATTTTGAAAAAAAAATAAAAATAAAATTCATCCCACAGATCATTGTAGTATAATAATAATAAAAACAGCAACAACGCTTATTATTATTATTATTATTAAAATTCGACAGATTTACTTTCTCGATATCGAGGCAAAGAGAACCGAGCTCGTTTGCGCTATGCAAAAAGCTTACAATTCTATGAGTCCGATGTTGATAAAATTGGAGAGTCTCGTCGAGGGTACATCGACCGGTAGAAGCCCGGGAATGCAATTGTTTTACGAGCGTTACGAGGCCAAGATATTCACGGTTTTCATAAGCTGCATCGTCAGAAATCTCGAGACTCTCAATGCCCAACTTATCGGCAACAAAGCCATATTCAGAATCGACGCTTCCCTCGCGGCTTCCGAGGTCATTCTGCGCCCAAGTCCAAGCGAGATACGCACCATCGTACTGCACGATGTCAAAGATTTGCTCGAGAGATTCAAGGTATTTCCACGCTGGATGGCGACCACCTGTCACGAGTGCAAACCCATCAAGCAAGCCGAGTCCGAGGAATTTTTTACTTTTACGTTTTTCGAGGAAATCATGAGGATACAGGTATACAGGATATTTATGGAATTTATATATATCGTGTACGATTGGATATCTCGCGATCGAGATCAATGGTATAGCTTTGGGGAATTGCGTGGAGGAGTTTGCGAAAAAAAAAAATGTCACGACCTTTGGGTGATACCATTGTTGCCCTATAGAGGTTGTCACACGCACCGCCAATGATACAAGGAGGTAAAGTGGCACTTTTAAGGCCGAGTATATACTGAAGGCATCGTGCGAGGCCTTAAAAGGCCTGAAACACGATATTTCAGAGGGCTCGTAGACGAGGAGTGAGAAGTAGTTCATACAAGGAGGTAAAGTGGCACTTTTAAGGCCGAGTATATACTGAAGGCATCGTGCGAGGCCTTAAAAGGCCTGAAACACGATATTTCATGCAACACACTACAATGTTTTTCGAGCTTTCAGAGGGCTTGTAAACGAGGAGTAAGAAGTAGTACACTTTACTTCTCGTTTACAGGCCCTAAAAGCGAGGAAAAAATGGCAGCGCTTGTATAAATACCTTTTTTGAAAGTATCGTTGTTTGAAAAAATAAAGTGCGACAGCCTGGGATTAACGAGGATTCGATCTAGTCTCAAGGATGTCTATTTGATTAATAATAATAATAGCATTAATTGTTAGAAATTTACTCGGAGATCATTCAGTTTTTCGTCAATGAACTCTTCATAAGCACGCTCCGGTTTTCATTACACTGAAAAAAATGGTTCGGGATTTACAATAATACTGTTATTGTTGGCCAGTTATAGGTATACTGGTGAAAAAATATTGCCCACACAGAAAATGCAGTAGCCCTTTTAGAAAATCCCGATTGCCGTAAAGTTCATACAAATATGACTAGTGAAGTATTTCTAATTCAACAATAATATCGCTGGTGAAGGCAAAGCAGTTTTGTCTACGGCGCCTATACTGCGCCTTTGTGGACGACACTCAATCGTCTCGCTAGCTTAGTCATTATAAATAGCTGGAAATTTATCGTTTTTGTAAATCAGCCATACTAACATAGCTCGCGAAACTACACTGTATTATTCAAACAGCTGTAGTAGCTGATTTTTACATGCCTAGCTATTTCAACCATATAGTATGGCTGCGAGAATAACGTTGTGACACATAGCTATACTAATATGGCTCGCGCAACTATACTACGTTTTTGGAACACCTACAGTAATCTGTTAACGCGTGGTGTCTATGCCTCTGCCTCGCGCGAAAACGAAACCTCGCTACGCAAAATTTGATAATGAACGAGTTTGTGAAGAAGAAACTGAACGAACGGAATCTTGATGAGCTTATACCAACATTTGAAGGTAAGTCTGTTCTCACTTATCTACGGAATATGTAAAAAAGGACTATTTTTCCTGTTATATAAACGCCAATCGTATAACAAGCGAATTTTTGTAGGTTAGGTCAACTGTCATTTTCCTGCAAGGAGAGTATCATATGTCTCCGGGCCATGGATTCTCTCAAACTTCCAGGTGTGTTTCATTAGCTCTAAAAATCAAGTCTCTTTTGCAAAATATTTATGTATGAATATCATTATCGATAACAGATGATTAAAATAAATATTCATGATTATGAAACATATTGGCTGAATTTTTACTGTGACCCGAATATCCCCTACTATATATACCTACCTATACGAGTATAGGTAGGTACAATATCCTGTAATTTATCTATATAAAATGAATTTATAATTCAGCCATATTCTTTTGGTAGTATGGCTGGTACGTCTACCTCGTATGCTAGCGTTTATAAAACAGCTCTACTAGTATTGTTGGTATACAAATAATTCTGCCTACACTGACAAAACTGCTATCCACGAAACAACATTGTATATGCTTGCTTCGGCTATACTAGTATGGCTGGTGTTCGTCTACCTCGTATGCTAGCGTTTATAAGACAGCTATACTAGTATGGTTGGCATACGCATAACTCGTGATGGTGAACTCAACCATATTATGGTATTGCTGAAATAGAGATACTTGTCAGATTCGCGGAGCTATTGGGTATATGTCTGTCATGACATAGTGGTATGCTTACGCCAACGATATTGTGTTAGTCATATTTGTATGGCTTTATTACCTAGATGGTATGGCAGTAGCGTATTTTCCCATATAATATGGCTAAAGCAATAATAATTATGGCTCGAATCGGGAAACTTTTTTTTCAGTGTACACTCAAAAGTATCTCTAATAAGGCTATGGTCGAAGGTTTCTTCCTTAATTTTCTTCCCACACGACTCATTATCATTAATTCGGCTATAAGTCAATCATTCCAACCATCGAGACATTCATCTCAGTCTCGCGTATAGCTATAGCCATTTAAAAATTACTCGAACGTCTCGTTTCAACTGACCGTACGTAACTCTCCACCCAAGATAATAAACGATCGCATAATCAGCGTACAAGATACCGTGCAGAAGTTAACGATCGATTGCGGAAAGTATCTTCATCGTTGGAAAAAATATCGTAATCTCTGGCGTTTCGACAAGAATCAGCTATGCGAGAAATTTGCCTCGGAAAATCCAACGCTGCTGCAGTACGACGAGAAATTTACTTTCTACGATTCTATAATCGATGAGATCGATGAAATGACGCCATACTTCGATATAGCGAGCGTTAGGTAATTTCAAAAAAATTTATCTTGATTTAATGAAAAATTCGATCCCCTTCGAGTTTTCGCTGACACGCCATTCTGCCAATTTTATCCTCGGCCACACGCGCGATACGTAGAATAAATTTGATTCCACTACTCGCGGGAATCAAGGATCACGCGAAAGAATGGAGGCAAATTCTTGGCAATTATTTGCTGGCCGAGACACGCGAGTCGATGAACGATCTCCGAACGAGAATCGAAACATTCAGAAACGACGTTGAGCTCGTTATAAACGGATTGGACAGATTCAAAGTTGTCATGCAATCGATCGCAGATATAAAAAGATTCGCTGTACAAGCCGAGGTTCAATATTATCTTTATCAGGTGAGAACGCAATAACTACCGGTATACAATGAAGCGATCGCACGGACACAGCATCAAATGAATCAGGCCGATCGTCCTTTCGTTTTCTTCGGGTGAAATGACTTTTTTCCTTTTTTTAGGAAACTTTTCGAACTCTCGGGATTCACGGAGTTGATTATCCCGCGGAGGACGAGGAGCTGGCTTACAAGCTCGAGGAAGAATGGAATTCCCTTTATCTCGGGGCGCTTTATCGCGCAACGACGCTCGAAAGCACGAAAGATCGTTTCAGCGATATGACGGAGAAGCAGATCGACGATTTTGCGATTGAGCTGAGGGAATTCGTCGAGCTCTTTGAGAAGCACGGTCCCGGTAGCGTGGGTGCTGATCTCGATGCCGGATTAAAGAAGATGGAGGTAAGAATATAAGCGACTACCCTCGCGGAAAAAATACTCGATTTTTGAGGATATATCCTCAAAATTGAGCGTTTACACTAAATTTTGGGTGTAAATATTGATTTTTGGGTGTATACACTCTATTTTTTGAGTGTATATCCTTAAAATCGAGCGTTTGCACTAAATTTTTGGTGTAAATATTGATTTTTGAGTGTATACACTCGTTTTTTGAGTGTGTATCCTCAGAATCGGGTGTCGATTCCGATCGATTCGGATTTTTTTCAGTGTTAACTCTTAACATTCAGCGTAAATCTTCAATCGTTAAGTGTAAACACTTGCTTTCGAGCGTGAAACCTCAATGTTGATGATCAACACCGAAGAATCAACTCCAAAAGTTGAGAATCGACTCTCAACTTCAAGTTTTTATTTGAACATTGAGAGTCAACACTCTCATATAGAATGTCAGACCCTAAAAACACTCAGATACTAAGTGTTAATTTTCAAAGTTGGGAATCAACACAAAATGTTGAGAAGCGATCATCACTCTTATATAACTTCAATTTAGGTTTGATCCACCGGATGTTATAAAGAAATGGCTTTTAATTCACTGTGTTCATTTACAACATAATAGAAAGTTATCTCACTCTATTATCAATTGCGCACCCCGAAGCTTTGAGTGCTGCGATAATATAAGCCTTCCGAAATACTTTTAATTATAGTCAGTTACTTCTCACTCACTATTCTTTGAGCTTAATTCATTCATCAGTCACGTAACTCATTGTACTTTCACACTCTCTTGTTTGAATTTAACTGGTTTGAAATATAGTTTCACTTATGCGACCTTTTAATTCTTACGCTCGGGAGGATCTCGCATCTCCCAGATCATTGCGTGCTGATTTTTATGTATAAAAAAACCAGGAGTCTTTAAAATAATTTTTTCAAATCACAGTGTATTATATATACTTCAAAACTGTGTGAAACAAAAAAAAAAATATAAAACTATGTTAAACAAGAAACTATAAAACTATGTTAAATAAAGAAATATATTAATTGCGTGCAATAAATACTTCATATCTGAAATTTAGGTGATTTAAGTTTGTTTTACGTTGACAGTTAATTCTCAACTTAACTCTCAAGATGAGAGTTAACCCTATAAGCTTGGGAGTTAACTCTCAACTTGAGGGTTAACCCTCGAGTTGAGGGTTGACCCCCAAGTTGACGATTAACCCTCTGTACTCCCGAGTTTGGAGTACGAAATGATCATCAAATTGAGTGTCCATTTGGGTGTCGTTTTGAGTGTTTATTTGGGTGTTTTTTTTGAGAGTTTTTTCCGTAAGGGTAATCGTGTAAAATATTGCGATTGAAGAAAAGCCAGCTGTATAGAATATAATATAAAAACATGGGTAATATCGAGGATTAAAATTAAAAAAAAAGCAATAATCCTCAAGACGCCATATTGGAAAATTAGAGGCAGAGTCATGGAGTTGTTCTCTTTTCTGGAAAATTTTCGACAGGAATATGGCAAATTGATAAGCAAACTGGAGGAGAAACGATTGGATCTTGCGAATGCTGAGATACTCTTCGATCTCGCGCCCGCCGATTATTCGGAATTTCTCAGGATCAAGAAGGACTACGAGGGCATGGGATCGCTTTACAAACTGTACCGAACGCAAAAGGACGCTCGGGATTCGTGGTCCAAGACCCTGTGGGCCGATCTAAATCCGCAACAGCTGATGGACGGAATGGAACAATTCATCAAGGAATTTCGTCGAATGCCAAAGCCGATCAGGCAATTGAACGTCGGTTATGCGCTTGAGTCTGCCATGAAGACATTCAAGAATTCCGTGCCGCTATTCGTCGAATTGAAGAACGAGGCAATGCGCGAGAGACACTGGCAAGAATTGATGAACAGAACGGGAATTTACTTTGACATGGAACCCGACAGGTGCGCTGATCATTGATAAAAACTCTCGATTTCAAAGTGCTGATCGTCAATTCTCGTGAATTATAGTACATGAAAGTGCTCGAAGTGTGATTTAAAAAAAACGAACTTTTTCGCTAGCTGGTGATACTCTCATAGGGACAATTAAAAGTCTTTACAGTTGTATCAATCGCAATTATTATTAATTTTTAATTAATCATTGATCAATTAATAATATTAATTATTATATATATATATATATATATAATAATTAATATTATTAATATTAGTAATATAATTATTCACATTCCTGTAAATGGAGAAGAAAAAAATATTAATTTGTTCCCAGCCAGCATTAATCCTCAATCCATCACATTCTCCCACACAAATTTGACAAATTTAATTCTATATTCTTCATTCGCGAATAACGCTAACGCGGAAAGCTCAAGATGAAACGGTGAGAAAACGAGAATAAAAGTGTGCTGTGCGATAAATTTGATAATTATATTTTTAAAAAAAAAATCGACTTACCTTAAATCATCGCCCAGGTTCACTCTCGAGAACATGTTCGCCATGGATCTGGCAAAGTTTCAAGACATCGCCGAGTCGATCGTCACAAACGCCATCAAGGAATTGGCTATCGAGAGAGGAGTCAAGGAAGTATCGGATATCTGGAGGAGCATGGAATTCACAGTCATAAGACACTACAAAGGTAAAGACAAACAAAAAATTGATTCAAAAATTTATTCAACAGAGGTCGAGGTGTCGAGAGTGAATGCGATCGGTTCGACCGATTTTCAGGAAATGTTCGTTTGGACATCGTGAAAACTTTAATTTTGAATAATAATAATACCAAAAACTTAACAATTTAAAAAAAAAACGTTGTTCAACGAAATATCTCACATTTTTTGTTTTTTTTTTTTCGATAAAATGAATTCGTTGATGTTTTTTCGAGTACGTGTAAATTTTTTTTCTCCGAATTTTCCCCCTTTTTTTTGAAACTTCTGTTTACAAATTTTTTTGAGGCGTTAGGCCACAGTAGCAGCGAAAAAAAATAAGCATATTTTGGGAATTTTTTTTCAGTGGGACAACGAAATAAATAAAAATTCCGAAAAAGGTTCTTTATTATACAACTAATGAACTGTAAAAATTAATTTCTTAAACGTAATACAAAACAAAATGGCGGCTGTACAGATTTTCTTTGGTAAAGCCTTTCTTTTTTTGTAAGGGTGTACGGCCGGACCAGCAGCACCGGCAATTTTTTAAGTTACGATGAAAATCAAAATATTTTTCGATTATATATAAGAATAGCTACAGAAGTACGTAGGATATTTTTGATGTATAGATTTTTGCAAGAATGGCGTTTAAAAAAAAAAGTTCAAAATTTAAAAAAAATCGCCGGAAAACTGTTTATAACAAAAATACCATGCAATATAATTAAAAAATCCTGCGTACTTCTTTGAGGAATGTAATCTTATAGTAAACAGTTAAAATTTCAAGCCAATCGGTAAAGATTTGTTCGAGTTATGAGTCCGGCCGACTTGAAAAATGTAGTTTCGAGAAAAACGCGCTTAAAGTTTTCAGTACGCTCGCAGCGGAACGCGGAAGGGGCTGCGCCAAAATTCAAAATTCAAGTACTTGGATGTTTTTTCCACCATAATCCTTTGAGGATATCATTTTTCAGGTATTAAGACATCTTTTAAGCAAAAAAAAATCGATTTTTTGACATTTACACTGTAGCCTAACCCCTTTTAATGTCTGAAACTTTTTATTCAATGACCTGGAAACTTTGTCAGTGCAAGATGTAACTTTTCTACAAGAAAATATCCAAAAATTTAAGATTTTTCATAAACTTATCAAAAAAAAAAAAAGAAAAGACAAAAAAAATTCACACGTATTAAAAAAAAAAACGTCAAAAAATGTTAATTCACTGATGATTTGTTAAAAAAAAATTTTCACAAATTTTTTAATAACGTCTTGGTGTTATTATTATTATTGAAAATCAATGTTTCAAACATCTTCAATGTCGTTGATTTTTTTTTTTTTTTGCAATTTTGTCACATACAGCTAAGTACCAAAATTCTGATTGAATCAAACTTTTCATTGACAATATATATAAGCAAAGTATCCTTAACTTACGCCCAAGTAAATTGATCTGATCGATCTTTGAAAAAAAAAAAATAAAAAAAAAAAATAGGTTCGGAAGATCGTGGTTACATTCTCGGGCCTGTTGAAGAATTGAATCAGGTCCTCGAGGACAATACGATAAATTTGCAGAGCATGGCTGCGTCCCAATTTATCGGTCCGTTTCTCGGGACTGTACAAAAGTGGGAAAAAACGATGCAAACGATATCGGGGGTGATCGAGTCGTGGATAGAATTGCAGAGAAAATGGTTGTATCTCGAGGGTATATTCGTGGGTGGTGACATAAGGGGACAATTGCCGGATGAAGCGAGAAAATTCGACGATATCGACAAGACATTTAGAAAATACATGCTCGATACGTCGAAGCGTCTCAATGTAATGGAATGCTGCAACGTGCCCGGTCGTAAGGACGAATTCGATGCCCTGATCGATGGTCTCGAGAGATGCCAAAAATCATTGACCGAATATCTAAGCGGCAAAAGAGCCATTTTTCCCCGTTTCAATTTCATCAGCGACGACGAATTATTGGGAATTCTCGGCAGCAGCGATCCCTCGGCAATTCAGGAACACGTTGGCAAGATGTTCGATAATTTGGACAAATTTCGCCTCGAGCGTGACAATAGAGAAAAAATTATCGCGAGCGCTCTGATATCGTGCGAGCGTGAGATAATGGAATTTCGTGAGCCCGTGATTGCCGAGGGAAAGATCGAGGATTGGATGGTTCTGGCACTCGAGGAAATGAGAAAATCCAATCGTTACATCACCAAGAAAGCCGTTTACGATTACGGCAAGGTATGAAAATTTGTCTCAAATTTATCGTCCATATTGTAGGTATATATATAGTCGAAAATATATTTTTCCTTTTCTCGTTAAAATGAAATTATTGAATTTTACAAAGTCAACGCGTCAAGTTTGCCAAAATTACGCGAAAAATTGCAATATGATTTGCGGGCTTCTTTGAAGAAATCGGAAAAATTGATCTCAAAAAGTCGTGCGGCGGACATTTGATAATTTTTGTTTAAATATTTACAAATAATTTGACAATGTAAAAAGTTGATTCACTGTGGAATTCATAAACGGATCGTAAATATTGCGTCCGATGAAAAAGGTAAGAAGACCGCGAACCGAGTGGATGTTGGATTTTCAAGGAATGATGATACTCGTTGCAAATCAAATATGGTGGACAGCCGAGACCGAAAATGTATTCAAGAAAATATCGTCCGGTCAAAAACGAGCTATGAAAGAAGTGCGTATATCGGTTGTTCCCCGATAGTTAATCCTTTTGCAAGGAACAAGAGAAAATAAATCTGTAAACGCCAAAGAGTTTTTCGTTTTTTTTTTTTTTTTTTTTAATTATTGACAGTATCTGGAGCAATTGAATTCTCAATTGGAGCAAGTAGTGACGTTGATGGGGGCAGGCGGTGATTGCCTGACTCGAAACGATAGAAAAAAATTGGACACGGTATTGACGGTTGACGTGCACATTCGCGATATAATTGACGGATTCGTACGCGACAGTATTATGGATGCAATGGAATTCGAGTGGGAGAGTCAATTGAGGTAATATGGACCTGACGATCATTTCGGTGCAGCGATCATTTTGCACTGCTTTGAGTTTAATTTCGTACAGCACGAGTTTTAAAAGTCATTATAATTAAGAATACCCGGTGAACACGTTTCATTACAGTAATATAACATGGAAGTTACATGTAATTGTCACAATGCAATAGCTGTGTGATGTAACTGCTACGTAACATGAGAATAATATGTTATATATTATTGGTAATATGCAGGCAATGTAAATGTTATATAACGTTGTTGCATTACAGTTTTATAACTCAAATTTATAACGTTTACAGAACAGTCTTATAACACTTTTTATATAAAATTCGTAATGTGCAGGTTATGTGAACGTTACAAAGTGTTGTTCCGTTACAGTTGTATAACTGACATTTGTAACATTGACATAACGTACTTGTAACGACATTTATATAACATTCGTTATAAGCATGTGATGTGAAGGTTATGAACGCGTTTTAGCGTTACAGCTGTATAACTAAGATTTGTAACGTTTACGCAACATGTTTGTACCATTTTTTATATAACATTCGTAACGTGCAGGTTATGTGAACGTTATAATGCGTTTTAGCATTATATCTGTATATAACTAACATTCATCATATCAACATATGTAACGGATGAAAAAATCAAAAGCATTTTGGACCCTATTCAAATTTTCATTTTTAAAGCAGTATCATGTGCATACATTTCAAATGTTAAATATATTGTTTAATGTGTTTGTATAATCATAATATGATTATTTATGTCCTGATATGAAATAACATATGCATATAATATTATGGCATGTAGCTCCCAACATACAACTGATCAAGAATTCTCCGGGCGTGTCAAATACATGATATGAATTATCAGAGTTCATAAACAGTCGATAGCGTAGTGGGTAGCGTGTTAGGTAGATAGGTAGGATAGATACGAAAGTCGCAGGTTCGAATCCCCGTCGAGGACAATAAAATCCTATCGAGAAATCCGTGCAGGATTCTTTTTTTTTCCAGTGTAACTCTTCTATAACCTATAAAAATGACAAAATAAGATGATGAAATGCAAAAATTATTTAATAATAATCTTATATTTCATCATATTATTTTAGAATATTGCATTTATATAACTTTTATGACTTTTGTTACATCACCTTGTAATATAACTATTACATACCGGGTATATAACACGTTACATAACATGTTATATTGCTGAGTCGGAAATGGCAAGTTACATGCAATTTACATGTAACATCCAGGTAATATTACTTGTAATATTCGGTTATGTTGCCGTTACATTGCTGCAATATTACTGTGTTTACTGGGTAATGACTTTTTTTTTCCATTATTCACCAATTTAACATTATTTTCTTTTTTAATAAAAAAAAAGACATTGCCTCAACGGAACAGTTCTTTTGAATCCTCTCTCTCTCTCTCTCTCTCTCTCTCCTTCCCTTGAATCAGATTTTACTGGGTCCACGATCTCGATAATATCTGGATGAATCAGTGCTCGGGAAGCTTCGAATATGGCTACGAGTACATGGGTCTGAACGGTCGTTTGGTGATAACACCGCTCACCGATAGAATTTATCTTACGATAACGCAGGCACTTTCGATGCAAATGGGCGGTGCACCGGCTGGTCCGGCCGGTACCGGAAAAACCGAGACGACCAAGGATCTCGCAAAGGCGCTTGGCCTATTGTGCGTCGTTACTAATTGCGGCGAGGGAATGGATTACGTGGCTATCGGTAAAACTCTTGGTGGATTGGCGCAGTGCGGTGCCTGGGGCTGTTTCGATGAATTCAATCGGATCGATATATCGGTATTGTCGGTAATATCGACGCAGTTACAGACCATACGCTCGGCATTGCAAATGAAAGCCAAACGATTCGTGGTAAGCTTATATAGTACGCCCGAATATTATATATATATATATATATATATATATAATTACGAAAATTCGGATTGATAAAACGATATTACAAATGCATTGAATTTCCTGAACAAACGAAATTTTCCAGTTTGAGAATCAGGACATTGTTCTCGACTCGAAGGTAGGAATATTCATAACAATGAATCCCGGCTATGCCGGACGTACGGAGCTTCCCGAATCCGTGAAAGCCTTATTCAGACCGGTCGTATGCATCGTACCCGACAACGAAATGATATGTCAGATAAAGTTGTTCAGCGCTGGTTTTCTAACCGCCAAAGTATTGGCGAAAAAAATGACCGTACTTTATTCGCTCGCCCGCGAACAATTGAGCAAACAGACGCATTATGATTTTGGCCTGAGGGCACTTAAATCCGTTTTAAATATGGCCGGACAGCTTAAGCGCACCTCGAGCGATTTGCCGGAGGACGTTGTACTCATGAGGGCCCTCAGAGACATGAATCTGCCGAAATTCATTTACGACGATGTACCCCTCTTTCTCGGTCTCATCAAGGATCTTTTTCCCGGTCTTGATTGCCCGAGACTCGGTTATCCAGATTTCAATAGCGCCGTCGAAAGAATCCTTCAGCAGGATGGCTATGTCGTTCTTCGAGATCAGGTACATGCCTCCCCCCCCTCCCCCCCCCCCTTCCCCCCATTGATCGATCGATAATACGAAATTTGTTAGAAAATTTCTACATCGCGAGTACAGAGATCGGCGCGAATTAAAAATCAATTAATTAATTAATAATGACCGTTATGATTGTTTTAATTGTTTGAAATTAGTTTTTTTTTTTTATTGAATAATTTGAATCTAGAGCAAGGATAATGATAATTTTTCATATAGATCGACAAAGTCGTACAGTTGTACGAGGTAATGATGACGAGACACTCGACGATGATTGTCGGGCCGACCGGCGGTGGAAAAACCGTTGTTATCGAGACACTTTGCAAAGCTCAGACTTATCTCGAAAAACCAACCGAGCTCTACATCTTGAATCCAAAAGTATGAGGCTCGGGCCTGTGACACGAAATTCGTAATTTCAAGTTTGAAAAAAAAAAAAAAAAAAAAATACTATCGAGTCGATACTATTTTTGAAAATCTTATTCATACAGGCTTGCACCGTCATAGAACTCTACGGTATTCTTGATCCGCTGACCAGAGATTGGACCGATGGTTTGCTGAGCAATATATTTCGCGAGATAAACAGGCCTCTCGAGGCGGAAAAAAACGAGAGAAAGTATATTCTGTTTGACGGTGATGTCGATGCTCTGTGGATCGAGAATATGAATTCCGTAATGGATGACAATAAACTGCTGACTCTCGCCAATCAGGAGAGAATAAAGTTGCAAAATCACTGCAGTCTACTGTTCGAGGTAAGCTCAGTCGTATGAGAAAATAGAATTTGAATTTTCCTTGATCGTACAGTGAAAGAAATACTTAATTAATTAAATTAATTTAATTAATTTAATTAAATTAAATTAATTAAATTAATTAAATTAAATTATTATTAATTAATTAATTAATTAATTAATTAATAATTAATTAATTAATAATTAATTAATTAATTAAATAATTAATTAATTAATTAAATAATTAATTAATTAATTAAATAATTAATTAATTAATTAATTAATTAATTAAATAATTAATTAATTAATTATTTAAATGATTTAATTAATTAATGATTTAATTATTTAAAGAATTAATTAATTAATTAATTGATTAATTTAATTTAATTAATTTAATTTAATTAATTTAATTAATTTAATTAATTAATTAATTAATTAATTAATTAAATTAATTAAATTAATTAAATTAATTAAATTAATTAAATTAATTAAATTAATTAAATTAATTAAATAGTCGAAAATTCTTGCAAAGAATAAAATTGACCCAAGCAACGCGTGCACGGTTTTTTTTTCCTTCTTCTAATTAATATTGATTCATCAAAATCAAAATGATCGGATGGATTGTAAAATTTGATAATTATAATTTCACGCGTACGCAAGGTAGGAGATTTGCAGTATGCATCACCGGCCACGGTTTCACGCGCCGGAATGGTTTACATAGATCCGAAAAATTTGGGCTATCAGCCGAGCATGGATCGTTGGATAAGCACGAGATGCATGTCGGAGCAAGATTTTTTTCGCAGCATGTGCGACAAGTACATTCACGGTGCGCTGAATCTCATAATCGATGGAATGCTCGGTATGCAACAGATCATTCCACTGAAGATGATAGTACCCCAAACGTCATTGAACATGGTGAATCAATTGTGTCGGATGATCGATGGTCTTTATCCGCCGCGACCCGAGGACGAGCCACCGATTCACGAATCCGAAAGGATTATCAGTCGCGACGAGGAAATATTGATTAATGAAAAAATTGCTGAACGAAACGAGCTGCTCGAAGCCGTTTACATACAATCGTGTTATTGCTCGCTGGGCGCTTCTCTCGTGTCGAAATCGAGAAACGATTTTGACGAGTACATGAAGAAAATTGCGGGACTGATGATGGTGGAGGATACACCGGAAAAATTGGCGACCGTTCGTAAGAAAAAAATAATAATTTACATTTTTAATAATTTTTACTGTCGGGGGGGGAGCTTTTCAAAAATTTATACCGCTGTATCGCGAGAACAGCTTGAACGATCTCGCTGAAATTTCGTACGAACTTCGAGCACAAAGCTTACCTCGTTTGCTGAAAATTTCAATGATTTGATATGAGATTTCCAAATTTTCGAAAAATGTCTGTGATCGTTCTGACTCTCGTGAATTTTGATTTATCGGGATACATTTTTTTTTACACGAATGAAGTATCATCAGAGGACAGTTGGCATTGAATTTGGCAAAAATCGATCGAAGGCTTCGTATTTTATGAAATTTTAAATTAAAAAAAAAAATCTCTGACAGCTCTCTGACTTTCCCAAATTATACGATATAGAGCCGATTTTTCTTTTCGTGAATAAAGTATCATTGGAGAAAGATCGGTATGAAATTTCGGGAGAATGAAATTTTGAATTTTACAAAAAATGTTTCTGACAGCTCTGGATTATCCAAATCGTGAGATATAATTCAAATTAAATTCAGATCGTGACTTATAATTCAAAATCAAAACGTTTATTTTATCAAATATTGAATATCGAGAGAAGTTTTGGTAACTTGAATCTCAAAAAAAAAAAAAAAAAAAATGAAACTACATGTTATGAGAGACTGGAAGGACAAAGCTGCAAGGTGTAACTTGCAATTTGCTGTCTCCAAATTTCGCACAATGCTTAAAAGCTTCCTCCAGGAGGAAGCCAAAATTGACAGAGGTCCTCTCGTAAAGCGTTGAGCGTTGTGCGAATTTTGGAGGAAGCAATTTGCAATTTTCAACTTGCGGATTCGAAAATTTGATTTATTTTCAAAATAAACTTTTCGTATTTCTTTCCCCCTCCTTTTTATCCAGGCTACATACCGATCTTCTTTCGATCGCTCTTCGATTATTTTCTCGACATTGAAAAACGAGTCTGGATGCCCTGGAAGTGGCTCGTACCGGCCTACATTCACGACAGGAGTAAAAATTTCAGTGAAATTCTCGTGCCGACTATCGATACGCTACGTACAAATTGGTTCGTCAAATTAATGAACGGCCCCAAGAGGCCTGTGCTTCTGGTCGGTGAGACCGGAACATCGAAAACCGCGGTTATACAGGACTTTCTCAGAGGACTAAATCCGGAAAAATTCGTGAGTACAAATTTTCCTACTCTGTCATTTTTTTTTTTTACAATGAAAATCTTGTTTGATCGTTATTGATTTTTTTTTTTAATTTCTCATAGTTTCTCAATATTTTTTGAGAAATTTTTAGTCTTGCCGTGAGAATAACTTTTTGTTGGACATCGTTTCATTCCGTTTGCTTGGTTAAAAAAAAAAATAAACAATCGTATAAGGACTACTTTTTGAATTTGTTGAAAATTCATGAGTTTTCAACAAATTCTACGAGAAGAATTCTAAATTAAATAAATATATATATATATATGCGAAAGTGTTTGATTTTTTGTTGCTGAAATGTTTGAAATGTAAAAAATAAAATATATTTGATATAAATAAAATAAAAATTAAATATATTTTCGTATTTCTGTGCTAAATTATTTTTTTTTTCTCCACGAGGGAGCAAAGTGCTCATATTTTTCCCCGCGATTTCATATTTATGATTTATAATTGTCATTAAAAAAAAAAAAATCTTTCTCGAAGAGAAAAAATTCGTACAAATTATCGCGAAGCATAAACGTTCATTATAGAATCAATTGCTCATCAATTTTTCATCACGTACGACTTCCATGGACGTGCAAAGAAATATTGAATCGGCATTGGAGAGGCTGACCCGTGACATTTACGGCCCTCCACCGGGAAAACAATTGATTATATTTATGGACGATATGAATATGCCGCTCGTCGATACTTACGGTACTCAACAGCCGATAGCCCTGCTGAAATTGCTCATCGAGAGAGGCGGATTTTACGATCGTGGAAAAGACTTGAATTGGAAACAGATCAAAGATATTCGTAAGATTAAGAATTTACAATGGGGGGTTTTTTTTTTCTCTTTTCAATTCAAAGCATGTAAAATGAAAATTTTGTTTTTTTTCTTCTTGAATTTTTTGAAAATTCCTTCACAGTATATCTAGCGGCAATGGGAAAAGCCGGCGGTGGCAGAAACGAAGTTGATCCCCGTTTCATCTCGTTATTTTCCATTTACAATGTCACATTTCCCACCGAAGCTACCCTCAATTATATTTACACGAGCATACTCGCTGGACATTTGCAATTATTTGCCGAAGAGGTACAGGTCGTTGCGAATATTCTCATTCAAATGACCCTCGAATTGTACAAGGTAAAATAATTATAATATCAATGATCATCGATCGAATTGATAAAATTAATTTAATTGAAAAAAAAAATTCAATTTGATTGAAAAAAAGCAATTAATTGAAAAATTCAATTTAATTGAAAAAAAAATTCAATTTAATTGAAAAAATTCAATTTAATTGAAAAAAATTCAATTTAATTGAAAAAATTCAATTTAATTGAAAAAAATCAATTTAATTGAAAAAAAAATCAATTTAATTGAAAAAAAATCAATTTAATTGAAAAAATTCGATTTAATTGAAAGAAATTCAATTTAATTGAAAAAAATTCAATTTAATTGAAAAAAATTCAATTTAATTGAAAAATTAATGAATTTTTTGAAAAATATGAAATTTCAATGCAGATCGTCACGACCGAATTGCCACCTACCCCATCGAAATTTCACTACATCTTCAATATGCGCGATCTCTCAAGAATAACAGCCGGACTAATTCAGAGCGATCCGTCATACTTTCCGACCGTTCAACAATTCGTTCGACTCTGGAGAAACGAATTCACCCGAGTCATATGCGATCGACTGATAAACGATTCCGTAATTAAATCAATCTTTTCCAAAAAAAATATTATTTCGTTCTATTTTTCGTTATAAAAAAAAAAAGGATAAAAATTATTTCATAATTAATAAAATTATTTCGTAATTAAAAAAAAAATAATAATATTTCATTTAAGAAAGTTATTTCGCAATTAAGAAAATTATTTCTCAATTAAGAAAATTATTTCGCAATTAAGAAAATTATTTCGCAATTAAGAAAATTATTTCGCAATTAAGAAAATTATATCTCAATTGAGAAAATTATTTCGCAATTAAGAAAATTATTTCGCAATTAAGAAAATAATATTTCGTAATAAAAAATAAAATTATTTCGCAATGAAAAAAATGTACAAATATTTCTTTTCAATCTTAAACACAATTGTCGCAGGATCAAGATCTGGTGAGTCAAAGCTTGGAGTCGAAAATTCAGGGTGTCTGGGACGAGCAGCCTCGGGTAATCGAATACAGTCTGAGAAATCCTCTCCTTTTCGGGGACTTCAGGAACGCATGTAACGAGAGCGAGCCAAGATTTTACGAGGATTTGCTCGATTACGAGGCAGTTTACAGTCTCTTCATGGAGGTTCGTGCAAAATATATTTATCTCTGTGCCTTCCTTCGCCATGAAAGCTTCGTCTTCGAGAAGTTTTTTTTCCCCCCAAAATATCGACTCAAATAGAGCAATTAGCCTTCTCCATTTTTCAAATTTAATTGTCGTCAAAATAAATGCATCGCAAAGGTTGTACGAAATTTGCAGACGTTTTTTTTTTTCCTTCAATTTCCTGCAAACTCTCAGCAAACGAGATATCGAGCTCAAATTTGCCACAAAATTGGGGAGTATAATACAAGGATACTTGGATATTGAATTTAATAGATAGACATTCGGATTTAAAATGAGATTTTGAATTTTTCGAAAAAAAAAAAAATAAAAAAGAAAAAAAAAAGTCTGTCGATGATGACAATCGAGAAAACTTTGAGCTACAAAATTTTCCCATTGCACTGTACGGTAAATAAATAAAACATAAAAAAAAAATCAAAAAGTTGCGAAATTTTTCGTATCTTTTATCGTAAAAAAATGTACGTGACAGATTCTGGAGGAATACAACGAGAGAAATACGAAAATAAATATGGTACTGTTCAACGATGCGCTTGAGCATCTGACGCGCGTTCATCGTTCATTGAGAATGCATCGCGGCCACGTGCTCGTCGTTGGCATAGGCGGTAGCGGTAAACAGAGTGTAATAAGGCTATCCGCATTTGCGGCCGATTGCGAGACATTCGAGATATCATTGAATCGGGGCTACAACGACATGAGCTTTCGCGATGACATGAAGAGACTGTACAATATGGTTGGGGTTGAGAATAAAAAAATTGTTTTTCTCTTTACCGGGGCGCAAATTGCCGACGAGAGCTTTCTCGAATTGGTGAATAATATGCTTATGACGGGTCTCGTGGCGTCGCTGTTCACCGACGAGGAGAAAGAGACGATCGTTAATTCATGCAGAAATTCTGCCAAAGAAGCCGGACACGGTATCACAAAGTTAGTGAAATTACGTTCAAATTTTCCGATCGATTTTCGATTTTAACGAATTACGGGAAAAAAAAAAAACATTCCCAATTGTGGACGAGAGTTTTTTTTCATAGTTTTGATTTACGTTGATCATATTTAGATGTACGTAGTGTTTTTTTTTGGATCTAAGTGGATCTGAATTTTGGAAATTCATATATTTACCTAATAGATCTCTATCGAATATTCCTAGATCTCGATTAGAACTATAACCTAGATCTCAATTTTAGATCTGCTCTTGTATCTCAATTAAATCCACCTGGATCTCCATATTAGATCTGCTTGGATCACAATTAGATCTACCCGGATCTCAATTAGGTCTGCCTAAATCTCAAATTCTACCTAGATCTCAATTACATCTACCTAAATCTAAATCTACCTAGATCTCAATTATATCTATCTGGATCGCTATTAAATCTACGTGGATCTGAATTAGATCTATCTGGATTTCAATTAATTCTACCTGAATCTCAAATGGATCTACATGGATCTCAATTGGATCTACCTGGATCCCAATTAGATCTACCTAGATCTCAATTACATCTACCTAAATCTCAAATTCTACCTAGATCTCAATTACATCTACCTAAATCTCAAATTCTACCTAGATCTCAATTACATCTACCTAAATCTCAAAATCTACCTAGATCTCAATTATATCTAGCTGGATCGCTATTAAATCTACGTGGATCTGAATTAGATCTATCTGGATTTCAATTAATTCTACCTGAATCTCAAATGGATCTACATGGATCTCAATTGGATCTACCTGAATCCCAATTAGATCTACCTAGATCTCAATTACATCTACCTAAATCTCAAATTCTACCTAGATCTCAATTACATCTACCTAAATCTCAAATTCTACCTAGATCTCAATTACATCTACCTAAATCTCAAAATCTACCTAGATCACAATTATATCTATATCTGGATCGCTATTAAATCTATACGTGGATCTGAATTAGATCTATCTGGATTTAAATTAATTCTACCTGAATCTCAAATGGATCTACATGGATCTCAATTGGATCTACCTGAATCCCAATTAGATCTACCTAGATCTCAATTACATCTACCTAAATCTCAAATTCTACCTAGATCTCAATTACATCTACCTAAATCTCAAATTCTACCTAGATCTCAATTACATCTACCTAAATCTCAAAATCTACCTAGATCTCAATTATATCTAGCTGGATCGCTATTAAATCTACGTGGATCTGAATTAGATCTATCTGGATTTCAATTAATTCTACCTGAATCTCAAATGGATCTACATGGATCTCAATTAGATCTACCTGAATCCCAATCAGATCTACCTAGATCTCAATTTTATATGTACTGAAGCCTCAATTCGATCTACCTAGATCTCAATTTTATATCTACTGAAGCCTCAATTCGATCTACCTTGATCTCAATTCGATCTACCTTGATCTCAATTCGATCTACCTTGATCTCAATTCGATCTACCTTGATCTCAATTCGATCTACCTTGATCTCAATTCGATCTACCTTGATCTCAATTCGATCTACCTTGATCTCAATTCGATCTACCTTGATCTCAATTCGATCTACCTTGATCTCAATTCGATCTACCTTGATCTCAATTCGATCTACCTTGATCTCAATCAGATCTGCCTAGATCTCAATTTGATCTGCCTTAGACATTAATCAGATCTATCTAGATCTAAATTTACGAATAATTCATTGATATTCGACGATACAGAGAAAACGTTTGGGCCTACTTTGCAAAAACGAGTCTCTCTAATTTACGTATTGCACTGTCGATGAGTCCAGCTGGCGATACACTGCGCGCACATTGTCGTAGCTATCCTGGACTCGTTAATAGCACGACCATCGATTGGATGTTTACCTGGCCCGAGCAGGCCCTTTTGGCCGTTGCAAATGTCGTTTTGAGAGACGTGAGTTTATTCACTTTTTTTTTCAAATCTTATTTCAGATTTAAAGATTTTTTTTTTTTTTTATACATATTCAAAATATTATACAAATGAAAATACATTTTCAATAATATTTGACCAAATATCAACGAATTGTATTGACAAAAAAAAAAAAATGACGGGGGAAAAAAAATTGAAAAATTAAATATTGAAAATATCTAAATTTCAGTTATTTGCAATTTTTTTTTTAACCCTCAGAATCCAATTATACCGGAAGAAAATCGCGAATCCATAGTAAACCACGTGGTTCACGTTCACGTGTCAATCGGCCATTATACATCCGATTTTCTCGCCAAGCTGCGACGTTACAATTACGTCACGCCGAAGCACTATCTCGATTTTATCAACACTTATCTGAGTCTATTGATCGAGAAAAGGGATTACATAAATTTGCAATGCGAGCGTCTTTCGGGAGGTATGAAATTGACGATATTTATATTTGAAAGATTTAAAAGTCCTTTGGATCACGGTAAAATTAGAGTGAGAAAAAAAACAACGAAAAAAAAAACAGCCAACCATCTTTGGCTGATGAGAGTTTGGGGAAAAATTTGAAAAAAAAAAACTCCGAGAGTGTTGAGCGGTGTGGCACGTCATATGTAAAATCGATTTCAGTATGAAAAATAAATGTAGCTTTTTTTCAAAGATTCGTTCATCGACGAATTTTTTTTTATCAAAGCCACCAATTTTCCCGAGTGCAATCCTTAATTTTGAGCTAACAATATTGAAAATAGAAAAATTCATGATTTTTCAAACTGAAATATGTTAAGAAAAATGCCAATTTTTTAAAATAGAAAATAAAAATGAATTTTAATCTTAACGAGACAAATACTTCAATTAGGAATTGTAAGAGCTTACCACTGTGCTCCAAATGAATAATAATAATAATAATAATAATAATCCAATTATTTGTATTTTTGAGTAACGAGAAAAAAATAATCTTTATATTTGGCGAATTTGACGAATTAATTTCGCCCAGGTTTAATGAAAATTGCCGAAGCATCGGCGACACTCGAGGAATTGAATTCAATTCTGGCTGTGCAGCGTGTTAAAGTTGCCGAACAGACGAAAAATTGCGAACAATTATTGGCTTCGATTGGCGCTAGTACGAGCGTGGCTATGGAGAAAAAGGCGCTGAGCATCGAGAAGAGAGAGGATATCGAGGAACGTAATAAAATAATAACGAAGGAATCGAGCGGTGCGAAGGAGGCACTCGCCGAGGCGCAGCCGGCCCTCGATTCAGCGAGGATCGCACTCAGCGAGCTCGAAAAAGGCGACATTACGGAAATAAGGTATTTGAATTTCGAAAAAAAAAAAAAAAAAAAAAAAAAAATTAATTCAACAAAGTTATACCAATTTTTTTATAAAAACAAAAACCCAAAAAAAAAATCAATTTTATTTTTTTTGGAAAAAAAATCGATAAAATTCAATTTTTCAAAAAAAAAAAAAACCCCCAAAAAAATCGAAAAAATTCAATTTAAAAAAACCCTTCAAAAAAATCAATTAAATTTTTTTCCAGAAAAATCGAAAAAATTCAATATTTAATCAAAAAAAAAATGAAAAAATTTCAATTTTTTCCGAAAAAAATCGTAAAAATTCAATTTTTCCGGAAAAAATTGAAAATATTCACTTGAAAAAAAAATCCAAAAAAATTAAGTTGGTTTATCGAAAATTCGTAGATCATTCGCGACTCCACCTGAGCCTGTGCAAACCGTGTGCGAGGGCGTAGCGATAATTCGCGGTGTCAAGGAAATCTCGTGGAAAAGCGCCAAGGGTATGATGAGCGATCCGAGCTTTTTGAGAATTCTACAGGAAATGGATTGCGATCAGATAACACTGAAGCAGCAACAAATGGTCAAGGCACATTTGAAAAAATCAACGAAATTGGATCAGATGCAGAGTATAAGCAAAGCTGGCTATGGGCTTTACAAATTTTTACTCGCAGTGCTGGATTATTGCGCCGTTTTTCGTGAGGTAAGTTAGTCCATTTTCGTTGCAACGATTGCGCAAAAATTTCGTTAAAATTGCAGGACTCAGAATCGAGAGTTAAATTCGATGTGAAATTTTTGTTTGTTTTTTTTTTTCTGTTTCATCGTCAAAATTGTAAAAAAAATGTCACTAATGTAAAAAAAAAAAAAGAAATTAATAGCAATTTAGAAAAAAAATTGTAACGTAATAAGAAAAAAAACGTTGCAAATTGCTTCCTCGTAATTTTCGAAATTTCATAACGTCTGATTGAAGAATTCGAATGATGTGAATGATGAGAAAAAAAATTTAGCACGATATCTACAAAATTTGATTAATTTGAAGCAATTACAGATACTTTTCGAAAAATTTCAATAATTCATAAAATCTGAACGCTTTCATCGATTTTTCATAAAATTCATAATTGACGTAAACAAAATTTAGCACGATACCTCAAAATTTTCAAAAGTTAGAGCGAGTACACCCATTTTTATTTTCATTTTTTAATCAAAAAGTTCATAAAATCTGAACCCCTCCGCCAATTTTCGCGCAATTCAATGCCAGTCGTTCTTCAATGATGATCTATTTATATTAAAAAAAAAAACAGTTCGGAATCTTAAAATTTGCGCAAAATAGAGCCATTAAAGATTTTCATTAAATTCATTTTTTTTTTTTAATAAATTTTAACCCCTTCGAGCAATTATCGTCAAATTCAATTCCATGCACTCTTGTTCTATCGATCAATCAATGTAAAAAATTTTGGCCCGATAGCCAAATATTTGCGAAAGTTGGAGCTAATAGAAATTTTTTTGAAGAAATTCAAAATTTTATTGAAATGTCAATCCCTCGAGCGATTCATGCCATCTTTAATACCAAGCATCCTTGTCCCCTGGCCAATTTTCGCAAAAAATTTCGAGCCGATAAATGAAAATTCACGAATGTTAAAGCGATCAAAAGATATTTTTGGAAATTTTAAAATATTTTTTCAAAATTCGATTTCTCAACGTTTTCGGACATTTCAAATTGGCATCAAAAAGCAAAAAAAAATTCACCATGACAAAGCTTTCTCTACGAGTAAAAAGAAGAAAATTTGAAAATTTTGCCTTTCTCGGGATACTTTTTTCGAAATTTTTGGTTGTGAATTTTGAAAAAAAAAAAAAAAAATCGAGTTCTTGCATATTTTTTTTTTCGTCCCGCAAGGTTAAGCCAAAAATCGACAAAGTCCGAGAGCTCGAGGCCGAGGCGGAGCGAGCTCGCAGGGCATTGGAGAGAGAAGAGAACGAATTGATGAGAATCGAGAAAGAGCTCGGTGATTTGAATGAAAAGTATGCGGTAGCGATGAAAGATCGTCAGAGGATACAGGAGGAAACGGATCTGCTTCAGAGACGTTTGATCGCCGCTGACAAATTAATCGGTGGCTTGTCATCCGAGAATACAAGATGGCAGAGCGAATTGAAGAATCTCAATGACGAGATGAAAAAAATTATTGGCAATTGTTTGCTATCGGCTGGCTTTTTGTCCTACGACGGACCATTCTCGTATGAATTTCGAAATGTTATGATCTACGAAGACTGGATGACGAGCATTTTGGAGAAAAATATTCCCCTCACTCAGCCCTATCGTATCGAACAACAGCTGACCAACGACGTTGAGATAAGCGGGTATAAAGATTTTTTTTACTCGTCGTTTGCTGGATTGATTAGAAAAAAAAAAAAAAATTTTATTTAAATTTCGAATTTTAGTTGAATTGGATTAAAAAAGAAAAAAAAATAATTATTTTTTAATTTTTAAATGTTTTTTTTTGTTTTTTTTTTATTAATTTTTTCTTAATTAACAAATTATCGTACAGTTGGAACTCTGAAGGTTTGCCACCGGACGAATTGTCCGTGCAAAATGGTATTCTGACAATGCGAGCATCGAGATTTCCTCTTTGCATCGATCCCCAACAGCAGGCACTCAATTGGATTAAAAAACGTGAAAATAAGAACAATCTGAAGATCATAAGCTTCAATGATTCCGATTTCATCAAGCAAGTCGAGATCGCGGTTAAATATGGTTTTCCAGTTATATTCGAGGACGTTGATTACATTGATCCTGTATTGGACAATGTTCTGGCCAAAAATGTTCAACGTAAGTTTGTATTTAATTCCCCCGGCCCTCGCAAAAGAAAAAAAAAAATCAACTCAACCATTACATTAATATTGCAAAGATTAGGGGGAGGGTTTTTAATGATAAATCTCTCTGTAGATGTTGCTGGACGAAATTTCGTAATGCTGGGTGACAAGGAAGTCGATTACGATCCAAGATTTCGAATGTACCTGACGACAAAGCTGTCGAATCCAAAATTCAATCCCGCGGTTTATGCGAAAGCCACTGTGATAAATTACATGGTCACGACTACCGTGAGTATATATCGAGAATCGGAAAAAAAAAAATTGTCTTTGCTAAAAAATGTAATATTCATTTGTTAGAGAGCAATATGAAAACTATTGAGAATAATTTTTATTGAGAATAACTATCGTTGACTATATTAATTTCATTATTTGACTAATTTTTTATTCGAACAGTCGCACTATTGAATACAAGTACTTAATATTGAATTTCAATAGTCATGAGTATCATGGAGAACAGTAACAACCACAGGAATATTGAAAATTAATCCTTCTTTCAATAATTTTTCATCAACAACTCCTTGTCAATAGTCGTAAAAACACAATTATTGTCAGCACTTTACAGTTCTCTCAATAATTTTCCCAATACAATAATGAAAATAATTTAAAAAAAAAAATCATTTTCAGTTATTGCTAACGTTTTTCTGGCATATTTAGGCTCCAAGTCGCGAAAAAAAAAACCAAAAACAGGTTTAACCCTTATGTGCGCACCCGGGTACCCGGGTACCCACCTCGTCACATTTTTGCTTGTAATTTCTTGAAATTTTTTTTTTTCGATCTGAGCCTCCCGGATCTAGGAAGTTTAACTCTTCACGAAGAGATTCTCATAGCTATATTTTGGAAAAAAAAAAATTTTTTGCAATAAAACCATGAACTTAAAGTAAGATCAGTCCCAGGGGGCACCCAGGGTACCCGCGAGTACCCACTAGAGAAAAATTTGCTATATTCATTTGTAAAATAAATGTTAATGTTAATAAATGTTCCATTTGGGGTAATATTGGTTAATAAATAAACAAATAAAATAATTTATAGTGTAGATATAATAAAAATTTATTTATTTCTCGCAGTCTATACTTCCACAAACATTTGGAACATCCGCTGCTCGATAAAGCCAATAATTGGCTGTGGAGCGCTAGAGATCCCCCTCCTTCGATCTCTCTTTGTCGCAACTACACGCTACTTTTAAATGAAAATATAGCTCAATTACTTTTTAATTATGCTTACTCAATTGGATAAATCGATTTATAATGATTCTATTCACATCTGAATTCAAAAAGTAATTAAAACTGGAGGTGGGTACCCGGATAACCCGGGTGCGCATCAACGTAAAAGAAGTTGGGTGCGCACACAAGGGTTAAACGATTTTCGATTTCAATACAATACTCGAAATAATTTAAAAAAAAAAGCCTCTATTTTCGTTGCATTCCAACGATGCAAATTTCAACATCATTATTTCTTCTTCAACCTAACCTCACAATTTTCTTTTCCCAAAATGGTCCCAAGAAGGAAGAAAAAAAGAAACAATAAAAGCCATTTTCCACGTTATGATAATTAAATTTTCCAGGGTCTGGAGGATCAGCTGTTGTCGGTGGTCGTGAGAACGGAGAGGCCGGACGTCGAGGAACAGCGAGAGACTCTGATCGCTGAGACGAGCGAAAACAAGAAGCTATTGCAACAATTGGAGGACAGTTTGTTGAGGGAAATAGCGACGAATCAGGGCAACATGCTCGACAACATTGATCTAATCGAGACACTGGAAAATACAAAAACAAGCGCCGTTGAAGTCACGACCAAGATATATCTCGCCGAGGTTACATCCAACGATATAAACAAACTGCGCGATGGTTATCGTCCGGCGGCGAAGAGAGGAGCGATACTCTTCTTCGTTCTCGCTGATATGTCAAGCGTGAATAGCATGTATCAGTATTCCCTCACGAGTTATCTCGAAGTTTTCGTTTATTCGCTAAAGAAATCATTGCCCGATCCGGCGCTTGCGAAGCGTTTGCGCAACATAATAAATAAATTGACGAGAAACGTTTACGAGTACGGTTGCACCGGTATATTCGAGAAGCACAAGCTTCTCTATTCGTTTCAAATTTGCACGAGAATCGCGGAGAGCACCGATGATCTGAGCCAGCCGGAGCTCGATTTTTTCATCAAGGGCAACGTTACGCTGGAAAAAACAGCGACGAACAATCCAGCGAGATGGCTAAGCTCGAGCGGATGGTCGGACGTATTGAAATTGTCGAATGATTTTTCAGAAAAATTTGCCAACCTTCCGGAGCAACTGCGGCATCGAGGAGACGAATGGAAAATCGTATGAAATTATTTTTTTTTCTTACCGCTCTGCGTGTGTGCGCTTCTTCTTCTTTTTCTTCATTTTCAATCCATAATTTTGGACTCTAATGCAGTTGTTGTTTTTTTTTTCTCCTTTCGTTTCAAGTGGTACGACTCGGATGCTCCGGAGTCCGAAGAATTTCCCTGCGGTTACTCGGAGTTGCTGGGATCGTTTGAAAAATTGATGCTCATACGATGCTTTCGCGCGGATCGAGTCTATCGCTGCGTTATAAATTATATAAGCGAGAAAATGGGAGAACTTTATGTGACACCGCCGAACGTTAGTCTCGACATGATTTACGAGCAGAGCACACCGACCATGCCGGTCATATTTATACTAAGTCCTGGCTCCGATCCGACCTCCGAACTCATGAAACTCGCGGATCGTTATGACTTTGGCGGAAGTAAATTTCTCTATCTGTCGCTCGGCCAGGGACAAGAAAAGGTACGTTTCGCTTGTTTTTCTTTTTATTTTTTCTCGGGAAATCTAATCTCGGGACTGTTTGAATCGAAAAAAAAATCTCTTTTTGACCTGGGTCAAATGTAAGGCTTTCTGCTTTTCGCTACGAATATTTTGGATTCTTGGAAATAATATTGCTTTGGAATGGATTGGATGTCGGAGGGGATCGGTTTTAGATTAGATTAGATTAGATTAAAGAGAAGGAACGAAAAATCGATTAATTTTAATTAAATTTATTTCTAACTTTTTAATTTAATCAAGATATCCTTTTTTAATTTAATTTAATTTTAAATAACTTTTTAATTCAGTTAATATATTTCCAACTGGGCCTGGTTTCCGTTTTTTTTTTACTCTTCATTCGATTCAATTAATCAATCAAAAATGAAAATTCAATGAAGAAAAATAAGGATCGTCGTTGCATCTATTTTTGTATTTGAAAATATTTGTTGGATATAAAAAATTTTCGTATCAGGCTGCAATAGAGCTACTGGAGAATGCAGTTGCGCGTGGTCAATGGCTGATGCTTCAAAATTGTCATTTGCTGCTCGGTTTCACGAGGGAGCTTGAGAAGAGATTGGAAAATATGGGAAAGCCACATCCCGATTTTCGTCTCTGGCTCACGACCGATCCCACCAAAAATTTTCCCATAGGGATACTCCAGCAATCACTAAAGGGCAAGTACTCGAAAAAAAAATTAAAAAAAAAACTTTATTGAATCCATTCTTCTTTTCAACTTGACGAAAAAAATCTAAATAAATACACACACACACACACACACACACACACACATTCAAAGTAATCTCAATATTTTTCAAATCGTTTTTTCTTTTTAACGACCAGATAAACATTTCGAAAAATTTCTAATTTGGGATTTCTTTAGCGTTTTTTTTTTAACAAATAAAATATATACAACAGGTTGTTTCTCACTCATGAGCACGGAGCTTCTTTGCTTGATATTAATATTAATATTGATAAATATTAATATTAATTAGTTAATATTAATATTAATTAATTAATATTAATATTTAATTAACTGATTAGTATTAATATCAAGACCATATGCATATTTATAATTGACGAATTATATTTAATGACGTTATCGTTGCTTTTTTTTTTTAATTTTTATTCAACAGTCGTGACCGAGCCACCGAATGGCCTTAAGCTAAATTTGAGAAACACGTACTTCAAGATGCGAGCACAGAGTCTCGAATCTTGCGATCATCCGATTTACAAACATCTCATTTACGTACTTGCATTTTATCATGCTGTCGTACAGGTATTGTATTTCATATTATTACTATTTTTTTTTTTTCAAATTAGTTCTCCTAAAAAAAAGCTCAACTTTATTAATGGATTTATTGGAATTTCATAGTTTTGTCCATCGTATGATTTTGTTTTTTTTTTTTTTTTTTTTCGTAGCCCGATCATGCAATTCGTCGAAATATTGAAATTTTAATTGATTTTTGCGTTAAAGGAACGTCGTAAATATGGAAAAATTGGATGGAATATAAATTACGATTTCAACGAGTCGGATTTTAACGTATGCGTCACGATACTCGAGACCTATCTGACGAAAGCAATGGCAAGCAAAGAACCAAGCAGAATTCCATGGAACAGTCTTAAATATTTAATCGGCGAAGTGAGTTTTCCTGATAATCAAATGATAATAATAATAATAATAATTAAATAATAATCGTTTATGCATTTAAAGTCAAAAGTTCGATTAATTGCGAATCAAGGGAATATCAATTTTGATTTTTTTTTTTTATCGCTCGAAGATTAATTGTAAAAACGAAAAATTCAAAAAATAATGTTTTTTTTTTGTCCAAAGTAAGAAAGACTCGATAATTCTGAGATTTAGACTCAATTTTTTCTTGACATATGTCCAGTTATATCTCAACAATTTTTATTTCGTACTGACGTGTATAAAAATTTTCCAAGAAACCTAAAATTTTTATGAAGTACGACACTGTAAATTGTAATTTAAGGAAATTCATGAAATAACGATACCCCGAGGATGATAAGTTTGATCTTCTCGCAGGTGATGTACGGCGGTCGAGTGATCGACAATTACGATCGTCGGGTATCAAAGATCTACATGGACGAGTATTTCGGTGATTTTCTCTTCGATTCGTTTCAACCGTTTCACTTTTATCGCGACGAGAGCGTCGATTATGTGATACCGGAATTGGGCGATCGGGATGCTTATATCGAATTCATCGAGGAATTGCCGCTCGTCAATTCGCCGGAAGTCTTTGGTCTTCATCCGAACGCCGAAATTGGCTATTTCACGGAAACAACGAAGGAAATGTGGTCAAATCTCATTGAACTTCAGCCACAAACGGGTTTGCACTTCCGAATAATTTGATGCTGCTTTTTTTTTTTTTTTTTAATCTTAAATCTGCAATTAATTTTTGTAATTTTTACTCCTCACGGAAAGCTGGCTTGATCGTCACACGTATGTATGAAAAAAAAAAAATTATTTCATCGACTTTACAATTGATTCGTGATGCTTGGAAAAAAAAAAAAAAATGAAGCTTGAGAATTTCAGGTCTTGTGTGTGTGTGTGTGTGTGTGTGTGTGTTTTTATCGATCTTTCGATAATCGTTTTTGAAGCGACGATTTAAAACGATTTTTGGAAAAAAAAATCTTCACTTTCACCTGCAATTGCGATGAAAATTTAAAATTACGGATGATCGAGCATTTAAAAAAAAAACTATTCCAGCTGTCAGCAGTGCGGGAATAAGCAGAGAAGAATTTATCGACAATGTGGCGAGTGAGATACTCGCTAAAATTCCACCGGAATACGACATGATAAAAGTCAAGAGAAACTTTGGCCTCGGTGTCACGCCATCGGCAGTCGTGCTGTTTCAAGAACTCGAGAGATTTAACAAATTAATCAAAAGAATGACGACGACTCTGTCCCAGCTGAGAAAGGTAATATTATTTTGAAGAAAGAACGAAAAACGAAAAAAATCTCAAAATCGTTTTCGTTGAATTACGAGGTTTTTTTTTTTTTTTTTTTTTTCCCCGTTGTACAGGCGATAGCCGGTGAAATTGGTATGGACGCCATTCTCGATAGCGTTTCCAATGCTCTTTACAATGGCAGTTTGCCGAGGGAATGGGCAGCTCTAGCACCGGCAACGAAGAAAAATCTTGGCGGTTGGATGGATCATTTCGAGAAGAGAATAGCCCAATACACGAATTGGGTAAATTTTATCACGAGGCATGGAAGTTTGAAACGTTTTTTTTTTGCTTCAATCGAATCGCACTGCACAGTTGAGGAAAGCAAAAAAAAAAAAAACATGATCAATCGTCGCGATTTCTACTCTTTTTTTTTTTGGTACGGGAAAATTTTTTCCGCACGCAGGATTTGTGGGAAAATCATTGATGAATCTTTTCCGATAGTCTCCCAAAAAGTAGGGGGAAAAGTATATCAGCCAACGGTGACTCCGCGAAGAGTCAGAAAAAAAAAAAAAAAAAAGTTACGATTCATTTTGGAGCAAGAAAAAGTTTTCCGGAAGTACAATCCGCGTGATATAATTTGGCTAGCCTCTGGGATATTATAAAAGATGGAAAAAAAAATATTTCAACCGATAGGTGGCCCCATTTGTTGAAAGAAAAAAAAAAAAAAAAGTTGACTCTTCGCATCCGGGGGAAGCTCTGCGAAAAGCTCAGTCGGTGATTTCATTCTAGAGCAACGTTACCAACTTCTGTGTCATAAAAATTTTTCCAAAACATGTGACGAAGAGAAAGACAAATTTGAATAAATAAAAATATATATATATATATATATATATATATATATATATATATTGTGTGAAACAGGCTGGTTGCAACGAGCCAGTCGTTATATGGCTCTCGGGACTTCACATACCGGAAACGTATATCGCCGCTCTGGTACAAATGTCCTGTCGAAAGAACAATTGGCCTCTGGACAGGTCCCTCGTCTATACGTCGGTCTCGAGATTTTCCAAAGCCGACGAGATCGAGGAAAGACCGGATCAGGTACACGCGAGAAACTAAAAAGAAAAAAAAAAAGAAATTTTTCAAAGTACAGGTCAAATCCGATTGAGATCGAATGATTAAGAAAAGTATAAATATACTTTTTTTTTTCAATCGAGCCCCCATCCCCCTTCCCTAAATTAAATTACAAAAATTGGACATACTCGCAGGGTTGTTACGTGCAAGGTTTGTATCTTGAGGGAGCCAGATGGGACATGGAGAATCATTGTCTCAAGAGATCACATCCCAAAGTACTCATAGAAGAATTACCAATTGTAACGATTATACCGATAGAAGCACACAGATTGAAGCTACAGGTAATTGTAAATCATAATTATAGACATGAATCGATGCAATCCTTGTGGATAAAAAAAAAAAAAATTGAAAAAACTATCGAAACGAACCATTTGACTGGAAATTTTTTTTTTTCGTGAAAATTGTTCAAGCATTTACTGGGACTATCACAAAGTTAGTATTATATTGGGTTCAGTGTAAAACACTTGAAATAATTACCGTTGCTCTCAGAAATGGAGTAACTACCAAAATTTTTCTGGATAACTATTGAAATGTGATAACTATTCACAAAATTTCAATCCTGACTATCGGTTCACCTGTAGTTATTTTCTGTGAATAAGGTAGTATATTATTTTTTTTTCTCAGAATTTCATACTAACAATGTTCCGTACAACTGTTCAGAGTGAAAACTACCAATACTCATTATTCCGATCAAACATATTCACCAGCATATTGAAATTTCAATATGCTGTTACCATATCGGACTCTATAATTGTAAAAAATATCAAAGTCCAATGGCGCAATCATTCAAATTTTTTATTTTTTATTTATAGAGATTATTATATATTATTATAATAATAATAATTATTATTATTAATATTATAATTATATTGGTCTCTATAATTATAGAGACCAATATAGTGACAGCATACTGAAATTTCAATATGCTGGTGAATATGTTTGGTCAGAATAATGAGTATTGGTAGTTTTCACTAATAATAATCAAATAAGTCAAAAATATCAAAGTCCAATGGCGCAATCATTCAAATTTTTTATTTTTCAAAAAAAAATCAATAAAAATTGGCTTGTTCCCAAAATTTAATACCAACAATGTTCCGTACAACTGTTCAGAGTGAAAAAACTACCAATACTCATTATTCTGACCAAACATATTCACCAGAATATTGAAATTTCAATATGCTGTCACTATATTGGTCTCTCTAATCGTCAAAAATATAAAAGTCCAAATTTTTTATTTTTCAAAGGAAATCAATAAAAATTGGTTTGTTCCCAGAATTTAATACTAAAAATCTACCGTACAACTGTTCAGAGTGAAAACTACCAATACTCATTATTCTAACCAAACATATTCACCAGCATATTGAAATTTCATTATGCTGTCACTATATTGGTCTCTATAATCGTCAAGGATATCAAAGTCCAATGGCGCAATCATTCAAATTTTTTATTTTTCAAAAATAAAAATCAATAAAAATTGGCTTGTTCCCAAAATTTAATAGTAACAATGTTCCGTACAACTGTTCAGAGTGAAAACTACCAATACTCATTATTCTGACCAAACATATTCACCAGCATATTGAAATTTCAGTATGCTGTCACTATATTGATCTCTATAATTATAGAGATTATTATATATTATTATTATTATTATTATAAATATTATAATTATATTGCCCTCTATAATTATAGAGACCAATATAGTGACAGCATACTGAAATTTCAATATGCTGGTGAATATGTTTGGTCAGAATAATGAGTATTGATAGTTTTCACTAATAATAATCAAATAAGTCAAAAATATCAAAGTCCAATGGCGCAATCATTCAAATTTTTTATTTAAAGAAAAAAATCAATAAAAATTGGCTTGTTCCCAAAATTTAATACTAACAATGTTCCGTACAACTGTTCAGAGTGAAAAAACTACCAATACTCATTATTCTGACCAAACATATTCACCAGCATATTGAAATTTAGGTATGCTGGCACTATATTGGTCTCTATAATTATAGAAATTATTATATATTATCATTATTATTATTATTATTAATATTATTAATATTATAATTATATTGCCCTCTATAATTATAGAGACCAATATAGTGACAGCATACTGAAATTTCAATGTGCTGGTGAATATGTTTGGTCAGAATAATGAGTATTGGTAGTTTTCACTAATAATAATCAAATAAGTCAAAAATATCAAAGTCCAATGGCGCAATCATTCAAATTTTTTATTTTTCAAAAAAAATCAATAAAAAGTGGTTTGTTCCCAAAATTTAATACTAAAAATGTTCCGTACAACTGTTCAGAGTGAAAACTACCAATACTCATTATTCTGACCAAACCTATTCACCAGAATATTGAAATTTCAATATGCTGTCACGATATTGGTCTCTCTAATCGTCAAAAATATAAAAGTCCAATGGCGCGATCATTCAAATTTTTTATTTTTTAAAATAAATCAATAAAAATAGGTTTGTTCCCAAAATTTAATAGCAACAATGTTCCGTACAACTGTTCAGAGTGAAAACTACCAATACTCATTATTCTGACCAAACATATTCACCAGCATATTGAAATTTCAGTATGCTGTCACTATATTGGTCACAGACCAATGAGTATTGGTAGTTTTCACTCTGAAAAGTTGTACGGAACATGGTTAGTATTAAATTTTGTGAACAAGCCAATTTTTGTTGATTTTTTTTTGAAAAATATAAAATTCGAATGATTGCGCCATTGGACTTTGATATTTTTGACAATTATAGAGACCATTGGTCTCTATAATTTTTCTATTTAAAAAAAAAAAATCAATAAAAATTAGCTTGTTCCCAAAATTGAATACCAACAATGTTCCGTACAACTGTACAGAGTGAAAACTACCAATAATCATTATTCTGACCAAACCTATTCACCAGCATATTGAAATTTTAATATGCTCTTACTATATCGGTCTGTAATCGTCAAAAATATTTAAAGTCCAATGGCGCAATGATCCAAATTTTTTTTTTCAAAGGAAATCAATGAAAATTGGTATCAATTAATATTCATAAAAATCCCTTTCTCTCGTTAATTCAACAGGATACGATAAAAACGCCGGTATACACGACTTCGAATCGACGCAACGCAATGGGTGTAGGCTTGGTGTTTGAGGCTGATTTGGCAACCACTGAACACATATCATTATGGGTCCTTCAAGGAGTATGTCTCATACTGAATACCGATTAATTTATTAACTCATAATTATTAATAATAATAATAATAATAATAATACGACGTAAAAAATTATGAAAAAAAAACAAATCTCGTGCATATGGTACTTAAGGCGTGTACTTATATCTTTAAAAAAAAAAAAAACGATATGAATAATGGTGAGATTGTCCGATTGATACGATGTAAAAAACGCGACCGGACATCATAGGAACACTCTGTGCGAATTAAGATGAACTCTTTATCTGCGGTAGACAAAGATTGTAAAACGAACTGTCGATAAAGTCATTCAAATTTTGCCACTTGATCCAGTGATCTCGATGCAATTGTTCGGAATTTTTCGCACGCCCGACAAAGTGCGGATCGACAACGAGCAAATATCTATTTTCCTTCGCTATGTGAATCCCAACGATTCCCTTGCTCGAACAATCCTTGTCACCGCCCATCATTATCGGACTGCCAAATATTTCAAAATGCGTCCTCAGATTGGTCACGTGATCCTCGAGATTTTTTCCCTGCGACACGTGAATTATTTTACTACGAATCTCGTATCGTTGATCCAATACCAGGCACACCTGCGTGAATATTAAAATTGGTTTTAAATATCCGAATTTTTTTGCATCGCGATATAAATATACAACGAAATGAAATGTTCGACCTTTGCCGTCGCGTTTATGAATATGCGGACAATTTGAAACGAATTTTGAATTTGAATTTTTTTTTTGTCAAAGCGGCGAAAAGAATTGCGTTAGATATTTATTTTTCTTTACTTCGAAGCTTCCGATCCACGATCTTGATCCCATGAAGGACGTTTCCTTGTCCTCGATGTCGACCAATATTTTCTGTATTTCCGGCAGACTTGGCACACCGGGTGCCGATTTTTCGTTAAGCTTCAACCAAGATGATATTGTTTGCAATGTACGATAGCCGCATCCCCAGCCCTGTAACGAGCGGTTAAATTTTTTTCGTTGAAACACGTGTAAAATATTTATATCCAGCGACGGCTCTGTATTGATATAATTTTTAGATATAAATACCTGATCATTGAAACCGTCGCAACTGTAGTGCCAATATTCGTAATCGCCTTTGATTAAAAAGGTCTCGCCTGGCTCGGGACCGGCGAGTCCGGCGTGAACATTGCGAAGAAGCTTCGCCGAGTAATCACCGCTCGCAGACATCTTTATCGATTTTCAATTTTCACAGCTGTATTAACGTTCCGATCAATCGAATGACTATTGATAGAATGAATTTTCGACCCCCTCGTTACTGACTTTTTCATATAAATCTAAATGAGCCTGGAAAAGCTCTTGGCATATTTTTTTTCAAAAGTAGAAACGATGAAAATGAAGATGAGCAGGCTGCGAATCAAAGAAGTTACATATAAATTTGGAAAAAATCGATCGATTTACCAATAATCGGTAAGGAATATACTCGCAATGTTTCATAGAAAACGGATTTGTAGTTATTATGAAGTAAAAAACATGAAGCCATCTAATATTCATAGTTATTCATTATCATTATCATAAATAACGGAACTTTTCACTTTAAAAGTTTTGCAAACAATATTTAACGTGACGGTACGTGATTAATCGGATTCTACAATGTCTTCCAGCGCAATGATGAAAATACAATCGGCAATTTTCAAAAAACGAAAAAACCGATTTGACGTTCCCGCCAAGACGCCATCTTGCGTCGAAAAATGGTCGCCTCGCAATATCACTAGGGATCGCGAGATTGTGCAATTGTCGCGACTTTTGACATGCATGTAAACAAACGTGAAAACGTTGTTGCAATAATGTGTCGTAATCGCGAGTATTATTACCCGTGGATATTTAAAATTCGCGAATAACACGGGGCGCAATAAAGAACAGCGATTGTACGTACGTTCTATAAGCTCTTGAGTAGCGCGTGTAAAAAAAAAAAAAACTCTCTCGTCCTGTCAACGTCGAAGGGTAGTAGTCTGCTACGGTCTGCTACAGTCTGGATAGAAGATACAGGCAAATATGCGTGTGTAGAGAGAGACAGAGCAAGAGAGATAGAAAGTTGTAACTCGAGCGCCGCGGGAGGGGACGGAGAATTATATAAAGAAAAGAAAAATCGGGAATGCAAGAATCTCGTGGATTGCGCGTTGGATTTCTTGTAATCGCGGTCAAATATACCGTGATTAGTTATTTCGTGTGGCGCTTTTACAACAATCGCAAATCAACGGATACGCGCAAGTCAACGTGAAATGTGGAAAGGAAAAAAAGTGCACGATACCGCCGACGTCAAATCTATCGTTCAAGCGTAAGTATAAGTGCGCGCGCGCGCGCCTTGTGCGTTGTTGCGATAAGCCTCGAGAGAGGCACGAGAGAGGCACGAGAGAAAAGACAAAAGGATACGCGAATTTCGGGGAAAAAAAAATCTGTGAATACGTAACAAAGAGAAGAGAGAGAGAGCGCGAAAGGCCAGTGGCGAGTGGCGAGTCTCGAGAAGGCAAGATTGAGTCCAAGCCACAATTATATTCGACCCTACGCGAAGAGAAATGTTCTTTTTTTGTTGCTGGCGTTTCGTAAATTAATTAACCAGCGCGTATTTAATCTAATCAGGGTAACATCGTTTACGATCCAGGAGTGGGGGGGGATAAGGACTCACGGGGATTCTCGAGAACATTTCGCGCAAGACCGAGAATTTTTGACAGATACACAAAATATTTCACAATAGACATATTCCTCGTTTTACTCGTTAAAACAAACAAAAGTTTTTCTTTAGTTATGTTTCATCGGAATTACAAGTGCTTGGAGCTGAATTTCAGAAATATTTCATTACGCTCGTTTTTTACTTAATGGTTTTTTTTTTCATCTCGTTCGTCAAACAGTGAGGTTATGTTTTTTTTTTAATCAAGATTGCGCCGCGAGAGTGATTAATTTTCGGGAATCGCACAAGATTCTATAATCTTCGTGAACAATGGTATTTGTCTGAAGAAACACGATACGCGATGAAAATTGTTGTTCTTTTATACTGATATAACGCAAATTTTCGTGAAAAATCACGGGAGTTTTATACAGTTCCGTCATTATCGTGATATTGTCATTATTGGTGCGATATAATAACGAAGCAGCGAAGATGTGAAAAATAAATAAAAAAAAATAAAAATGAAACGTGAATAGAGGAAGGGAAATTTGTCTCGATCGCAATAAAAGAGAAACAATGTATGGAGAGGGTGAACTCAAGACAGTGTCGGAGGGCTGGGTGAAGACTCTGGATATAAGTACGACGGATAATCCAAATATAAGCTCCGCCATGGATGACGACGATCACTTTTGCAAACTTGTTTTGTACGAGGAAATTCCGAATTCGAGGTTAGTGAGAATTTTACGGCGATGCGAGTGACAAATTTTCGTTCTTTTGTCCTATTTTTTAACGCGCGAGTTTGAGCAATGAAAATTATTACAATGACAAAAACATTTCATTGCTTCGGCGTTTCTCCGAGTTGAATTTTCGTTATAAATCTCCAAGATACGTGTGAAATTTTATAAGAATTTTATTTTCATGATTTCGTTAGGCGACTCGAATCCCTCAATTTTATTCTCTTGTTTCGTTTATTTCATTTTTTAACCCCGGAACGACAGACCAGTGTGGATATCCACCCCTCCCCCCCTGGGCGAACTGGCTCAGGCGAACGTTCCAGCCATTTTTTTTGCACTTTTAAAGTGCAAATCAATTTTCAAATCGATTCAAATCAATTTTTACCGCTTTGGCAACGATTTTACAAACAAGAAACGCGTGGAGCGAATATTCATCCCAGTTTGGCGTTCGGAGGTAGAAAAAAAATAAGTCCGTCCTTCCAGGGTTAAATTTAACGCGGGCTAAGCAGAGCGAGCGAGCGAACGTCGAAGCTTCACGAGCTTTTGTCATTTCCAAAATTTTTATTGTTGAAACGAAGCGACGGTCGAACCGCGGGTCACGCCTGTATATATAGAACCGATCAAAGTTTCGTTTATCTCCAATTTCAGAGTACGAATATGGGACATTGTGATACTGGTGCCGAATCTGCTCTTTCTACTGTTCATCGTTGCGCGTTTCAATCGGGCCAGGCTCAAGCTCAGAGCCACCAGTAGCCCAATATTTTTAGCATTTTACGGACTTGTAATATGTAATATAGTAATATCGTTCATAAGATGCGTAGTTTCCATGAGCGTAAACGCAGCCGCTAGCGTAGGCGGCAAAGCGGACAAGGTGCTTTGGGTTATCGTGAGATTTTTTCTACTCTCGACCGAGATGAGCGTTGTCATATTTGGTTTGGCCTTTGGTGAGTCAAAAAAAAAACAAAAAACTCATTTTATTTCCATGTTAAAGGATTATTGGCGTCTCATCCCCGAAGTTTGATTCAACGAAAATTCAGATAGATACGATTTAAGTAAATTTTAGTATGTAATTTCCTAAAAATAGGCTTTGTAACAAAAGAAAAAAAAAAAAATAATAAACAATAAAACAATCAAGGTTCTAATTTTCATGAATAAATCAAATCAAATATTGGTGAATAAAATCGCTGCTTCGGGTGTCTCTTTACTTTGGTTGATTTAAAAAAAATTTTAGTATATAATTTCCTAAAAATAGGCTTTGTAACAAAAGAAAAAAAAAATAATAACCAATAAAACAATCAAGGTTCTAATTTTCATGAATAAATCAAATCAAATATTGATGAATAAAATCAATGCTCCGGGTGTCTCTTTACTTTGGTTGATTTAAAAACAATTTTAGTATATAATTTCCTAAAAATAGGCTTTGTAACAAAAGAAAGAAAAAAAAAAATAATTAACAATAAAACAATCGAGGATTTTCTAATTTTCATGAATAAATCAAATAAAATATTGTTGAATAAAATCAATGCTCCGGATCTCTTTACTTTGGTTGATTTAAATTTTAGTATATAATTTCCTAAAAATAGGCTTTATAACAAAAGAAAAAAAAAATAATAAACAATAAAACAATCGAGGATTTTCTAATTTTCATGAATAAATCAAATCAAATATTGTTGAATAAAATCAATGCTCCGGGTCTCTTTACTTTGGTTGATTAAAAAAAAAAAATTTCCGTCGTTGATTCTTACATCCGGTTGCGACTATAGGCGTGAAAAATCCTCGATTATATCCGTTTCATAATATTACGAGGCGAATATTAATCTGTTTCGTTGTCTCCAGGACATCTGGACAGTCGTTCGAGCATCAAAAGAGTCCTGGCGGCAACTTCTCTCATAGCGCTTGTATTTACTATAACCCAGGGTACCCTGGAGTTAGTTTTACCCGACGACACATTCCACATTCCCAGCAGGGATTTTTACGTGTTCGGTCATGGCGGCATGATGTTTTGGTTCTGCAGCAGTCTCGTATTCACCGTAGTACGTAAAAACAAAATATATAACTCCGATACATTTTACATTTTTTTTTTTTTCTCTCTCAAGTCCACGTTGACGCGAATTCTCGTGATTTTTTTTTTTTTTTTTTCAGATATACATCTTCATATTAATCCTCCCGAGGACAAGATTGCGAGGTAGACTGGCCCTACCGAGTGAGTCAAAATTTATTTACAAGTTACTCGAAATTCGAAATTCGAAAAAAAAAAGCTTTTTCCATTTTATTTGCCCAAAAAAAACGCATCAAAAATTCCAAATAAAACGATTTTTTTGGCTGCGTCAAAGATTTTCTCTCGATTTAGCTAGCCGTCCGGTATTTCAAAAATTTTGAAAGAATTGTTAATTTTATTTTTTTCCAAATACTTGTCGTTTTTTTTTCGAAACAATTTTCACCGTGTTCGTTGAATCATTTTCAAGAATCCTTCGCGACTTTTTTATTTTAAAGAAATTTTCCGGCGAGTTGAAAAAAAAAAGGGGTCGAATTCCGTGCCTTTGTATCTCGAGGGAAAAAAAAAAAAAAAAAAAAATTCACTAAGAGCAAAATAAAGCAGTATTGCTGACCGAGCATGGCGAACAATTTCAGGCTCAACGAGTACGAAAATGGGGAAAAAATAAATAAATTTCTTCTCGTTTAAGCGAAAAAAAGTTTCTACGTTTACGCCGGTGCGCTGGCCAGCCTGAATCTCGTACAATCGATTGGCGCCGGCCTCTTGAATTACACACAGAATCCTGCAGGATTGTGCGTCGTGGATATCACAGCGGCCGTTTATCTCACGCTCTTCACACCGCTCGTGTATCACACATTCCTGTCGGAATTCTTCGGGTAAGATCAGCTCAATTTACGCTACAATTTACCAAATCATAGTTCGAGGCAGGGGCTCTTCGCACATCCGAATTTTTTCCACAAAATGACCAAAAAATTCCTGAAATTCTTTTCAATCAGGAGTATGAATGAAATTTTTTTTTTTTTTTCCAATCATTGAACGTAGAGCAAGTAAAAATAATAAGGAAGTATTTTTTATTTTTCGTTAAAAATGACAGACCTGTTATGGAAAATTTAATTTCACGGATTTTGCTATATATGTGTGACGTCATAATGTTATAACTTTCAATTTTTTATATTAACGGCAATTTTGATTATAAAAAAAAAAAAATACGTACCAAATATTTTTTCCTAAACTACCGGATTTTGAAATAAAAAAAATTTCATTTATACTCCCAATTGCCATTTCATTCCATCGAAATCATCATTCATCAAAATTCTTTGCCAGCATTGCTTATCCGGATGGAAAAAAAAAAAAAACAAAAAAATACAAAAAAAACAAAAAAAAAACTTTCAGAATCTCGCAGCCCTCGATACAGTTCTCGTACAAGGCCCAGGTCGACGACGGCATGGACGAGGATACGGTATCGTTGCCGCATCAGCAGAGCTTCTCATCTCTGAGAACGGACAGCGATTACATCTATCAGGTCCATACACCGTCTATTCACATGCCCAATTACGAATCTCTCGCAGCAAAAAAATCCGCTTCGAAGCAAAAAAGTTCCCTGTATTCCCTGGCATTCCGGGGTGATCCGAAAATCGCTGATACGAGCCGCCCGAGTTCCCAATTGACGCTTTACGGCTCAACGCCGGATTCGAGAAATTTATTGAGCACACGCCGTAAGACGCAAAAGAGCACGCCCGAGCTCGGCAAAATGTACGATGAGCCCGATTGTTTCATTGATTCGCAGAAAAGTACGCCGGATCTGAGTCACGTTAGGACAAATTGGAATTACGATATAACGGAAATTGGCAATCGTCGAATTGTCGGGCCGGGTAGTATAACGAATCTGTTGATATCATCGAATACGGCGAGTAATTTTATTTACAAACCCAACGAGAACGACAGTAGCGCAAATTTGTTTTCCGTTACGGGTAATAATAGCGCGGCAACGACCTCGATCGCGAATATCCCGAGTCACAATAATGTTTCCCAAAACTTTGAACAAATGCCAAGGCAGAAATCAGCGTCATCGTCATCGTCATCGTCGTCGTCGTCGTCGTCGTCGTCGTCGCCGTCTCTGCCATTGCCACCTCCTCTCGAGAGTAGCTTGGAAAATATATTGAACAGTGAAAATCGCGAAACCATTGATCCTCAACGTGTCACGATAAACGAGTTCGATTCGAATATGAAAAATTTCATCGAATTATCGGTCGCCAAACGCGTTGAAACTAACGACGACCCGTCCGCGGATATCGCGACAACGAAAATCGGTGATTCGAGTACGCGAAAGACGCGCGAACGCGATAATAAAATTATTGCACGATCGGGAGAATCGGGCGGTCTCGGTGATTACTTGCAATCCATAAAATCATCAAATAATTCAAGCCCATTGGGCAGAGACGCGAGCAACGACGGTCCTCAAATTTCTCGAAATCTGGAAGAATTATTTACGAGCTCCAACGATTTATTATTGTAAATATATATATATATATTGTAAATATATATATATATATTTACAATAATAAGGAAGGATATATATTTAAGGATATATATTTACAATAATATAGGAAGAGAAAAGAAGAAAGTTCCAAAAAAATGGATCAACTTCTTTTTTCGTTTTTGCTTTTTTAATTTGTAAATATTGGGCGTTTCAATCAAATTAATTATTATCCGAACCTTCTATCAGTTTTCGATCGAGACACGAATTTTCGGAAAAAAAAAAAATGCGAATATCGGTTGAAACGGATCAACGATTTGTGGCGCGCTGCGATCGCCGCATGCGTGTCATGGCTGTGCGAGAAAATTCGAATGATTGAGGTTAGGGAACGTTTAACGGTTGAATAATATAATTGTTTTTCCGTTCTTAGGCGAGAATTTGCGGGAAAACTAGCGATTGGAAATCTTCACGAAATTTATTTTACACTGATAACGATAATTTTACACGTTTATTCGTTTTAAAATTTATTTACCGTTGAGTATCAGACACTCCTTGATCCGTTTGCCTATTTTTACTTGCCCGAATATCGATTTTTTTGCCTATTTTTACTTGCCCGAATATCGATATTACGAACGAATTAGGTTTTTCATGCGCATCGAACAGAATAACCCAAAATTTGCCTTTGACGACAGCAATGAGAATAGAGAACTTGCATCTAAATGATTTTCTCCCCCCCTTTTTTTTTTATCATTCTGTCATAATTAAATATTTTCTGAAGTTAATGAACATTGCATTAATTTATTTCAGCAAGTAAATTATTATATATCTTGAGGTGGAAAAATTGTAAGAAATTTACGCGCTTTGCGGGCTTAGTGAGGTCACAACACCCCTCGGTACTGGGTTAAGGTTGAATAACTAAACTAAAGTTCAGTTATATCCGCCAGATAATCCATGTTAAGGCGGCCCATCAGTGACAAAACTAGTCAAAAATCGTGACGTGAAAAAAAATCATAAAACCTATCATAATATTTTCTAAATACTCTGTCTAAATAAAATTTATTAATTTCGATGACGTTTCCCGTGATATTTTATTCATAATTTATTATAAATAATATTAGGCGGCCCATCAGTGACAAAACTAGTCAAAAATCGTGACGTGAAAAAAAAATCATAAAACCTATCATAATATTTTCTAAATACTCTGTCTAAATAAAATTTATTAATTTCGATGACGTTTCCCGTGATATTTTATTCATAATTTATTATAAATAATATTATAAATAAAGTCTCAACTGAAAAAAGTATTTAACACTGTCGGAGCGATCAAGTAAAAAACGATAGCTGATATTCATATGTTTCCTCGCGTGCAGAATGACAGACATATATTGTATCCGAGATTTGCACACACGATGACTTTCGCGATTAAATTTCTCGGGGAAAATCCCTGGCAAGACATAATTTTTTAAATACCATTGGAAAGTTCACGATTTCATCTTTCAATACTCAAAATTTGAATAAGAACTCTCGTCTTTGTCAAAAGGTATCATGTCACTTCCGGTGAAAATGGAATCAGCTGCCATAAGATCCATGCTAAAATAGGTAATTTTAAATTACTCGTTCGCAATAATTTGCCTGGCAACGTATCCTGACATTTTGCGAGAGCGTTCATTGCATCTTAGATAACACTCTCCCGAAGTTTCATTCGTATCGCCGGTTTTTTAATTCACTGATGAGCCACCTTAAAAGGATAGGATATCCGTCGGTGAAAAAAAATTCGCGAAAGTAAATCATCAGGGCACGAGTGTGCGTAATAAACATTACAGCGTATACCGTAACTTGAAAAAAAAAAAAACAAAAAATTTATCAAGGATACATGAAAGCAACATCCGTAAAATTTTCAAGAATAGATTTAGAGTTGTTCCTAGCGCAAATAAACTTTTTTTTCCGGTATTTATACAGTTGTGCTTTTGCAACGTGACAAAAAACAATATTTGTACACTTTCTTCGATTGTTCAGGTACATTAGTCATGTTTGAACCCTATCTACAGACTAAAAATTTACGAATTACGAAGATTTTTTTTGGTTCAGGAATGATTGGCTGCTTGAATTTCTTAATTCTACCGCTAGAGGCGCTGCTGCACTGGGGTGTTGTGACGTCACTGTCACGCGATATACGTTCGAGATGCAACTCAATTTTCAAGCTGCTATAATTAATTAAATAATGACGAATAACTGGGGAAAAAAACCTATGCAAATGATGTTTTTGAATAATTATCTTTTGATTAATTTAAAAATTGAAAGTAATGCAAGTTCTCTATTTTGGGGGAGGGGGAAACAAATTAGGGAAACGTGGCTTTGTTACCAAAATGATGGGAGCTGTGTGAAATTAGGTGTATAGGGTGAGGCGACGCGTCTAGTCTGACTCTCTGTAGAAACAAATGGCTGTCATAAAATTTGAAACAAGGATTAAAAAAAAAATACTCAAGATTATGAATATGGAACGAGTTCTCCGACTGTAAATATTATTAGCATGCCTTGTTGACTCTCTTGAATTGAAAAAAAAAAAACCGCTTGGTCGTTGAGAGGAGCACTTTGTTTTTTTGTTTGTTTTAATTATTTTTTTTTTTTTTATTCACACGAAATTAACCCCCGCAAATTGGTTTGGCGTTGGATTTATCGGACTACTGACCCGTAAATAATTTTCTCTCGTGAATTCCCTCGAAGATTCACTCTTGGCTTGTGCCTTGCTGATTTTACATTTTTTTTTTTTCATTTTTACTCGGTCCACGATAATTTTCTAGAAAAAAAAAAAAATATATGTTTACACACATTTATCGCCCTTCTAACCATCTCCTTGGCTTCTCGCCCCGCCTGTAAAAGATCCGATCGATGCTTCGGGCCCGATGTGCCCGATTGTATGTACTCGATAAAAATCAAGTTGTTCGTGAGCCTCGTAAATCTGTTTTTAGCACTGTTTTTTTTTTTTTTTTTTTTAAATTGTATAAATGCGTAATTGTATTATGCGTAATCGCGTTTAAGCTTGGTTGCGTGGTGTAGTGCTTCTGTACAGCGAAAATTATTCGCATGAGACATTTCCCATTGATTTTCGTTGCTCCGAAAAAAAAAAAGAAAAAAAAAAAATCACGATAGGCGCCGACGAAATTTCCAAAAATCAGGTTCAAACGATACGAAATATTTCCATCAAGTTTAAGGCCAAATCTGACGATAATTCACGAATTCGAGTGTTTGGTTTATTCAGTAAACAAAAAAAAAAAAGATTATAGCTCGATTTTTTTTCAAAATTGAACGAATATTAAAAAAAAAAAAGAAAATCGAAAAAATGTGATGTGTAACTGATTTTTAGAAATTTCTTTTGGGTATGGTATTTTTTTTTTTTTTTTTCAGTGGCTACATCGACGAGGAATGTCTCATACGTTAATTTATACATATAGCAGCCATGAAAAGTGCTTTTTTTTTAATTTTATATCGGGATATTCCAGATGAAGCGAAATAATATTTTATCGAGAACAGCTTTGATAAATTTTCGGAGCACATAATTTTTGTTTTTTTCTTTCGTTCTTTTTAGACATTCGAAATTCTATGGAATAACCTGATATATATATATATACATATATATATATAATTTATAACAAAGGCGTGAAAGAAAAAAAAAACCTTCGTTAAGATCTACGTTGGAAAATCGAAAGGGGAATGATGTTTTGTTTTCCAGAATCACAGTGTCTATGACTCAACACAATTCGACACCAATGCAACACCGGTCAACCCGCTTTACGCGGCTTCTCTGCAGAGTCCAGATAGCATTACCGGTTACAGTATAGACAGTCAAGATGCACACACCCAGCCCAATGGCTATCAGCAATGAACGATTTTTATTTTTCGCATTTTTTTTTCTTCTCTACATTCGGTTTAATTCCGTTTGAGAGACGAGTCAATGTTCAAAAGGATTTTTTTTTTCAATTAAGAAAAAAAAACAATGAGTGGAAACAGAGCTTTACGATACTCGCGAACATCGGGTCACGAGTATAATTTATATATATATATTCATATATGTATATGCGTCGTATTTATACAACTGGAGATTTTGAGGACATTGGATGTTTTTTTTTAAATTTTTTAAATAATGAAATTAAAACTGGATTGGGAAAAAGTGAGTTCAGTCAAGTCAATCGAGTTTGGGGTTTGACTAAAGAATCTTTTACATTATATATAAATATAATAACTAACGATTTTTGAAAAATAAAAAGACATTTCATGAGGCTATACAAGGTTGAGAAACTTAAAAAAAGTCAAGTTTGTGATATTGACAGAATCATAGGCGAATGGATGATTATTTTTTGTTTTTGAAAAGATGCAGCGCCAAAATTTCGTGGAGCAATATTTAAAACACCGATATCGACTACCTTTGTCTCCTAATTCAAGGGTTTAATGAACAACGTTGGAAGGTGAATTTATAAAGTATCACTCAACGAACGAAATTACTTTTCTTCAAATTTTTGCTTACAATTAATTTCAATTAAAAAAAAACTGCCTTGTGGATTATTCTCAAAAAATTGGCAAATCTCCTGTGAATTGACGATTATAAAATTCGTTTCACTATTCAACGAACAAAATTGCTTTTCTTGAAATTTTTGTTTATAATGAACTTCACTTTTAAAAAATTGCCTTGTGGATTATTCTCAAAAACTTGGCAAATCTCCTGTGAATTGACGATTATAAAATTTGTTTCACTATCAAACAGACGTTCTTCGGTTCAGGTCCACTGTCAGTGAGTTCAGCTTTCTCATGAAAATTTGGGAGAAACCATTTTGAATCTTGGTTAGAGACGATTGACCTGATTAATTGAAAATCAGTTTTTTCTTTTTCTCATTATTTACAAGTTTGTGAAAAGATTATCTTCGCTACTGTCTAGCCTGCTCCTCGTCGCTGACTGAGGTTCAATTGGATAGTAAAAATAAAAAAAAAGGCAAAAAAAGGGAACGAAAATAATATTTTTTTGAAAAAATCGGCCTTAACAACCGAACTCATTCTCGTCAATAGCTTTACCGAGCACCGAAGATCCTTGAGGCACTGGAACAGTATTTTAACCCTGGGAAATTTCAACATTCCATAATTTATTGCTCCAGTGAACGTCAAATAGGAAAATATGAAATTTTAATGAAAAAAAAAAAATCTTATTCAACTCTGCTTGAGATTTTTTTACTGGAATACATGATCAAAGTTGAAAATTTTTACTGTTAAAATCCGATTCAATTGTCTCAGTCTATTTAAACAATTTGAACAATGTCGTTTAAATTTGGGACTGTTGAGCTACAGGAAAGTCGTAAAACCTAAATATTTTATTCTCAAATCTTCAAAACTGCCAATCCAATGTAGAAGAGTCCTCGATAATGCTCTTTCATATAAATATAGTATCTGCATATATGCATATAAATATATATATATATTTGATTAACGATTAAGAGAGACATTATTGGAATTCGGTACAAGTCCATCTAACAATTTCTAGTCGCTGTTTCACGTCGTGACTTATAATTTCGATAGAATTACACGACGAGCAGCAATAAATAGTCCAAACTCGTGAGAACGTTTAATATTTACGAGTATAAAAGAGAGAGAGTAAGAGCCAAAAAAAGCCTTCTGTGTGTTTTAATAGAAGCGAGTAAATGTGCGTCGAATTAAATTATTTTGCGATACGTAGTCTAACGTTGGTTGGACGTGGCTCAGGTAACGTGTGATTTTTTTTTTTTAATTTTTCAAAAGTAACATTGTGAGAGCATTCAGTTTTTTTTTTTCTTTCTATTTTAATTATGTTTTCTTTTTTATATATTTGAAGACAAAGTACGAGTGGAAAAAAAAACCCACGACGATATATGAATATAATTTTTCCGTCCTTTGAGAGACTACCACACGTCGATTAGTATTAAGGCCCGAAGAAATTAGAGATTAGGAACAAAAAAAAAAGACGAAAAACTCGGATTTTTCGAATTTTACGACAAAAAAAAATTGGCAAACGGTGCAGCGTTTTTTTTTCTTCTTCCTTTCAATTCCTCGTTATTTTCCTACTTTTGCATCGAGAAAATAACGAAAAAGATAGAGAAAAAAAAACGCTCGTCGTTGACCAGAGGATTCGAACGAACGGAGAATGAAATTCGTTGATAAACATAATTAGTCTTAACGAGAGGGGAAGCTGTAAGGAAAGAAAAAAAAAACTCCATCCACGGTGTATATAATACAGTAATCTGTAATTTACTGTAAAGTCATGTTAATTAATATTTACTTATTGAATTGTGTATCGAATATCATGTACGTGCATACACTTTTTGTGAACGAAAGGAAAAAGAGAAAAAAAAAAAATTGTAAACGGGGCTTGCGTCGATAATGGTCGTTGAAAATGCAATATAACAACGAGAGAGGCGTCGAAAATTTCATTCTCGATAAACGAGGAAAATTTATCTTAAAAAAAAAAATCATTGAAAAAAAAAGAAAATAATTGTTGGTCGTCGAAGGGGACCCTCTCTCAAGAGCACTCGTCGAGAAGACTTTTACCTTTGCGACGAAATATTTTACAATTCATAACTCGGGTGCAGTAAAAAATAAAAATAAAAATAAAAATTACAATTGTAAGTGCGACAGGGAATGTATCAATTTTTTTTCCGTAATATTCACTCCGATGAACGGAACGAATACAACTTTTTAAATATTTACATATATACATATATATATATGTACATTTATATATAAAGGTGTTTAATTTTTTATTTTTTTTTTTTGAATTCATTAAAACCTTTATAAATATAAATATATATAATATATATGTGTGTGTGTGTGTGTGTGTGCGTGAATGTAATTGCATCTTTGGTAGGATCTTCCAATCTGAAAATTGTAAATACCTACACAAAAAAAAATCTAAGTATATGGCATTAAATATATCACACTGTCAATATGTATCGCGAACACGAGCGACAAAAGAAAAAAAAAAAAACAAAACTTCTCAACCGACTCTTCATTACGAAGGATCAAAATATTTTACACCAATGCGACGAGGATATTTCGTTAAACTCGAATTTTGTAACTTGTAATAGAGAGATTACAATTGTCGATATAGCAATAAAACGAAAAAGGAGGGGAAAAAAAAAAAATATACAAAGTAAGGTATGCAACTAATGGGCTCTTGATAGTGAAAGTGAAAATAAAAAATAAAAAATAAAACAAGTCGTAAATGATTTCACGGTCGTTCCAGTCGCAATTTGTATATAATTGCTGAGAAAAACCCCTCTCCCCGCCTCGTTTTACAAGCAAATAACAGAGTCCACGCAACATCGGTATGCATTGTCAAATGACGCAAACATATATCACGGATGTAATACGTAATCGTGATTTAGTTCTGTAATGCATAGCAGAGTCGATGATAAAGTATACGTAATTGATTTACAAATGTAATTTTCACATCCGGTAGGTTTAAATATTTAAACGAAAATCTGTTTAGTATCTTATACATCAAAAGTCAAATATATTGGGAACTCAACAAATGTCATTCTGACCTCTGGCGGCCAAATTTCTAACTGCTCTTTCCCAGTCGCTGCTCGATAACTATTTTTGCAAATTTGTCACTTTTTAATAATAATTCCAGATCTGCTGCTCTATTGCAAGAAATAAATCGTAAATAAAGATCGGGAAGGCATAGTCGAATAGTTTGGTGCGAGGGTATATGAGATTTTCAGGCACACGTATAATTATTCAGGCAGCTGAATAATCGTTTTATTTATGTCGGGTAAACACAGAAGCGACACGTGACTTTCAATTTCATAACTTCTGAAACATGAACAATAATTTGTAAATAAAACCTTTTTCATGCGATATGTTGATATTTTAAGTGATAATTTAATGTTCGAAATCATTTATTAAGCCGAAAAGTGATGGGATTTTTAAAAAAGATTTTGAGGTTAAAGATATGGGACGTCATTTAGGTTCATTGTATCCTTATGGCGTTAATCACTTCATTTGTAACCAATTTGCGCCGTGGATTCTATTCACGCGTAATCCTCAACGGTTATAAGCCTCGTTATCAAATTTTACTAAAACAAATCGGGTTTTGGGGAAAAACAAGCGATAATCCAGTGTTTATAACTGTTCCCACATGCTGCCCCATGCTAACTAGGGCTTGCTGACTGGGAATGAGAGGACATATATTGGATCCTCGCCTTTCAGTGTTGATTCCCAATACGTTTATATGAAATTTGTTGTTGACTGATGTTTCTCTAAATTTTATAATCGTGTTTAATTTTTCAGGATCCCATTACAGTCACACATTTTGAAAAAAAAAATCAGATATAACGAGTATTTTAGTTGCAATAAAACAAAAATATAGAAATAAAATTACATAGTCAAGATATTACATAAACATTGAGTCTTGACGATAAAATTATGTCCTTAAACTTTATTTTCAACAAAAGGTAGCCACTCGATGGAAGGTAATTTTGCAAGAAAACGAAAAGTTTGACGATTATTCTTAACCTCAAAAACGGTGTAGTGTGTATTTTGAATGTGTGAACAAGTGGCTCATGGGTAGCCTGGGATTGCCCATGATGCCTTGCCTGACTACTACGAGAGTCGAAGCGTGTTTTGTTGTCCGACGAATTACGAATGATTGCAAAACCCACGCAAATCATATGAAAAGTGACGTTTGGCATTTTTTTTTCTTTTCTTTTACTCCACGAATTGCATACGTGACTAGAGAGTAAAATTGCATTACTTACGTGTATGACATGCACGACGATCTTGAGAGCTCTTCTGCAAATTTGAACCTCACACACTGGGGCATCATCGCGAATGAATTAAGTTGTCATCACTTTACAGAGTGACCCCCCCCCCCCCCCGGACAATCATCATTATTATATGTATACTACATCGAGGTGAAACGCCACAATGACCTACTTGTAACCTTCTCGGTTCGCGTTCTGCTCTCTCTTATCTCCATGTTCGTTTTTATTTTTGCTTTTTTTTTATCAGATTTTAGTCAAATCAGCAGATTTCGATCAAAATTAGTTGGGGCAATTGGTGGCTGATGTATAATTGTCAAAATTTCGATGGATTTGCATGAAAATTGATATTCGGAAATTTTCGAGATCTTGGATTTTGTATTTAAAGGCAAAATTTGAAAATTTAGAAAGTCTCCCTCGTCCTTCCTTCTGATCGTAGAAAATTAAATTATAATCCCAATCGATGGAAAATAGATGTGCTGGAAAGTTTTCGTTATCGCTGATTTCAAAATTTCAAAATGTCGGATTCAATATCGTTGACAAAAACACCGAATTATTAGGATTTTAATGAAAATTGATATCGGTGAATCCACGAGGTTGGAGATAACGGATTTAATGTCAAAAATTTGTAAAATCAAAATGGCAGAGTCGATGGTCGACTTAAGATAGAAAAATTGATGAAAATGGATATTTGGGCTCGAATCTAGCGGTAAAAAATTGAGGATCAGAAATTATGGGTCCGGACAAAGTTCACTGTCGATGCAAAATGTTCGTTTGAGTAATACAAATTATATATATATATATATATTCACCCTTTCCCTATAATTTCTTACAAGAGTATTCATATTTTTGACGATGGTAGCCGATGAAAATTCCACGTCCTTCTGACACTAGGATCATGACTGCCAAGGGCATCGAGAGCTTTGACATCTGAAATCAGACAAATGCAGATATATTCAAGGATTCTTGAAAAAGAACCCCTGAAAACTGAACACAAAATAAATAATATTAAAAGGTTTTCCACATGGTCGTCGATCAGTACCCGAGCAAGAAAAAAATACGTAAATCAAATTTAGATCTGCACGTAGATCTAAAGTTTGTAAAATCATAGATTTACCTAGATCTTATATCAGATCTATATCTCAATGAATCTACTGAGATTTAAGTAGATAAACAGAGATCTAAATAAGCAAAAGTGTTCGAACATAATATTAGACTGACCTGGTTATTATTATTAGTTGAAACAATAATGACTGATACTATATTATTCCAAGAAAAAATAGTTTGGGATCGACGTAGTTATTTTTTTAGATCCAAGTAGATCAAAATTTTGAAAAATCGTAGATTTACCTAATAGATCTTCGTTAAATCTATTCAAATCTATGTTAATCTACTGAGATTTGAGCAGATGAACGGATATATAAATAAGCAAAAGTAGTCGAACATAATATTAGGTTGACTCGGTCATTACTATTATTTATAATAATAATGACCGATACTATTATTTCAGGGGAAAAGAAGTTTAAAATGATGTACTTACTTTTTAGATCTACGTAGATTTAAATTTTAGAAAATCGTAGATTTACCAAGATCTCAATTAGATCTACCAAGATCTTCATTAGATCTACTTAGATCTATATGTTAATCTACTGAGATTCAAGCAGATAAACGGAGATCTAAATAAGCAAAAGTGTTCGAACATAATATTATATTGACTCGATTATTATTATCAAGTATAACAGCAATGACCGATACTATTATTCCAGGGAAGAAGAAGTTTAGGTTGATGTACTTACTTTTTAGAATTACGTGTGGATCTAAATTTTACAAAATCGCAGATTTACCTGAATCTCAATTAGATCTACCTGGATCTTCGTTAAATCGACTTAGAACTATCTGAATCTCAATTAGATCAACCCAGATCTCAATCAAATCTACTTAGATCTCAATCGGATCTACCTGGATCTCCGTTAAATCTACACTTGGATCTACGTAGTTCTACTGATGAGATTTAAGCACACAAATGAAGATCCAATATACATGCGAATATAGAATAAGATAAACTCAAATGTACGGAAAATCTACCGTTATCTTCGTAGATCTAGGTAGATCTGTGATTTTCCAAAAATTTCGATCTACCTTGATGAAATTTGATCGGAAAAAAAATTACGCAGATCTAAATTAGATCTACCGATTTTTTTCCCGGGAAGTGAGAGAGATCAATTTTGTTTTTTTTTTTTTTTTCCCCTATTTTACATAACATATATTATGTGTATCGGTGATTATGTGAAAACCGGTGCGATCGAGTTATCGTCGAAAACGATCAAAACGTGATATTTATACGCACCGCCGGTTCTGAGATATTCGCTGATCGGTGGCACGAGTATCGAAACTGGCACGGCCATGTTTAAACGAGGATATAGCTTCGTCTTGTCTGTCGCTATTGCATTGCAAACGATCATACCAAGCATCTCGCCGTTGGACCATCGAACTATCGGGCCACCGCTCGAGCCACTTTGCACGCAGCACGTTGTACGTAACATGCATTCCGTTATACCGGACACATTGCCGCGCGTTATCGTCGCTAAACGCGATGAAAAAAAGGGAAATCCGGCACTGCCGACGGTTTCGCCTCGAAGAAAGAAAAAAAGAATTTTTTTTTTTTTCACAATTCACCATATTATTTTGGAAAAATTGTATTCTTTTTTTTTTTCGCCTCATCGTAAATTATTCGTCGAAAATCACTACCGAGATGGATGAACGTTTTAGCCATCGTGTTTTTCGCACTTTCCCCGTGCCCACGTGCAATTTGAATATGGAAATTGACAGGGCGATAAGGGCGGGACACCGTAAGATTGAAAAAAAAAAAAATACAATAATTATTTAGAAAAAAAATTCTACTTCCGGATGCACCGAGAATTTTGAAAAATAAAAAAATCTTCAAAGTTGGCAAAATTTATACAAAATTTTTTCGTTAAAATCTCATTGTCATTTTTCTGTCACACGTCTCGCGGCTTCGATGAGTATACTCAATTTTTTTTTCACACGATCCCAAAATTTCTCACGAGTTATATATCCCAAGTTCAACGGTCCCATCAATTGTCCGCACTTGAACAAAAATTTTATTTTGGACTTTGAATAAAATTATATTTACGAGAAAAACTAAAACAAAAACAAAAATAAAAACAACGAGAAATTTGAAAAAAGTGTAACGAAGAATCAGCGAGTGTACTCACGTTTGTCGTCGATTTATGTGTTTGTCAAACAAACAAATAAATTAATTAATTGAAGAAATTCGAAAAAAAAAAAAAAAAACGATTTTTCATCGAAGTGGCTCGAAATTTTCGTCACTTACCACGAACAATCGATTGATAATCAGCGATCTTGATGGATCTCAGGGTCGGCCCTATTTTACGGGGATCATCGAGTTTCAGTATCGCGACATCGTAAGGCTCGCCGCTGACCGTTCGATAAACCAATTTCGCCCACGACGACGACGATGTCGTCGTCGTCGTTGACGGCCCTGAAGATTGTGAATCGTCGTCACGACGAAGGACGACCTTGATTCGACTCTCCGGCGCCTGAAACGATATTGCCACGTGTGTGTGTGTGTGTGTGTGTGTGCCGAGCGCTTATTATTATGAGGAATCTTCCGCGCAAAAGCATACACTCAACATATCTATAGTGGCCATACGTGGATTCTATATTTAGTACCCTCGATGTCTCACTTTATTCTCTCTGTTTACTTATCTCTTTTTTTCTCCCTCTCTCTCTCTCTCTCTCTTTCTTTCTCTGTTGATACAAATTGTATTCCTCACCTTGTGTACAACGTGCGAACACGTGATTATAGTGCCCGTTCTCGCGTCAAATATAATTCCAGTGCCCCAACCGTCGCCGCATCTGACCAGCACCAAACTCCTGTCCAACGAATCTGAAGAGACGTTTTTCTTTTTCTTTCTTTTTTTTTTCATCATATGGGAACGTGAATTTCGATGATAAAAAAATGTCCTTTATACAATCAAGTGAGTTTCAAGAGGCTACACAATCGTGTCGATCGAGTGACACACGCGCGGGAAAAAATAGTTCGGATCTACCGTAGTTATATTTATTTTTTTAAATTTACATAGATGTGAATCTTGGAAAATCGTAAGTTTACCTGGGTCTCATACCTAGATCTCAGTGTGATAGATCCGGATCTCAATTAGATCTATCTGGATATCAATCAGATATCTACCGATATCTCAATTACATCTACCAAGATCTCAATTAGATCTACCTAGATTCAAATTTTAGATCTACCAAGATCTCAATTAGATCTACCTAGATCCAAATTTTAGATCTACCAAGATCTCAATTGGATCTATCTGGATCTCAATTAGATCTACCTGGACCTCAATTAATTCTACCAAGATCCCAAAAAGATCTAACCCGGATCTTCATTATATCTACCTGCGGATCTCAATTACATCTACCTGGATCTCAATTGGATCTACCTGGGCCTCAATTAGATCAACCAAGATTCCAATTGGATCTACGTAGATCTCAATCAGATCTACCAAGATCTTAATTTGATCCACGCAGTCTCGATTAGATCTACCAAGATTCCATTTAGAGCTACCTAGATCTCAATCAGATGTACCTAAATCTCAATTAGATCTATCTAGATCTCAATTAGACTTACCTAGCTCCAAATTAGATCTACACAGATCCCAATTAGATCTGCCTAGATCTCAGTTGGATCTACCTAGATTTCAATTAGATCTGCCCAGATCTCATTTGAATCTTCCTACATACCAATAAGATCTACCAAGATCTCAATTATGTCCACGTAGATCTCAATTAGGTTCACGCAGATCTCTGTTAGATCTACCTAGATCTCAATTGGATCTATACAGATCTCAATGGGATCTACCTCGATTTAAAGTAGATCTATCTACGTGTCCATTAGACCTACCTATATAGATCAAAATTATATTTACACAGATCACAGTTAGATCTACTTAGATTTTAATTGGATCTGCCCAGAACTCATTTGGATCTACCTGGATCCCAATTAGATCTACCTGCATCTCAATTAGATGTACCTAGACCTCAATTCGATCAACCAAAATCCCAATTAGATCTGCCAAGATCTCAATTAGATCCACGTAGATCTTGATTAGATCTACCCAGATCTCAATTGGATCTACCTAGATACCAATTAAATATACCTGGACCTAAATACGATCAATCAAAATCCAAATTAGATCTACCAAGATCTCAATTAGATCCACGTAGATCTCGATTAGATCTACCCAGATCTCAATAGGATCTACATAGATGTAAAGTAGATCTATCCCAGATCTCAATTAGATCTACCTAGATCTCAATTGAATCTCAATTGGATGTACCTGGATCTCAATTAGACCAACCAAGATCCCAATTAGATCTACCTGGACCTCAATTAGATCTACCAAGATTTCAATAAGGCCTATACTTGGATTCCAATTGGATGTACCTAGATCTAAATTAGATCTGTCTCGATCTCACTTAGATCTACTTTTATTTCAATTAGATCTACCTGAATCTCAATCAGATCTACCTAGATCTCGATTATATCTACTCAGATCTATGTAAATTCACTGAGATTTCGATAAATAAACGGAGATTCAATGAGCGAGCGCAATAGGTTCGAACATTATATTAGTTCGACTCGAATGTACGTAAATCTATACCGTTACATATACGAAGTTCTGCGATTCTCTAAAGTTCATTGATCCACATATAGATCTGATATGATCGAAACACAGTAGCTACGTAGATCTCAATTAGAACTACGTAGATCGTGAACGATTTTTTTCTCGTGTGCGAGGATATTAGCTTGAATCAGGGAATCTCTGTTACAAAAAAAAAAAAATTAAAAAAAAAAAAAAAAAACGTACGACGATTCAAAGCTTATATGGATTCAAAAAAATCCAAGTATCAAATTCTTCAATTTCTACCAAAATCTCTCCGAAATTATTCAATACGATTTACGAAATCGTGAAAATTATATATGTAATATATATATATATATATATATATAAATATATGCATCATACCGGCAATTCTCGTTTCCGGGCGATCGATAATTCGATGATCGACAGTTGCGTGCGGCAGCAGTAGCCTTCGTAAGCAAGGAAGAAGACAAGCTGCGAATGTGTAATCGACCCACTCACCGCGGCACCAGCTCAACGGGGCAATCACCATTCCGCATATGTGGCTTCTCGTAGAGCTGATGAAGGAACGAATAAACGCAAACACATAGACGGCATAACATAGTATACAACGCAAGGGCGGCCCATGAAAAACAATATGAGATAATTTTTAGCCACACGGGAACAGTTTGACACGTTGGAAAAGTCATAAAGAGATCTGCGAGAGATATTGATCAATTAACGACACATTGCGTGGATGCTGACAAAAATATAACGTGATACGAATAAGGAATCGATACCGAGTCATATGAAGAAGAAAGACAAATGTTCATCTCTATTTTCTTTCTTCTACTCTTTATTATTATTATTATTATTATTATTATTATTATTATTATTATTATTATTATTATTATTATTATTATTATTATTATTATTATTATTATTATTATTATTATTATTATTATTATTATTATTATTATTATTATTATTATTATTATTATTATTATTATTATTATTATTATTATTATTATTATTATTATTATTATTATTATTATTATTATTATTATTATTATTATTATTATTATTATTATTATTATTATTATTATTATTATTATTATTATTATTATTATTATTATTATTATTATTATTATTATTATTATTATTATCTTGATATAAAGAAAAAAATGTTAATCTCTATTTTTCTTCCAATATTTATAACTGTTGTCGTACTACTATTATTTATTTTTGCATTTTTTTTAAATTTCAAAGTAAAGCATTACAATCGAACTTACTCTGATCGCGTCACGTAGACCGGTGCCCCCTCGGATCCGGGAACAGCGTTCGCGTCCGTTAGCATAACGCATCCGTCATTTCCGAAAACATTGCTAACAACGCCACGTGATATCGTGTCGATGAACACGGGATTGCCGAATGGGGTCGATGATATCTCGACGTTAAAACTACGCGCTGGATCTCGCAACGGAATAACGGAATTTTCAACGAAACGTTCGAGCGCACGACGTACACGCTTCAACTCCGTGTCAAACGAGCTATGATCATCGAGCGTTTTTTTTTTCAACAAAACAATGAGAAATGTCGTGAACGATGAGAAATGGATTTTTCGCGTTTTGTCGAAGCTCCAGTTGAAAAAAAAATCGCCCAATGTATTTGCCAAAAGTGGACATCGCCAGGCAACGACAGTCGTACCATCGTTCTCCACGATTTCGGTACTGCAAGAAGCTTTCATGGACGTGACATAATTCAACGACGATTTTTCCACCGTGACACGAACTTTGTTGTTGCTATTGCCGTTATCATTATCATTATTATTATTATTATTATTATTATTATTATCAGTTGAGACATCGAAAGTGCATGATCGTTGCTGATAGATTCGAACTTTCGTGTCTTCTCGCAATTTCATTGGCAAGCTTGTCAATTCGCCGGGCTTTAGATTTTCAAAAAATTCACGAATTCTCGGATTGCTCGTGATTCGTGCATTGAGCAAGCTCCCGTGGGTTAATATGTAATTTTCTGACATGAGAATTCCCGAAGCTCCGCAACCCTCGATTCCCAATTCCCCTGTGCACGTCAGTGCCAAGCTCGTCAATCTCTCATTCATCGTTTGGCCTTTTCGGATATATATATATATATATATATATATATATATATGTGTCTATATTAATTCTGTAAGAATAGAAAAAAAAGTTCCATCGCATGAGAAAAACATTCCACTGTTTCTCGTGACGCTATAATAATAATAATAATAATAATGGCAATGACCAATTGGGAAATTAATTTTTTACGAGGACAATTGCCTCGTTCTATGATAGAGATACCGATATATCTATTACATTGCATGGACAATATGCGATTCTTCGATGTATTTCGTCAAACGTCGCACAGGATCACTTGAGCCCATTGAAGGAAAAGTTTAGCAGACGAAATAAAAAAAAAGAAAACCAACGAAGAAACATTTTTTTGTGCAGGTATATTTTAATGGAAGTTTTCATGTACCCGCAGTGTCAATTAAATAATGTCCACGTCATCCTATGTGTTTTCCTGTTTTGCCCGGATGTGTTTGCGAGTATAATAGAATTTTGCAAAAGTCATTTTTTTTTTTTCTGACAAATATCCAAGGGTGTTGACATTCGATGTAAAAGAATAATTGTTTAAAAGGATTTTTTTTTTTTTGGAGTAAAAAAAAAAGTTGATGTTACTCGTGAATTCACAATTATCGTTGATTATTATAGTTTTTTTTTGGTGTAATTTTGAAAAGCCTTTGTCTGCCTGAAAAATCTAATTTAGCTGGCTCTGAATGAAATTTTATTTTATAAATTTCTGACAATTTTTAAATATATTCTCAACGATAGATTTAGCTTTGATAAATAATCAATGATATTTATAAATAAATTCTATGCATGCATGGATGAATTATTTATGGAAAAAGTGATTATTTATCGATAATTCTGATTGTGATTTGTGCGGTATGAGATTTAAGATGTGATTCGAAGATTCGTTTAAAATAACAAACGCAGAATGTAAAATTCAGTGTATTTTTTTTCTCTTTTAATTTAAGCGAATTGTTATTGGCGTTTCTAAAATGAATGAACGTGTAGATGATATAGAAGAAAACCGAGTATATATCTGAGAATCAAATATAATTATTCATTGTTAAATACGAGACTGGTCTGCATCTCATTCGATCTTCGATCGTTGCTCAGAGATGTAAAAAGTACATGACAATAATCGTAATGATAAAATATTGGAATTAGAATGGTGTGATTAGGAATTGAATGAGAATTATGGTCTTTCGTAATTTTGTTCTCGCATTCCTGCTGCTACTCCTAATCGACCCTTCGTGCCTTCTGGGCACACAATTGCTTCGATGCGAAATTGATCTCGATATCTCGTTTTGATAATCGACAGGACGTTGATCAACCGACGAGAAACAATATGTCACGTAATGGCAAAGTATAACGTGCGCGATTGGTGTATCACATGATTTTTTAGATTGAAAAATGAACAAAAATTATATATAAGGGAAAATTGTGATAAATAAAATAATATATTTTTTTATTCATCACAGAATTGACTTTAGAAATTTTACTTTTGTGAATAAAATTGTATTATCTTGGCTCTAAAACTAATATTTCAATTATGAATATTAATATTTCTTTCTACAATTTTTATTTGTCATGTAACGATTGTTCTTTTCATCATCGTTCTCCTCCCTTAATTCAGCCTAATCAGGGAAGTCAAACGAGGGAAAATTCATATGAACAAAATAATACATATTTTGTTTCATCACAGAATTGACTTTAGAAACTTTTTTTTGTGAATAAAAATGAATTATCTTGGCTCTAGAATTAATATTTCAATATTAATATTAATATTTTCTACAATTTTTATTCGTCATCTAATGACTGTTCTTTTCATTGTCGGTCTCCTCCCAAAATTCAGCCTAATCAATCATTCGTTCTACAGGCTTGAACATTAAACATTTTACGCTTCGAGGATGGAATATCCGCGATCTCATTTCCGAGAATTCACGAGGCTCGAGAAGCAAGGAAGAAAAAAAAAAGACAAGTGTTTGTACCCGCACTGCGTAATCATGAGTCACGACTGACGTAAATCGGGCATATAACCGTTGGGGAGAGAGGGAAATAGAGAGAGAGAGAGAGAACGATCAAAAACATTGGAAAAACGGAGCAAAGTTCAAAGGAGCAAAAGGAGCAACGCATTAATGACTAGCACGAGTGAACACAAGCGCGTTAATTAATTTTTCTCTTCCACGAAATTTATTTTTGTATATTTGCATTCGCAGGGATATAAATTGGTCGGAAATTTAACGAAATATATTTTCGTCGATTTGACAAACGCCCGATCATTTCTTATTTTTACGTTAATTAGCAAAATTTACGAGTATCAAAATTACCGTGACATTTTAATGAATTTTTTGTTTTACCAACCTTTTCAGCACGAAAAAATGGCAAGTTGAAAAAACGCAATTGTAAAAATTTGACGGTCAATCTCGATTGGATATCGATGCAACGATTAATCGGTCGATTGCTGCGCAATGATTCAATTTTTTAAAATCAAATTTCAAACTCTTCGATTGCAACAAAAAAAAACCTGAAATTTTTATTTTCATTGAATTTTCTGACTCAAAGTTATTTCTGTGTGTGTAATTGTTTTTTTTTTTTTTTATTCCACAAAGTAATCAGATGTCCCATCGTCTTGTTCTCAATTTTTCTTTTTAATGCAAAAATCAATTAAAGAAGCCATAACATTTTTTTACTCTCCCTGATCCGTTGAGGTGGCAAAAAAAAAAAAACACGAGTTCGCAATCTTACGAAACGAATATCGCTGTTGCAAATATCGTTACTCTGTACGAGGAAGTTGAAACAAGTCGGTGAGTTGTTAACAAACGAAATAATAGGAGCAACACGAGGATAGTCGCGTGAAAACCATCGTCAAACGTGAGGGGAAAAAAACAACAACGATTTTGAAGGAGACGAGAATCGAAGGCCTTGTTTTTTTTTTAACTTCTCTGCATGATATTTATGCAAGTCGCATTTAATGTTACTATGCATAAGGAAGTTTCATATTCGTCAAAAACGTTCGCGAAAGAGTGAAAACTGCGACGTAAAAAAAAAAATATTTTTAACAACCACATTGTATAAGTGTTCGAGGAAAGTTATACGGGTCAGAGGTTCGGGAAAATAAAAAAAAAGGACGATAAAATTTTTTAAATAAAGGACGATAAATTTTTTTTTCGAATAATTAACCAGGGGTTCGTGCACACTGCTCGAGTGCACTCTCACTTGCATATATTGCAGTTTCGTTCGGAATTAAAACAAAAACAAAATATTATTGAAATAAAAACAAAACTGAAAAAAAAAATCTTATCCTCATTTAAGCTTGAAATAAATAATTATTTTCTCGTTCATAAATTCACGGAATAAGGAATAAAATGAAGAGAAAAAAAAATCATGTATTATTTTTTCTTCTGACGTCGGTACGGATATAAATCTAATTTGCCTCGAATTAACGGGTATAGGAACGTCGAAAAAAATTTATTTTTTTCTCTCGTATTTCTCATGAGACTCCGTGCTATATAGCGCAAAAATACCAGACTTCGTCCAGGAAATGATAGTAATTTTAATCTGTAAGTATTCATCCAGGCTAATCAAAGTATACATAGCGACTGGGAGGATTCTGAAGTCTGTATCTTGTGACTTTTCTCCTCGGGCACACGCGCACACAGCGACGCAGCAGCCACTTCATTTCGCGTCTCGATCTTTTTATTTATTTTTTTTTTTTAATTTTATTTTCCGTCGCCATTTACTCGGAATTGTCTGAGGTGGGGTTCTTTTACGCACACGCGTATTTCCAGAAGAGTCTAGAAGTGATGGCTCGAGTAGATCCGAAAATAGGACAGTGATGGTGGGGGAGTGTTATATACACGCGGATGTTCGTGGTAAAAATTGCCATTGAAAATATTATGATTAGTGGGCTAGAAATGGGAAAAGCGACACGATTCGAGTGACTCTCGTCGATGATTGATGGCCGATGTGCGTCATGAGAGATTAAAAAAAAAAGTCACAGTCTTCATCATTGGGTCGTCGAACAATTTTTTTTTTTTTTTGTTACACGTATCAAAGTAAAATTAGAATCTTTCGAAGTTTCATTATCGTCAATATTTTAAATAACATAAAAAATTTGAACTTCTCACTCTGCGCTTACTCGCAATTTGAGGGAATTTCATTTACTCAAAATTTCAACGACGCTATATAGATATATTTTTCGTTCGTATAATAAATTATAACGATTCGCAAAATTCGACAAAATCTTTAACGTCAATTGTCAGGTGTCTCGAGAGGGGGAAGAAAAAGTCTTCCACAAGCACTTTGAATCATTCGCGGATGATTCGCTCTGCAGCAATTGATTCGCGCACCGTGCTGCAAGTAGTAAGAGACTCGTTGGATCAGCCCTATATGGATTGCCCTGATCGTTTGATTGTGATGCTAATGGCGAGGGGATCGAAATACATACATATTTAATGCTTGCTAATGAGAAACCTAATGATTTATACTTGAACGAGATAGCTGCTGAGACAATCGACAAATTTAATTACTCTAATAATAATAAAAAAAAAAAAGAAACAGAGCCTTTTCATACTTTGAAGGAAATTACAAGCTTTTCCTCAAATAAAAACAAACTCTGTTCCATGAGGAAGCGCAGAACCCCTGAAAATTAGCAATTTTCACTTTCTTCCCTGTAATTTGCCTTCAGTCACGAATATATATGTATATATATTTATGCATCAAGATCGACCGGATGCATTATCATATCGCATATCGAGAGCGGCAATGTACAATCGCTTGTGCACATATTCGAGTACCAGGTGAGATGCCTCGTCTCGTCTCGTCTCGTCTCGTCTCTCTCTCTCTCTCTCTCTCTCTCTCTCTCTCTCTCTCTCTCTCTCTCTCTAGATATTATCTTACCAAGAAATCTTGGATCGTGCGACACGCCGCAGCATCTTAACGAACGAAAAACCGCGAGAGCACACGGAGGTGACGAAAAGATTAAGAAAAGAAGAAAAAAAAAACTTATCATTCGACGTGCCGACTCTCGGTCATTTTCTTTCGACCGAGTTCGTAGTTCACTCTGATATTGACAAAAATTAATATTTCCATTGCGTTAAAACGAAAAAAAAACTTTTTTTTTAACGGATTCTATTTTTCATTAAAATTGAAAAATTCTGGGGTTAGAAAATGAATGGCTTAGAAAATCATGCGTTAATTGAAAAAAAAAGGTCCGTCAAAATGAATATCCAAGATGGAAAGAGCGATTATTAAATCTTACGAATTCATTCAAAGCTCAAAGACGACGATTTTACAATGCAAAAAAGGACTCCTGTACATAAATAACGCAACGAGATTCCTCGAAAACGATCTGAAAGTTAATGAGAAAAAAAAAATGAAAAAATCATTGCTTCCACGCACGGTTGATTGTCCCGAAGAAAATGCCTGCGATATAGCGCGAGAATGAAGTATCCGAGTCTCATAGAAAATTCTCAACGGGTAACAAAAGCTCGAGATTCATGAATAGAATTGGTAAAACGCGCGAGATAGAGAGAGAGAGAGAGAGAGAGAGAGAGAGAGAGAGAGAGAGAGAGAGATACGGACGGTGGTATGCGATACATGCAACGGATTGAGAGGCTTATTCATGGTATGGAGTTGTAGATATGTATGAAAGACTCGCGACTAGACTAGACAGCGTGGCATCGCCGCGAGAGCCGGTGCGTCGAGTATGTCTCAATATATATATATATATATATTTGAGTACAGGGCTATTCAAAACTGGCATAATTTTTCCAGATACCCCGAACTGCATGAAAAATTGACTAAAATATGAAAAAGTAAATTATCAAATGATTGAAGGACACCTTTTATACCCGGAGAGGTAATATAACCTTTCTGTTGAACAAGCAGCCGAAAAGATTAGCATACCGATGCTTTTAAATGTTGTAATTTACTTGTCAACATTATTTTATCAAAAATGTGAATTATAGTGATTAAGATGGGTTATGTAGGCGTTTAAATAACCTGATTTTCAATTTTTATTGCAATTTTTCCCATTCGCCTATACGACTAGACCACGATTTATATTGAGTTTATTTGTGCTAAAAATTATTTTATATTTATATTATTTGTACTCAAAAAATGATTAATTTACCGAAAAATTGATCCACTTGAGTCGATAACGACCGCACATTAACAATAATTGTACCGGAAACTTCACTACCCAAACAAAATCTCTGCCAGTATTTATGCTCTTCGGATAAGTCTACCAAATTACAAGTGTACCGGAAAGCAACTCTAACAGATATGAGCAGTGCCCTAAAATCTCTAACCAATAATATTTCTACCCAATAACATCTCTATTCAATAACATCTCTATCGAATAACATCTCTATCCAATGAAATTTCCACTCCATAACATCACTATCCAATGAAATTTCCACTCCATAACATCACTATCCAAAAAAATCTCTACCTAATAACATCTCAACCCAATAAAATCTCTAGCGGAATTGGGTTTACCAAAACAAGCTTACCAAAATTACAACTCATCTACCGAAAAATCACTCTACCACGTATGAGCAGTGCCCTATAATCTTTACCCAATATAATATCTCTACCCAATAACATCTCTACCCAATAGCGTATCTACCAAATAACATATTTCTACCAAATAACATCCCAACCCAATAAAATCTTTACTCAATAACATCACTACCCATTAACATATCTACCCAATAACATCTATACTAAAATCAGGTTTATTAATACAAGCTTACCAAAATTACGACTCTACCAGATACGAGCAGTGTCCTAATATCTCTACCCAATCGCGTATCTACCAAATAAAACATCTTTATCTAATAAAATCTCTACCCAGTAACATCCTAACCAAATAATATCACTACCAAATAACATCTCTACCCAATAACATCTAGCAGATATAATGCTATCTAGCATGAGGCTTTCGCTGAAATTTCTACCCAATTACAAGTCCGCCAGATAAAAACTCACCGATGTGGTTGATTATGAGTCATGGAAAAATTACTCAGGCAATCTGCCGGTAACTTATTATCAGCCACGCAGGAAAGTCGTTATCTGGTGAACTTGTAATTTGGTATATTGAAATGTTAGCGAAAGCCTCATTCTGGTAGAGATGTTAATTTGGTAATGACGTTTCGGATATTAGCTGTGAATGGGCCAATAACGATTGTTTAGTAATCAATTCAACGATAAATATATATTTTCGAAACTTATAATCCTGAAGTCTTGAATCAAATTACGTACTTATCGGAACAGGCCTCGGTTGTGAACGAGCCTGTATAGATATTTGTATAAATATAGTACATACCCTAAAAGGAAAGTACTATCGTGTAAGAGGCGCTGCCGCGATCGCGCGAGAATCAACGATTCTGGGGTGTGAAACCTGCGTATATGTACATATATATATATATATATATATATATATATATATATATATATATATGTACGATTTAATTACGAATTCGCGGTGCTACCTCGATGCCAGTATGCGCATACGGTATATTATACGTAAATGACTATCGTTGCATTACACCAAACTACTTTTCGCATCCACTATATACTTTGAGTTACGAACATGAGAATGTCGCAAACGATGGAATTCTCTCTCTCTCTCTCTCTCTCTCTCTCTCTCTCTCTCTCTAATTGGATGAGAAATAAATTTTTGAAATCAAATTTAGTAAAACAAAAGCTGCATGCGTTCAAGGGTTGCAGAGACTTTATGAAATAATAATCGTGCCTCAAATCGCAGAGAGTGTCGAGGTTGAGGGTCACTGACAGATCGTTTTGACGTGGAATGCGCCGTATAAATTGCGTATATTAAATGAGAGAAAGAGGCAAATTGTGCGGCTCGGATTTGTACGATCGCTCGTTCGCCTAGACAGCGTGGCAGCGAGCGAACCGCTATCAATGTATATGTATGTACTAATATACATATATATTTACATATATATATATATATATATTCGAGTCTATATACATTGGAGCAAGATATTACTATATATAGGATAAAATAATATCCCGGAGTCTACTCGCGTATCGTGCAAAGGCGTAAACGCCGTATACACCGCAAACGGATTGTGAATGCAAGATACGCATTCCATCGTGGCCAATGTTCGTATATATATGGTTAATGCGCAACCTCGCGCAAGCTATTTCGTTTACATGCCAATGTTCTCGCGGTCGCGAGAGATCGAGGGATAACGAGATACTCCTATACCACCCTCGCGGTATGTACACAGAAAACATGATTTCCCATTAATATTCATATAAATTCAATTGTCCGATAAATTTTATTTAAAAAAATGCAATTGTCATCGGGATGCATTTTGTAACTGTGCATTACTCATCGATGTAAAAGTTCAAAAACGGATTTTTTTAAAACTTTTTTATTAAATGTATTTGGTTGACGGTTGAAAAATTCATAAGAAATACAAAAAGCTAAAAGGGTTCATGTCCAATCAACGTTTCTTTCACTGACAAAAACATTCTCTTTTTCTATAATTATGTTCAATCATCACACGATTCGACGTATCGATAAAAAATTTGGATATTCGATTTTAACGCATTTAAAACTGCAATGTTTTCAATTACACATATTTAACAGACGATCACGTCAAATTGAAAACTTTTCTTATAAAATTAGCTTGAAGAACGATTTACAAAAAAAAAAATTAAATTATTTTTAATTGATCTCAGGCTTCGTGGTAATATCGTAACATCCGTTCATGTCGAAAAATCGTTATGACGAAGCAGCATCTCGTTCTAATCAGAAGGTCTTGGCTTCTCTGATCGTCGCTATCGTATCAAGTATTTTCTCATAAAAATTTCATTACTATTATGTAATTTATAATAAAAAAAATATAAAACAAAATCAGGAGAAAAATGAATCGAAATGAAAAATTTTTTCTCCTCAATAATTGCCAAAAATTATTCAAAATTATTGTGAATCGAGAAAGAAAGAAAAAAAAAACCATGATTTTCATTATTTTTTTTGTAATTCGAATGATGCTTCGCGCCAGAAGACGATATTATTATCGTAAAATGTTAAATGGAAAGAATGTCGAAGACGTACAGAGGAACACACGGCGATAAAGAGAGGGAGGGGGGGGGGGGTGCGAAAAAGAAATGTGCATTGCAATGAGCGCATTTGCCAGTGCTAGGGAGAGTTCAATTTGCATTCCGTTCGCAATGTGACGAATCGTTTTTGCCGCTGGCATGAATCTGCCTTTTCACCGCCAGCAGCGTTATACATGGCAAAAGCAAAGCGAGAAGCAAGCACACGTTATACAAGAAACTGGGAGTTTCAAACATCGTTCACGCGCTTGTACTCTTGGATTTCACGTTTTCCAAGTAAGATTGTACATGCTCGTGCTATTTCGATGCACAACGAAACGTATTTACGTATGCTCGAGTGTGTCAGAATTTTTTTCCCTCCCTTTCCTCGAGGATCATGCCACTCCCGAAGAGAATGCGAGCGAATTTTTTTTTTTTGCCAGGTACATTCGCGAACGAGGAAAACGAGCAAGCACACAGTATGCATTTTCGTGCATAGATGCAATTTCTCGAGAATGCATTTAATTTTTTTTTTTTCATAAATTTGGCTCACCACTGATTGCGATGGAATTCATTATGCAAGAATTTGATGGAAATTAAATTTATTGCGCAGATATTTAATCGGAATTAAATTTTTGATGTAAAAATATTTGATCGTCAATGCATAATTTTAAATTTGAAGTATGAGTGAAAATAAAAAAAAAAAAAAAAACGTTAATTTCTTTTCTGAGAGAGTTCGATATTTCGACTGTGGTAGATGATGTTTGTAGCGCGAGTTCAAGCCTCATTTTTTCGTAACTATCGGGGAATATATATATATATATATATATATATATATAATAATAAATGTGTATAATTACGTACGTTCGAGTCGACCCAACACTTTTGCTCGTTAGATCTCTGTTTGTCTATTTAAATTATGAGCAGATCTAAAAAAAATTCAAGTAGACCTAATTGAGATCTAAGCGAATCTACGATTTTCTAAAATTTATATCTACGCGGGTCTAATTAAATCTAAGTAAATCTGTGATTTTTCCAAAATTTCGATCTACGTAGAACTAACTGAGATCCAGATAAATTTGTGAATTTCAAAAATTTAGATCTACGTATAGATCCAATCGAGATCTACGTAAATCTGTGATTTTCCAAAATTTCGATCTACGTCGATCTAACTGGAGATCCAGATAAATTTGTGAATTTCAAAAATTTAGATCTACGGTATAGATCCAATTGAGATCTACGTAAATCTGTGATTTTCCATTATAAAATTTATATCTACGCAGATCTAATTAAATCTAAGTTAATCTGTGATTTTCCAAAATTTCGATCTACGTAGAATGGAGATCCAGGTAAATTTGTGAATTTCAAAAATTTAGATCTACGTAGATCAAATCGAGATCTACGTAAATCTGTGATTTTCCAAAATTTCGATCTAGACGTATGAAAATAAATACGTATATATAGTTCTGAACTATTTTTTCCCGGGTATCAATCACTCACAGCGACGAAACTAAATCACTTATCGAATTCATCGTAAGCTGCATAATTCTCTCTTTCATCCAACTATCCGTTCTTATATTCTTCGGATTTTCATTTTTTCTTTACGTTGCATTGTCCATGACGTCACGTACTTCGTCATAAGTGACGTCATCTCTGACATCACTGAACGCAATTTCCGAGCTAAGAATGCATATAAGAGTGAAAAAATTGTACCAGTAAGCACTTAAAAAAAAAAAAAAACCGATCAGAAATTCGTGAATATTCTGAATGTACAATATATGGTGCAAGTGGCAAGATTGCAATGAAGCACGCGGAATATTTCACTCATTTGACACGAGTCGTCGTTCATTCGTTTGCGGTTATGAGACACACGCGCGAGTCATTCATTTCGTCCTGCCACGTGTGTGTCTAAAAAAAATAAATTGCCTCAAGCCCCCACGTGTTTGTTACCTCAATTTTTCCCCATTTGCCCTCTCTCTCTCTCTCATCGCTGTACATGCGCAAAAAAAAAAATGAACTACGCGTTTTACGCTTTTGATGACTTATGATAAGCCTCTCTGACTTTTGGCATTGCATATATTCACACGGGTATATATGAGACTGACGAGGGAATCTTCGAGTAAGTGTATCGGGGACGTCTACATATATAGAAACTTTAAGGGTGGGCGAGGTTATTTTTCACTCCCTCTCTCTCTCTCTCTCTCTCTCTCTCTCTCTTTCTTTCAAGCATATGTTTCTTCATCGGGATACTTACAAATGCTCTGACCCAGTGTCCGAAGACCCTATATCACAGAAGAGAGTCCTTGATCACCGGGGGTTTCTTCTTGGAATTGAAAAAAAAAACGAGAAAGAACCACCGTTTCATCCCCCTTCGTTTCCCCCTCTGCCCTATACTTATTACCCAAGATTACAGAGAATGGTCCAGCACGCGTCTATGATGTATTTGTGAGCGCGTGTAACGCGCTCTGACGACAGAGAGAGAGAGAGAGAGACTCAAAGAGACCAAGGGAGAAGAGAAAATGAACACGCGAAGCGTTGCAATTAGGTCGTGCGCTGACGGATGACGCCAAGAGGGATGAGAATTGGAACGAGGGGATATATAGATGGGCACTGAATAATAATAAAAATAAATAAAATAAAAAACAACAACAAATCATTTACCCCAGCCCTTCTCGTTTGTCGTCGTTGGTGTTTAAATATAGACACTTCTCGTTACGTCCAACGATATGGAAAAACTATCGGGATGGGGAAAGTCCAGTCGTTGTCAATATCGTCGCTCATTGGTCGAGTCTCGGTCATATTTTGACAATTTTTTTTTTTTTTCCTTTTCAACATTTATCTTGAACTATTATTTTGTTGTTTTTTTTTTTTTAATTATTTTCCAGTGGATTAATTCCAGTGGATTTATAGGGAAAGCTCATATAGAGAAAAAGTGTAAATTCTGAGCGAGCAATATGGAAATTACAAATTTTTTTTTAACCTTCAACCTATAATCTTGGGTCCCAATGCCTTTATAGATGTCATCTCGAGGATGCCAATCAGTGCGATTTTTTTTTACCACTTTAATGGACTCGAAGTACACCCCTTAGCTGGATACTTGGCGTTGGTGGAAGATGCGCAATTCCCAGAATAAGGTCCAAAGTATAAGACGTACTCTATCTTGGCTTTGAACAATCATATATATATATAGATCATATACGGTGACGACAGGAGAGGGAAAGATTGCAAACGAGTCAAGACATCGGAGAGTGGTGCGGAGTATCTCAATCGCAAACTCGTTTTTTCTTAACCCCCCCCCCCCCCCCACGTGCCTCTTGAATCCCCCCCGACCACCCATACATCCCCTCGGATCTTCATGTTCAAAGAACGCATGGACACCCGTCGTGAGACGAGTCCAGTAAGGGGGTTAACCAGCCCTATATATTAGAGACGTTGCTTCGTTGAGCTTTCATCACAACCCCGAGAGAAGTCGCGCTACGTGTATCGAGGATATACAGAGAAAGAGAGAGAGAGGCAGATAGAGTGTTGTTCTTGTTTCTCAAATTTATCGTTGTTCATCGTCATTTGTGCTTTTTCGAGTAACGACGCGAGAGACTAAGACAGAGATACGAGGCAAGGTGAGTGCACGACATCATCCAGGTACTATCTGTTGAGTATAATCTGATTTTCTTTTTTTTTTTTCATGAAAATAAGAAGGTATAGAGAAATAGATCAAAACTACTTGTTTTTGGGCCTTAAATAACAGAAAAAACGACTTTTCAACAATTTAAAAAAAATGTATTTTCAAATAAGTGTTTCGGTCTTTGATAAGCTCGAGGCTATTCAGTTCAATTTACTATTTATCGATAAAAAATTTTAAGGCTCCTGTTGCATGTGTACGAGAAAGGCCCAGGATTACTTTATTTTTCAAGGCCCCGAATTCGAGGGAGGAAAAAAAATTGAATATCCATAGTTTGCGCTTTTTATCATGAATATTTTTTTTGGTGTGATTCCCTGATTATCGGAGATATTTATCATTTGATCTGGGAAAAACAGAAATCAGCTTTCACGCAACAAATCTACCCTAATAATACTCTACCGGAAAACAGCTCTAGCGGAATAACTCTCCAATAGTATCGTTAGTACACTATACCGAGTGACATCTCTTTCGAGTATACGCAAGCCTCCGGGGAACAACCATACCAAATGACAGCTCTACCGGTGAACAACTCTTCGAAAAGATCACTGCTCCCGAGAGAGAGATTTTTATCGGTACGGTGTTCGTTTCGAAGAGTTGTCCACCGGGAGAGTCGTCAATCCGGTTATTGGTTGTTCATGGGGGAGAGTTGTCATTGCGGTGAATTTTTCACCGGGAGTGTTATAATTTGGTAGAGTTATTCCGAAAGGTTGTTACTGGGTAGAGTTTCACAATGGGAGACTTACTCCGGGAGAGCTGGCTTCCGCCAGAATTGTTATTCGGGAGAGTTGTTCCCAGCGGAGTATTCCGATGTTTTCGGATTGAACTGGAGTTGCCTGGAACTATTATTTATTTTGCATCAAGCTCAAAAGGTAACTTGCTAAGATTCTTCGTTCCTTCATACAAGTTTTGAGATTCTTTTTATCCGCGGGTATAAGGCTCGGTTCTACCGAGAAGCGAGAAACAATCACTCTCGTTACCCGCATTTTTATACATGTCTCAACTGATGGCAAATCGGAATCACCCGCGTCATAAAACTGGCTTATGCGTGTGTATTATATCTATATACATATGTATATTACAGAGATTCGCGAGCCACGAGAGAGAGAGAGAGAGAGAGAGAGAGAGCGAGAGAGAGCGTTGGATATGCGTCCAGCTGTCTGCTCGTTTCGTCGGCCCGACTAATTATCTCTTAATTCGACTCAATTGCCTCTCTCTCTCTCTCTCTCTCTCTCTCTCTCTCTCTCTCTCTCTCTCGGCACGAGCACGCGGATGATATCACAAAACTTGAGCCCTTACACCCCGCGCGCACAGAATACGAATGCGTATGCGATCCGCTATCATACAGTAATATATATGGATATATATACATGCACAGACACTTTACTTGATCTCCTAGAACGAAATAGAGTCCCTCAACTAATTCCTCGTACTAAACGAATCGCGCAATACTCTGCCAAGCTCACGACCATTACATATATATATATGTATAATACAGCATGTACGGAGTATTTAGGAGAGTTCTCCTGGGACAATACTAATGCAGTCGTAACTCCAGTGTCTTGATTTCCCTCAACCAGATCACCCTTTATATGAGAAACAGATTTCTCACATTCGCATTTCATTTTTCATGATCTACGTTGGATCAAAAGACCTATGAAAGCTCAAATAAATTGCATAATTTTCAAACATTTGAGTATCAAGGAAAAAAAAGCTATTGAAAATTAACTTGAAAGTAACTTGAAAGTAATTAATAAAAATTGATTATTATCAAGTTTGAAACTATTGAGTTTTGGTCTTTGATCGTGGAGGGAGAGCGATAGGAAACAATCAAACAAAATTAAGATCATGAAACTCCGCGGCCCTTTCTATATTTTCGAGAACATTATAATATATTATACGTCGAGGGAACTTCATCGTCTGCAAGATTGTAACTGCAAATGAAGTGCAGTCAATGATAAACTGTAATGCAGGTTGGCTTTGACTCGAGACATGGAAAATGAGGTTCAAATTAAAAAAAAAAAAAGGACAATTTTGGAAGAAAAATTTCATTTTAAGATCGTCGTAAAGTAGGGTGGAATTTTGTTGCATCAAAGGATATTGTTGAGGGGTTTCGTTCAATCTAGAATAATTGATACACAGTTGGATGATATATATATATAATACATATATGCCTCGGATTCCCCTTCAACAGAAATACACACTGGAGGCGTTCGCCGCTCGTTAATTAATGTCGATGCGTGGAAAAATGCTTCTCGGGCGATAAATTACTTAAGTTCAATCAGCCGACATCGGCATAACTGAGGTTGATGAAACTGCGCTCTGTCTCATTTTCACTCAAGGCACACACACACACACACACACACACACAAAGAGAGAGAGAGAGAGAGAGAGAGAGAGAGCATATCGGCTAATACGTCTGTATTACCACCAGTTTCTCCGGCGAGCTCTCTTTTGACGTGGAAGTGAATTTGTGCATTGTGCACTGTGCGTTGCAAGAACAAGGAAATTTATATAGATCGAGAAATTTTTCTATGATCCCACACGAATTTCATCGGAATAAAAAAAAAATTTATTTCAATCGAGCTAAATTTATTACGTCATTGTACAATCTATATATTTTGATCACGATTCGTTGATTTATTTCGATAAACAAAAAATCTAAAGCTTCATAATTTGTTTTGGGTCATTACCATGAAGAAATATGCAATTTGACGGAATCAATATATAAAAAAAAAAAGCCCCCCAATGTTGTTATGTATATCTGAATGAGCCTTCAACGTGCTGTACAGAAGAAATTTTTTTTTCTTCTCGATGCACAATTGCATGTATGCACTTGGTATGCACGTATCGATGATTCGATTGGATCGGAAAAAAACGTCGGATAACAAAATGCCTAGCGTCATATAGAGGACACCTTTCCTAAAAACCAAACGGATTCAATTTTCTAAATGAAATCCAGCGTAAACTGGTTCGAGTTTGGTGAGAGAGGAGATTCCACTGATGATGATGATGAGGAGGAGGAGGCTGTGGATTCGCGAATCACAAACACACACACACACACACACGCACAAATGCACACACACACACGTGCGCGCACGCGAAACGACCGAGTAGAACGCCACATCGACGATTATTATATACACGTGACCGAAAGCTCACGTTTAATGCCTGTCTAGAATTTCTGATGGACAATCTCCATTAGGTACACCTCGTCGACAAAACGAGCAATTCATTCGTCCTCGAAGTTCTATTTTGCCTACGTAGCTTCTCCGCATGGTTAAAGATCCAATCTTGTGGATCGGAAAATAAATTCAGTAAATAAAAAAAATAATTTCTATTTCACGATCCTTTCGCCCCGTGTACGTTCTCGCGAGCGCACATATACTCTCTCAATTGGGGGATGAAAAATGATTTCGAACTTTACGACGTATTTTCGTGGGCTAACTAAATTTACAACTTTTACCTTTGTATACGATCGCGAGAATAATGAAAATTGATCGATAATAATATGTGATGTTTTTCGTATCTATAGTTTTGCATCAAATCTGAATCCCTCACAAGCGATTCTTGACAAATTTCATACCAAACATTCTTATTCCCTAGCCTATTTTTGTAAAAAAAAATTTGCCTCGATATCACCAAATTTACGAAAGCTAGTGCGCTAACAGATATTTTTCTAAAAATTTCAAAACTTCTAAAAATTTCAACCCCTCAAGCGACACGAGGAGTTGAAATTCAATACTTAACATTCTTGTCCGCTAGCCTATTTACATTAAAAAAAAAAAAAAATTTGGCCCGATGTCTCAAAATTTGCGGAAGTTGAGAGCGACCGCGGACATTTTTTGAAAATTTCAAAATAATAAAATTTGTAATTTTCGAGGAATTTTGACCAAAAATTGCAGTACACGAAGGGACTGTATTCTGCCTCACTCGTCTACGAAAAGGCATCGGTTTTTGAATTTTGCAAGACCAACACACACGCACGCGTCCAGAAATTATTTTTTTCTAAATGCGATTTTAAGACATTTTGACACATTTTAAGAACTCTGTGTGGTATGAAAAACGCGATTGTTTTTTTTTTTTTTTCATGAAAACAAAGCTTCCTCTATGAGAAAGCAATAATTATTTCAAGATATGATCGACATATCTAAGCTCGATGACCGCGAGATTTGTAAAAAAAAAAAAACAAAGGGTTGAACTTTGAAAATGTACACGGAAAAAAAGACATTTCAAAAAATAATAACTGAAATTTTAAAAATACAACGATGAAGAGAAAAAATGCAGTTTAACACAGTAAATTAATCTCTTTACAGTGTTTTGATCAAAAAGTAATGTGCGGAATATACTTCTGTACTATCTGTATAACCATATTTGTTGGTTTAAACTGTAAAAACAACTATTTCCACTTCAAAAAAGTGACACTGTAAAAATTGAAAATGCTCGCAATGAATTTTGCTATAGATCAAATGAAAAACCACCAGATTTGTACAAGAAAAATTTAAAAGCTGACGCATTGAAATGAACTGTATAGAGAGAGTATTTTTACGAATGTAAGACATAACAAAAAATACTAAATTCTTTATGAAAAACAGAAATTGAAATAAAGAAAAATTGTAGCACGCTTTCGTCGAATTCAACTGTGAAAATGATGGAAAAATTACAGTTTTAAAATGTGTATGGAAAATACGACGCAAACAAGAAATTCATAAGGATCAATAAGCGTTCATAAAATCAATAGCGTAGTGGTATAGTGTCGGTCGTTAGGTAGGTCGTTAGGTAGGTCTCAGGTAAAATCTTAGGTAGGCTCAAAATTAATTTCGACGGAAAAAAGTCCGGACCACCAAGCCAGAAACACTCGTAAAAAAAAATCTCCAAATCTTTAATTTTTTTTTTTTTAATGATTATTTAAGGATCGAAAGTGTTGAATTCGTTTACTGCGGAGGATCGCGGGTTCAAATCCCGGTCCATGACGATTTTTTTTTTTGCAAAATTCATAGTATTTTCAAAGATAATGAAACAGCAGTTTTAAATTCGTTCATCGATTTAATTACTAATTGATAGATAATAAACTACATTTATTATGCTAATTCGACCCGCGCTTTTCAAAATCTTCTAAACTTTTATTTTTTACAGTTCACTTTGCAATTTCTCAAACATTAAACCCAAAAAGATGCGCTATTTTATATTATAATTGATTTCACAATTTGTACAGTTTGTCACAGTGGTAAACTCTATTTACACTTTTAAACTGTAAAAATTAATTCTATCACTTAGTGCTTTTTATTTCAAATTCTAAAGAATTTCCGAAGTTTTCCTCCCGAGAGGCATTCTCTATTAACAAAACTGTAAAACATGATGGAAACATGACTAGAATTCACAGAAAATTTTTTTCCGTGTATCGTTTTTTTTTTTCAATGCAGCTACTACGCATCGTTTGATTGGAGAATATTTTGATGAGCAATTTTTCGAATGCCGTTTGCGGATCATTGTCATCTCAACTGCCGTGTCATTTATGTATATACGCTTCATCATAACGGTGTCCTAAAGTCCTGGGACTTCGCGTGGCTCGCGAAAGCGGTTCACACCGCTCTTAGGACGATTAGCTTGACACATTCGACCAATCACACAATATATTTTCATATACACGCGCGTATAGACGGAAAGCGATTCAGAATGAATCAAGGCGTATGTGCGCTTCAACTGGAATACACGCGTATGTGCATATAGGTTTTTCTAGAAAGAAGATTAGAAAAAAATGGCCTACTCGTTCATCGGAATTATAGCGTAAAATTGTATTCTATGTCCTTTGTTATTAAACTTTTTTTTCGTTTACTTTAAATATCCATCTGTTTGGAGCTGCGAATCAAATGGTAGATTGAATTATCAAAAAATTGTGAATCAATTTTTTTTTCTCAATTAATTTACGATTATATAATTGCTCGTGATGTATATGGAAGGGGGCCTGGCTAAAAAAAAAATGACGAAACTCGGCATAGAACGATTTATATAGAACGTGCGTCATTCATACTTTGGGCATTCCACATATGGACGTTTGATACGCGGAATGATGGGTCATAAATCATTGGAGCTGGACATTATCGTGACATGATCTTGAACTCATATCGGGTCGTACAGCCAGAGGGAAGATCTTCGGTATAATATAATATATAATAAAAGATCATATGGCAAAAATTAAAGAGGGCAAGCGAGTCATCGGATTCGATGTTTATTTCCTTATGGGGAAATGCTGGCAGAAAGCGTCAGTTCGGGCCACGCTCTTTTGGTCCAGTTTCGGTCGCAATGTATCCGAAAGAAATTATTCTAAAGACAGTCGAGTCCGACGAACATTGAGTGGATGATAAAAAAAAAAATTTAATCAGTTAAGAATTACATTTCAAAGGGGTTGTAAAAATGGCCATGTAAGATACAGTAATGACAACAGGTGTATCCTACTCTCTGGTACATGAAATCGCTGTACATATATATACATATGAGTACAAGCGCGGTAAAATGTCACTTGATAAATAATTACATTGCAACGAAGACACACAAGTGGCGAATATACGTGCCCCATGTGAAACACACCCGCGGACATACTGAGCAATCCCGAGAATTCGTTACGGAACAGCCCGAAGGCGAGCTACTTTCCGTTCTCAGGGAGGCTGTGTTTGCTCTCGCGAACTTTATTTATAGCCTCGTGCTCGCGCAAAAGGAAATTAGCGGGCAAAGAATCTTTGCGTATATATATATAGTATATATATACACATTATATATATATCTATATACCTAAAGATATATAGTATGTATGAGAGAAACGACCGCCCGCATACTCGCAGCTCTTATAATATAGGCGATTTTGTCCACCGGAATATCCTTTGCAATTCTTCCGATAATTTTTTCAACAAACAACTTTCAATGATATGAATATACCTCCATTAATAATTGCAGACAAAAATTATTTAATTAAAAAATTATTTTTAATTCTGAATTGTTTGATGAACTTTGTAAAATAAGAAACGTGCGCTCGGGAAATAATCGCCCGGATCTATACGTTGTTTTTTTTTTTTTAGATCAAATTCGATGTAGATCTAAATTTTGGAAAAACCTTTAGATCCACCTGGGATGTCCGTGCAAAACGGTAGATTTACATACCTACATTCTCATTGGCTCATCGGATCTCCGCGTTTATCTATATACTCGAATCTCAGTAGATTTGCATAGATCCGAGCAAATCTAACGCGTGGATCCAGTCATGGATCTAATTGAGATCCAGATAAATCATATATAATTGAGATCTCTCGGTGAATCTACGATTTTTCAAAATTTAGATACACGTAGATTAAAAAAAAAAATGACTACTCGGATCTAAATTTCATTTACGCGCAGATCTAAACTATTTTTTTTCCCCGGGGTGTGCGATTTTCAATTAGCGAAAAATCTTCGATCGGGAGACTTGAGACGTATGAACAAAATTAAAATTGAAACAATCTGGGATCATTTTTGCAATCGACCACTCGATAAACTTTCCGGATTCGAAAGTTTCAATGAATTTTATAATTCAGGGAAAAAAGTTTACTCTTCCAAGGATTCTGGGACATGCGAATTATTTTTAAATAATAAAATTGAAGAAAAAAAAAAAAAAACAAAACACAAAAATATCGAAGGTCCCTGAATTGGGTCAAAAGCGTGACTCGTCTAAAACGTCGAAATTTGGCTCTCGAGATGATGAGTCAAGCTGGAATGAATTGCATAAAGAGTACAACTGTGTGGGATCGATGGGGAGCATATCATATATACGCACCGGTATACATGAAAGAGCGTTCAATTCGCGATGTCAAATGGCAAAATACATATATCACGATGAAATTCAATGACGGCGAAATGCTTTGAATTTTATCGAGAGATTCTCTTTCTCTCCTTCGATCGCTTTTATATATAAACTTAGGGTGTTTAAAGAGCAAAAAAAAATTTGATTTTTCATTCTCCCACACTTCAAAACTTGAGTTTTGATGGAAAAAAAAAACATCCACGCGAAGATGGAGCTCTGTGGTTTAAGTGGAAGCCGCCGCTCATTGGACGTTACTAATTATAACAGCCAATTAACGTCTATGACCAACTTTTTGAAAGGAAAAATTTGAGACCATGGGGGATTGTAATTCAAATAAAAAGAATCTTCAACGATTCAAAAGTTGTGTATACGATATTGCTGAACGAAAAGTATAGCTTTGCGCGTGGAATTTAATTCATTATTAACTCAGGATAGAGTTCAAGCGCAATACATACTTTTAGTCGCTGATTTCCACCGAAAGACGTATGCGACGTGTAAAAAGGCGTCACTGGCATCGATTTTTACCGAAAATAAATAAATAAATGACATTTTGCGTTTGTTTTTTTGCATAAAGTCATAGCGGAAAAATTGTTAAAGGTGAATCAATTTGCTTATATACTATCTTCCCTGAGACTAAAATGATTTCCTATTTCAGCAAGAGAATAAATATGGAGTAAGTATTTGAGTCAAGAAAAAAAATTATCACGAAAAAAAAATTTCACCCATATACGAATTGTTTATGACAATTTTATAACGATTTTTTAATCGCAAAATTATTGTTATGAATAAAATCGATCTAAATTTTTATTTACAACACGATGGTGTCAGACAGCAAAGCTGTTCGGCTTAAAATTATTTCGAATTATTTATAAAAAATTAGAAATTGGGAATAAACAAAAATTTATTTAATGACATTTTTTTTCTCAATTCGAAATACAATCCTCATGGTCTCAAATTTTTCCACCCAAAAAGTTCATCATAGACGTTAATTGGCAGTTATAATTGGAAACGTCCAATGAGATCGTTTTTGTTTTCGCGATATTATAAATTAGAAAAAAAATTGGAAAAGCAATAAATATAAAAATGGAAAAATAGTAAATGCATTTTTTGCTTAACATCGAGCCCAAAGCCCAAATTTATCGATACTAATCACAAATTTCGTTTCATTATTTTTTTTTTTCACATCAAACAAAAATTACCACAACTAGACAAATTTGTGTTTTTTCTCCCCCCCCCCCCCTCCCCAATCACTCTACTCATACGGACGTAACATTTACATCTCGCTGACAGTAGTTGTGTCGTCAGCAACGAGGAATACACGGACTCACACGAACATCGCTTAACCGTGTTAAGCGTCCGAAGAGGTGCGATCGGTTCAGTTATTGGCCAATCTACCAGAATCACAGGCCACGCATGGGCACGACTCAAATTGAAAAAAAAAACCCTGAAATACTTCGAAATACGTTGACTGCCAAAAAAAAAAATAATAATAATTATGGAAAATCTCTCGAAAATAAGGCATATGCTATCGAGTGTGAAATAATCGATCGATCGATTGGCAAAAATCACAATTTATCTGTCTTTTAGTTATAATTATATTAACGAAAACTCATTTTTCGATCGAACGATAAATATCCCAGAAGTAAAGTGATTAAGCGAGGTAATGCCTCTTGTTTATGAATTTTTTTTCCTGATCGCTACGATCTCGTATAGGCGACAATACAGGGAATGAGAGAGAGAGAGAGAGAGAGAGAGAGAGAGAGGGAAAATCGCTCTGTGCAAATGCTCGTACCGACACATTGACGAGGGAGGCCCTATAAAAGCGTTCACCTCCTCCTTCTCCATTACCTATATACATATTTATGTCTACATATATATATATATATGCTCATAAAGATGTATATAAACTCATATATACATTTTGCTACCGGTGTAGGGATAGAATACGCATATGCATATATACATGTATATAAAAGTCTGGTACACGAAGAGGAGTTGATACATGTACCGTTGCGTCTGCACCAACGAGAGAGCCCATCGACAGTCTGCTCTGACGCGTTGCGTGTAGCTCGAAACTTTTTAACCTGTTGCATCTCAAAGCTCCGCGTTATAATACTCCAAAATTTCACATCTCTCTCTCTCTCTCTCTCTCTCTCTCTTGCTCTCTCTTTCTTACTCTCGATTTTCCCCCCCAAAAAACAAAAACGTTATTTTCATCGCGATCGTTGTCAATCGGTGATTTCAAAAACAAACGAAAGAAAAAAAAATCGTTCGATTCGCCCGATCGAAACGAGGTATACGAGAATTCTCGCGTTGCACGCGGCTGGAGTACATCCGGTCGATGCATACCGGAGGCTCCGCAAGATTATTCTCAAGACCGAGCGGGGATAGTAGCGATATCGGTGCTGCTCGCCTCATCAGGATCCGCGAGAGGAGAAATTTTTTTAACCTCACGACGACGGTGTACAAGTGGAAAAACGATCGTTACAAGTTCGTCATGAGAAATAGCGTGAAGGATGGCTCTCTCGAATCGTTCGTCTTCAAAAAGTGCAATAGATCGATATCATTGAAATAATCGGTAAGAAAAGGACGCAAAAAGTAAGAAGGAAAAAATTATTGAGTTTGAATTGAAAATCAAAAAATAAAATAAAATAAAAATATTCGTTGTTATACGATCGTCTTCGATTTTTCGATTCCGTCGCCGCGCGTTGGACCGTGCGTGTCAGTTTTTTTTTTTTTTTTCTTCTTTTTGTAATGAAAAGCTGCAAAGTCGAGAATTGAGGGTGAAAAAAATAGAATAAAAAAAAAAAAAAAATACAAAATAAAAACCAAACGGATATCAAAGCGTGAGAAAATCGACTGGACGGACCGGCACGCTGGCATAACTGCCAGCACGACTGGCACGGATACAGACATTAAAGTCATCAACGAGGCGCGGGCGAGAGAGCTCTCGCGATCTATACTATACGATAAATGCGTGTGTATATTAAGTAGACTCGTGTGTCATTGTGTGTGTACATGAAACATCGAGAGGAGAGTACCCGATATCAAAAGAGTTCTTCGACAGTACAGGGGCTTTTTGTCGTGTTGGCTCCTCTCTCTCTCTCTCTCTCTCTCTCTCTCTCTCTCTCTCTCTCTCTCTCTCTCTCTCTCTCACTGTTGCGAGAGAGATCGACAATTTTACGATCTCTGTCTCTCTGTAGAATCACGGGACCGGCATAGTAATACCAGACAGATCTACTCGACTCGATGACTCGTCCAGAGGACCGTGCCTCCGCTATCACTTTACAATATACATATATTACATATACATACTATATATATATATATATATATATATATATATATATACCTATAATTTTTAATACATAAAAGAGGCGTGCACGCATATATAAATATACGTCCTATATTTATCCATTCCCACACTACATAGATATTCTGAAATAACTTTTTCAATTCGTCCTCCGTATAATCTCAACTATTTTTTTTTTAAATTTCTCTCCAACTGTCCAGCGAATTGATAAGAGAAGCAAATATACCGAGGAACAAAAATGAGAGCGATTGCTCGTGAATCGATCGATATTTGAGGAGGTTTTCGTTGGTTTTTTTCCCCTTTTTTTCTTTTGCAATGGAGTCAATCTTCGATGAAATCGATGAATTTATGAATTTTCGTAACGTACCTCACGAGAGTGAAATCGGCTGAACCGATACTGGTCGTTTCTCCTTAGGACTCTCTCTCTCTCTCTCTCTCTCTCTCTCTTTCTCTCAGCCTTTGCCTCGAGGATAAATCGCGAATAAAAAGGGCCCCGCGAGTGTTAATATATATATATATATATATATTATGGGTGTGTGAAACCGCGAGTGCGCGAATCATCGAACTCGATCGCCTCGTGCGCTAAAAGTGAAAGAAGAACGCGCTTGTATGTGTGTTTATGGAGAGAGAGAGAAAGAGAGAGGGAGAGAATTTTTTTTTCTTGTACCGAGACATTACACGTTTGCCCGCGAGCACGATCGCGTGTATATCTATATATTTGTGCTCTGGCCACCCGCTCTCTCGCCGGCATAAGAAGAAGAGAGAACGTGGGAACTGAATTCAAATCTCTTCCCCTATTCACTGTTCCTCCACCTTTCTCTCTCTCTCTCTCTCTCTCTCTCTCTCACTCTCTCTCTCTCTCTTGCGCCTGCGATGAAAATAAAAAACGACTAGATATACCGCAAACGGTATTAACACGGCCAATCGTGTGCACACAATCCGGTGTTCCCGCGCGTAACGCACACGACACACAGTTACACTTCGCGTTTCCTCTCGCTCGAATTTAACAATCAACAATTACGATCTCGCGGGCGCACGTAAGGTGAGGCATATATACATACGATAATGAAAGCACCTGTTTTTTTTTTTTTTTTTTTTTCTTCAATCATCCGGATGTGTGTGAAAATTTACGTTTTTTTTTCTTGCCATTTTCGCACGGAGTTAATATAATTTTTCGATTGAAATTCGCGTTCCGATTGTCGTAAGCAGCGAGAAATATTTCTTAATCAAAATATGGCACGTAAATCTGTGAAAAATTTCTCTACTGTCGTGACGCATCTCGCGGCGGAAGAAAATCGCGATTTCGAGTTATCACATTCCAAGTTTTGCTTGGATTTTCGGGATTTATTCGAAGAACGAAGCTGCACTATCGCAAATTTTTGTTGTGTGCAAAAAAATTGTCACGATTTCTTGCAAATTGAAAAAAAAAATTAAACACATTTCCGATACTCGATCGATCTCTTTTGCATAAACTTTACTTTTTTTTTCGTTTTTTTTTTTTTTCGTGAACTTGAGCCTGTCGATCGATCGCCAATCGAATGAAAATCGGGGATGATTCGAAAAATCTATTTTTTATCGAATTTAAATGATTGTTTGGGTTTCGAGCGGAAAATTTTAATAGCGTCGAAATAAACATTTTGTTCAACATGAAAGCTCATTTCATTACAAGTTCTTCTTATCGGTAGTACTTTTTTTTTTTACTCATTCTTGTGTAATTAAAAAAAAAAAGTATTTTTTTTCACTAAAAATAAATATTAGTCATTCGACGTGTGTGTGTATGTGTGTTCGAGAAAACAAATTAGATGATGCCAGAGCATCGAATAACAATTTTTTTTTTGCTTCTTCTCCCCTCAAATTTTTGGATTCTCGGGCATATCGAACGTATTTAAATATCTACGAAGGATAATTCCTCGGGTATGGGGGTAAAAAATCAGAAAAACCGAAAATCCGAATGGCCAGAATTCCGAGTATGAAAGTATCGAAAACCCAAAACAAAGAAAGATCAAGGTGGTGAAATTTCACCAAGCCAGAAATAATGTAAATAGGGTAAACGTATCATAGTTTGTGGCCACTGTACCGTTTTTGGCCACTCCGCATTTCCCTCGAATTTTTTTTTAAAGTTTCAAGACTCATGTTCACTTTATCGAGCGTAATATTTCGATATTCGAGATGTTGCCGCACCACTATCGATTGCTTTATTGAATATCTGCTAATTTATTTTAACGAAATATATGACGAAATGTGTCAATGCCGAGCGGTTTGCGTAGTTTTCTTGTCAAAAGTGTTGAGGGATCCCGAGGTAAGAAGACTACACGCTTTCTCATATCTCAAGTTATTCCGACCTATTCAAAATTCTTGTTTCATCAGTTAAAGCTCATTTTTCGGGTTAGAATCACAAAAAACTAACATATCAGCTAAAATACCTGAAAATTCGATTGTTCTATTTGTAGCCAGTTTATGTCCACAAATATAGAGCACACTTATACCACTTCAGTAATATTGCTTATGACGCAAATAAATAACTATTTTTAACTCGAATCTCTGCCATCACTGATTGTCTATTGCTCCACACCTTTCGTTTGTAACGCATCCGTATACCAATTCAAAGTTTGGTGGCCACAACTGATACTTCTCGGATGACCAAAAGTAGTACAATCGTGGCCACAAATGGTGAAAATGGCAGCTGGAAGATAATTTCTCATTTTCTTATTTATCATGATCAGAAAAGGTTTTAAATGATAACAATTCGATTCTGTGTACCTTTTCGGTTATATCGATCACTTTTTCATTTCTGAATTTGCAATAACGTAAGCACTGTGAAAAAGCGCAACGTAAGTGAAGAATTTCAATATATAAGAAGAGTTCAGTAATTCGAATCTTATCACAAACCATGAAATATAATTTCATGATAACAGACGTTGCGTTTATTCCTATTATGAGATAGAAATATTGCAATTGAAAAAATGCGCCCGATGCATCTGTTTGAAATTCAAGAATTTAACACTCGCAATTGAGCGTTACTTTTTTTGTGGAAATCGATCAAATAAAAATGGAAAAGAAATTATTTCAAGCCTGCCGTATCAAAATTTCTCTGTGATGCATTCTAGACAATTACTTTCGACCATATGGCATATTTTTTATAAAATATGAAAGTGATAATACATGTTTAAGGGGTGGTTATATCGATTTTTCACTTGTTTTTTTAATAAAAAGGGGCAGGATTTAAACAATTTTTATTTTTTTTATTTGATCGATTTCCAAAAAAAAAAAAAAAATAACGATGAGATGATCTTTACGTTGACTCTCGAAATACTGGCGTTTCTAAAATTTGCGATTCTGATTATTCACCCTTCTACATTCTGGATGTTTGTTTTCGTCAGTTTCTAAATGACAATTTCGAACTTTCATTCTTACGATTGTTGGACATTCGAGAATATGAATCGTTCAAATTTGTTCAAATTTGTTTTCTGGGATATTAACTGTCTACATATTATTAAATTCTGCATCCCACAATTTTTAAAATAACGTTTCCTGAAATTAATCGATCGGTTAACCCTTTATCGAATACATTTCGAATAAATTAAAGCCTTTCATTGGCGTCATTCGGAACTCAAAATTTGTGAAATCTTCTACTCTCATTATATTTGCTATTCGAGTTCATTGAATTCGGAATTTTGTTCATTCTAATTTTCGTTTTTTCTGATTTTTTTTTCCCCCGCCCTATTTTCCCCACTCGGATATTTTCACTATTCATTTTCTCAAACGTTTCTATACGAATCGTGAACGCTTGATGCGAAAATGATTCAGCATTCTCGTATGCGATATCGTTGGAAGATTTAATATTTCTTCAAAGTCCTCGTCATGTAATAATATATTTAGAAACTCGATGTAATCGCTCGCTCTATCGAAAAACTTGCGTCACAAACTCTGGCGTATTTACTCAGCGATATTAATATATATCTATAATCATCGAAAGTGATACAAATAAGCTCGATCTCGTTGTACAGTTGGAAGAATTCGACGATAATAATTCCGAGTATATCAGCCATAAAATAGACGAGCAAATATATACTTATATCGATGTAAAATACGAAAAAATATATAACTCGAGATACATTCATTCGTGAAAGTCATCGACCAAGTCATTCTCGATTCTTCCGCAATGGCGACATAATGAATTGAGAGGGGGGGGGGGGGGGGCAGAATTGATTTCTATCGGCATTCTTGCGAAAAACGAGTCCGTACCGTTAGGATATATCGTACACGATGTGCAGGTTTCGCCCGCGATCTCTCGGCTCTTCGCGTCGATAACGGAAAAAGTTGGAGATTGCACGGGGAAAACGCGCGGATATATACGAGGGACATTCCCGATGTTTTTTTTTTATCGTGAACAGAAAATGGGGCTGGGTATTCATTTGTATTATTATTATCATTGTTAATAATAATGGGATATTCGAAGAGGCACATTTTTTTTTATCGGTCTATAGATCGAGCTATTAGGCAGTTTCGGCCGGACCCGGAAAATTTTATAAGGCTATTGACAAAACTTTGTAGCCCATTATTCATTGACTGGTGTTTCAAAAAAGTAAAAAATAAAAAAAAATTTCACCACCGCATTAATCGATGAATCTCTCGTTTGAGATTTCTCTCAAAATTTATTAATTTTCATCTCATATCGGAGATGTAGGTTCGATTGACTGGAATTTCCATTTGAGCAGATAAAATTTGAGGTATATACTTAAAGTATTCATGTACAGTCAAAATTACATTTTCTCGTTATCATTAATCACTAATAATTATTATTTTATTGTCAATATAAACATTTTTTTTTTTTAATGTATTTTACTATTTTTTTTCACGCTCAGATGTATGAGAATTTATCTTGCTTGAAGAGTATTGCAGGGGAGGGTATATATATATATATTGTATCTGTAACCGAGACCAGCGAATAATTGCACTTAATTGATTTGCGCTTCGTCGTAAAGTTCTCTCTTTCTCTCTCTCTCTCTCTCTCTCTCTCTCTCTCTCAATAACGAGAGGCAAAGTACGACAAAAGTGACTGAATCATCTTTGGAAATTATAATAGAACGATCATTTCACGCACATGTGCATTGTGCATATATAATGCATGCATGTATGAATGAAAAATAAAACTCGTGTAGATCGGTCACATGATCCCCTTTACTCTTTGCGGACTCTCGAAAATCATGCAACTGAATAATACCGTATTCTACGAGCTTTGAGGTGAAAATGTAAGCATTGAAAAGAGAAGAGATAAAAAAAAAAATTATAAAGATTGACGCGGTAAAATGAGTCGAATATGTGAAAACGTACACACTTTATATATCCAAATGATTTTTGTATCAATGATGCTTTGTGTCAAAAGGCTTTCCGCATCGATATATAACGAGAGATCCACGAACTTTACGATAACACGATTGAAAAAAAAAATTTGCAAAACAATTCTTTCGGGTATGCAACATTCCATATGATCATTAACAAAAAATATAGAAAACAAAAATTTCGTTTCATATCCGTAGCTTTTTGCCCTAATTGCAGAGAATCAAGCTGCATATCGAGCTTTGTCACATTGAACACGGAAGAAAAACGAAAAAAAACAAACAAAATTCTCCAATGATTTGCCAGATCGTGATCTTGACCTCATTTTCATCCGATGAATCGCAACAAAAAGTCATAGCGCATTGAAATCAGAGGAGCGTTAAGACTCGAACTTGGGGGGGAAAAAAAAGTATACCGGAAAATATTGTACATACACATTCGCTTTGAACTAGAATGCGAAAAAAAAATTTGGCACTTTTAATTCCTGGTACGTGAAAAATTACTCGCGTTGCACGATCGAAGCAAAAAGCATCAACGCGACAGCATCGACGGAATTATCCGAAATGTGAAAAAAAAAAAAAAAAAAAAGAAAAACGAAAATCTTTTGTCTCGATCGATCAGGAAGTCGTTTCTTAATTTTACCACGAAGTATTATACTTCCTCAATCCGGTTATATCGGCCATTTTTATTCATTTATTTATCCAATATTCAGGAAACTTTTGCGGTTACATAAATATATATACCAACGCATATACCTCTGTGTATGCGTGCCACGATGATAGACGTGCGACAGCTTCTTTCGACTGCTGTTGCGATGTAACAAGCTTCACTTTTATTCCGCTCATACATACACGCATTGTCAATTTACGAATGGAATAAAATTAATTCCAGGAGGACGAATATCTCGGATAAAACTTCCGTCGATGCGACGATTGCGGACGGAAACGCGAGTGGAAGCCTTGAATTAATTATACGCTCGCCACGCTTCTGTGACTACGTTATAACGATGGGGAAGGGTTAAATGCACTTCGTGGCGATCTCGAGGGGGGGTGAGGGAGGGAAGTTATTGCAATTTATCGAAAGATCTCTGACGGGAAATAATGACACTGTGTTCACGACTCTCCATTGACTCCGTGTAGCTTTCCATAGAGCACTATATACTTTTCCAATTTTAAGAGCCTCCATATGGTGACTACTTCATTGAGTCAGCCAGAAGATTCTTTTCGTAGGAAAAGTTTAAGCGCTCGAGAAAACCTTCTAAAAAAAAAATCGACCCGCTACCCATGAGCAAGACTTGACGGAAAATTCCCTACGCGACGGAAATATCGATGTAAAAACTTTGCAAAATTTTTTGATAAATTTTTATTTTTTTAATCAACCAAAGGAAATAACGTTTTTTTTTTTATTTCTTTCCACCATTACGAAACTTTTCATTTTGCTTCCTCGTGGAGGAAGCTTCTCGTCATGGTGAAAAGAAAATTTCGAGATTTCAATGCCAATATATGTTCAAAATGTCGTAAAACGTCAGGGTGATGCGGGATATTAAATTCGTCAAGAAACGCTCGAAGGTTTCGGTGTTTAAAAATTTTTCAAAGTTAAAAAAAAAAAATTCTAAAACCTCTGACTTTCGCGAACAAAACCAGGCAAAATTTTCTAGATAGGTTACAAGACAGGTTACAAGACTGTTATGGCATTGAATTTCACGAGAATCGCTTGAGTGTGTCAAATTTCAAAAAAGATTTTAATCAAAAAGAAAATCTGTGCAGTCGCTTTTTAATTTTTTCGCAAATTTCATAAAATATCGGGCTGAATTCGGGGAGGTTTATTTTCGACCTACAAAAAATATTTCAAGTCGTGATGGCATTAAATTTTTGAAAAAATCGGTAAAAAAATTTATCAGGTTTAAATTTCTTAATTTTTCAAATGTTATTGAAAATTTTGTGTTCCTTGCTGTATGGTCATGGAATGCGAAAAAAAAAAACGTTAAAAATTTGCACATTGCTTCCTCATTACTTAATTTTGCATGCAATGCTTCCTCTATGACGAAGCCAAAAATGAAAAAAAATCATTTGCTGATATAATAGAGGAAGCTTTTTTGAGCGAAATAATATATAATGAGGAAGAAATTCGCAAATTTCTCATTTGCACGTCTTTTTTTTACTCATGATTGTTCTCTTTTTTCGATTGGCATTAGGAAAATGAAGGAATAGGAGATCATTGTCGCCATAATGGATCATTATTTAGCAATTGAACGCAAGTAAAATTATGTTTATATTGACGTTGAGAATTTGAGTCTCTTAATTATGCGTCGGGCGCTGTGCAAAATCGTCGAAGGGCACGCTTTGGTAAATTAATATAAAGATATATATACGCGCGTGTTCTCGGGAGGGGAGGGGAAAGGTTTGCATAAAAATAAGAATACAAGAGAGCTAAAATGTGTGTGTGTGTGTGTGTGTGTGTGTGTGTGTGTGTGTGTGTGTGTGTGTGTGAGAGAGAGAGAGAGAGAGAGAGAGAGAGATGAGAGCTCGCCTGTAATTTTGCTCTACAGCACGCAGAGACGGTGAAGGTTCGACTTCTTGTAGCTCACATATAATGTAAACCTCTCGAGGTTGATGCAACGAAAAGTCTTGGTTGCGCACGATAAAATATCGGACGATTATATTGCGAGCGCTGCGTGGCGTGGCTCGAAGCCCCGAGCAATTTTACGCTCGTCGCGAGAAGTAGCCAAAACTTTTCGTCTTTTTTTTTTTTTTTTTTCGAGATTCCAATCAATCGACGATCGTTTGAAATTCAATTTTTGGAGATTATAGAACATTTTTTTTTAATATTTCCTTTCGATTTGACGTTAATTACTCCAAAAGGCACTTTGCTCGCTATTGATTGCATAACAATTGAATTTCAGGAATCATTGTGGGAGAAAAAAAATGTTCCTTCGCAATTGATCATGAATCAAAAATTATTTAACGACCATGAAATCGTCGAGTCAAAACGTTCAACTATTTTTCCAAATTTCTCGAGCACGCGATTTGGAAAAATTTTTCTTTTTTTTTTTTTTGCCACGAATGATTTGAAATCTTTTTTCACACATCCGACTTGCGAGAATCTTCATGAAGAGGGAAATAAATAAGGGCAACTTTCAAACACATACGTGCCATTTTCAAAGTTATTCTTATTTCCTCGACATTGAGATAATCGTCACGAAAAATAAAAAAAAAAAAAAATTAACTATTTTCCTAAGAAATCGAGGACAATTATCGACAAACTACTCCCCCAAACGCAACCCAACTCCCTCGTCCAAAATACGATTGAACAAAATCGTCTCTCGCTCCAGCAACCCGATTTTCAGCCACCCCCCCCCCCCCCCCCCCCAAAGTAAAAGAAAAATTAAGAAACTTTAAATCTCACCTGAGCCATTCAGAGTTGTACTTTTTCGATGCTTCTCGTGTCAATCGTGTCAGAACGATGCAAACGTAGCACAAAGTTGTAGAAAGAAGAAAAAGAAGAAGAAGAAGACGAGCAAGAGCATCAGGAATATACGCGAGAGGGAAAAGAACAAGAAGGATAAAAAGAACAAAAGAAAGAAGAAGAAGAAAAAGAAGTAGAATTGGGAGGGGGGGGGGGGAGGGAGAGGAAGATGCTGCGAGGAGGAGGAGGAGAGACCGAAGAGATCGAGAAGGAGGAAGGAGAGGGGGGGGGTAAAAAAAGCAGGGACGACGATCGGGAATAACACGCGGGGGGTCTTTGCCGGCGATCGTCCCGGGGGGTGAGGGGTACCGCGGTCAGCAGGGGGGAGGGGGGAGAGTCTCGCAGGAGCCGCGAGATCCGATTGGTTCGCGCCTCGGCCATATTATAAGCGACTGCAGTCCGCGCTAGTTAATGTTAGCCCGAACCACCAAGAGAGTCGCATCTCTCCCTCATCTTGAATCCGTGGAAACTTTAGAGAATTTTCAAATTTCTATTTTCATTTTTTTCATTCGTTTTTACGCTTAAATTCGATTTCTCACGTGTATAAACGCGACTTTTACCCACTTGCGCGCGCGCCCCTGGAGTTCATCGAAGCTCATAAATAATCAACGGCGAGAAATAATAAACAACGCGGGGATCGCAGTTTACACGCAACCGAATACGCGGTTGACATTTTTATGTTTTTTTTTTTTTTTTGTTTTTCGCGAGAAGAATCAAAAAACAAATTGCGCACTCGTCTCTCTCTCTCTCTCACTCCCGGAAGTGTCGGAGAAATCCAAAGTTGATTTTTCTTTCATTCGTTTTACGTTCATAAGCCGCGAGTTTAAATTTTGAGATAAAAAAATACCGAGGAAAGGACAAACAAAAGATTCGGAGCAGGATCCAAGTGTCAAGTGTACCAATCAAAAGTGCGCCAATCGATCGAATATAGAGAAAGAGAGAGAGAAAGAGGAACTCGATAAATCTTCGGGAAAAATTCCAAGTGCCATCTCGCCGGAGAGACACTCAGGACATTGACACAGAGACTTTTCGTTTTTCTTACATTTTTTTCTCCAATCTTCGAACGAACAATCGAGGGGTTTAAAAAAAAAAAAAAAACAATGCGTGGAACGAGCGGAGAGACAAATGTAAGTCGTTGCTCAATAATTAAATATATATTTATTTGACAATAATTTAGTGATAATCAATTTCTTTTTTTTTTTTTTTTTTTTTTTCGAAAAATCGACGTATCAATTTTCCATCGATCTTTTCTTCTGCGTTCGACGGATATATCGCGATGTTGAATAATAAACTCGTACGGTTTTGTGAAGCAAGGTCGACGAAATAGGATATCTGCTTGCGTCAAAAAAAAAAAAAAAAAAAAAACTAAAAAAATATGGAGGAAAGAGAGAGAGAAAAAAGATCGAGGCGAAGGATACCTTATTTGCGATCTGTATACGATATACGTATAGTGTTCAATCGCATATGCGTGGATTGCGTTGATTATACACGCTCTTCGTATATAATTTATATATATATATATATATATATATATATATATATATATTTGCGCAAGGTGATTCTCGATTCGTTCGATCCAGATGTGTGAACCGCGAAGAGAGAGAGAGAGAGAGAGAGAGAGAGAGAGAGAGAAATAAAATCTCGATGGAGAATAATCGTACAGGTGCATACGTATCTATAGTAAATCACCATTTATACATACACACATATATATATATATGTATTCACTTATTGGTTACTTGAAATCCGTATCATTCGTGTAACCATAAAAAAATCATTTTTTTTCATCCAATAATTATTTTAATTTTGAAATGAAATCCTTAATGATGATAAAAGCACGAAAGTATTGTCGATTGTATGACGGATGATGTCATTTTCATTATCATTAAACGGTAAAATTTTTTATGACCAATCATTTACCAGAATACCATAAAATTGATGTCTCTAAAGAAAATTTCAGTATCACATTCATGGACTGTCCTATAGAATTCGAATTACATTCGAGGACTTATCTGTATGGAATTTGAAAATTCCTCCTAAGTAGCAAATTCAAGAACAAATATCCTAGAAATCTGGCAAATTATATATATAGGAAATTTCAAAACTATTTAACGTCTGGAATACCGTTTGATATTACATCGATATAGAGGATTTTACGATTATTCTTTTACTGATGGCCGTAAGCATCGTCAAATAGAATTATGAAGACACCGGATAAACTTTGAATTTATCGAATACGAAATTTTCCAAATTATGTTTAAAAATACAGACCTTCTGTCGAGTATCATGAAATATCATTTGACGTTTCTTTTGGAGCAATGTATGATTTGTCAGATGACAATTTCGCGATTTTAGAAAACTCTTCCAAATAGCGAAATGAAGTTTTTCTCATTTTTTTCGGGCCCCGGACACACTCTTTTAGATTTTTCTTCAACGACACTGCAATGGTATGTTTCAACGTTGAAAATGTCGATTTTAAAGAACTTCATTGCTCCCCAGCAAAGTCAAATGATATTCAAGACACGAGAGATAAAGGAGTGTTGCAATTTTGCTCATGAAATTAAAACAAAATTCCCTTATAGCGAAAATTCTGACATATCATTTTGGCGCTTTAAATTGCTACTTTACGCTGCCGATAGCACGAAAATTCATACACTCGGATATTTTTCAAACGTTTCAACGTTGTTTCAGTCTTCCATGAACGCCAATAAACACAAATTTATATATAAATGATAGATAAGAGAGGGGAGGGGTCGTGGCTGAAGCTCCGGATTTGTCGACATCGATTTACAAATAAGCTCGGGTATCCAAAATTTCGATATACACACAAATCATAAAGCAATGAGGAAGTCTTTTGGACGAGATTCGAAGAAACTTTGGTCAGTTTGGAGAAATCAAAGACAAGGAGATTATAGCTCGAGGATCGAGGGTCTTATAGTGACGACAAAGTCGTGCTTCGACATCAACGAGAGCTGACTCATATGGGCTTCTATAATTATAACGAAGCGTGTAGACCAAACGGCGGGGCCAATATAAGTGCGAGATAAACACAGCCACCTGTATGAGCTCTTCTCGACAAAAAGCATAGAGTCTTCGGAGTCATCGAGAAGTCTTCGTTAACTGTTTTCGGAGACTTTGAAATTTCCCACTCTTCTCACTCTTTCGTAGAAAAATATATTTATATATTTTTTTTTTTTTCATCCTCGATACGTGCAATATTAAATTTGAATTAAATTTTTTTTTTTTCATTATTAAAAATCTCAATTATATAAGGATTTTTTGTGAACTTCGAAATTTGAAGAATATACGGAAAACTTGTATTGTGAAATTTTATGAATTTTCGAAATTTCACTCCGATATAATAAGTGTGCCTGCGTGAGAAAAGCCACGTGGCTTTCTCATACGTGCGTAACGTGTAATGGGCGAGCCAAGCAAAGTGTGTATACGATGAAAAAGGAAAAGCAGAAAGTGGCAAGAACTGTGTGTGTGTGTGTGTGTTTCTGTGTGTCTGTGTGTGATGACTCGATGGGTCCCAAACCCAGAGGGGGGTCTCTCGGTCCCCTCTTTCTTTCTCTTTTTGAGCGTCTGACCGTGCGTAATTCTTCGCGACTGAAAGAGCTATTTTCGGAAACAATCAATTAACTTGATGGGGAAAAGGAAAGAAGAGGAGGGGGGGGGGGGATACCGCATCATCGGCGTCCTCGGATCTCATTCCGGGAAGATTAGCCCTCTCTTTCTCTCTTTCTTTCTCCCCCTCCTTTTTTTTCTGCGGCTCGCTTTGACTATTCTAGTTTTCTGCTTGTCCTCTCAAACTCCGTTATACTTTTTTTTTTTTTTTTTTTTTTTTTTTCGTCCACGTCCACGATTTTACCCATTCAACTTCTAACCACATATTGCTCTTGTCATAAAGCACTCTTTTTTTCTTTTTTTTTTTTTTTTTTTTTTTCGTAAATTGCTTTGATGTTTCCGTCGCGCCCGCGTCGACGTCACGATGTTTCATCATCTCGCGGTGGACGACGCACGTGGGCAAATTTTTTTTTTTCCGGACAAAAAAACTGTCAATCAAAATTTTTCGTTTTTTGGCTCGCGACTACGGATAATTCATTTTGCTCGTTTATTTTCTCCAATTTCCTTTGATCGATTCCATTACTTTGCGTTGTTGAGTGCAATTTTTTTTTCTTCTTCGCCTTCTTCTATTCCTCCCGAAACGCTTGATAATAATGATTTTATGCTTTCAATTACGCGCGATAGAATGACAAATCGCGATGAGATATCATTGAAAAGTGAAGATAAAATGAAATCGTTAATTCAACGGGAAATGAGTAAAGGCCAAAAACATGAATGCATATATATTTATATATATGTGAGCGCGTGTGCGTGTGTTGTGTGTGTGTGTGTCTGTCTGCCTGATGCGAATTAAATAGTCGTGTCTCGTTATCGACGTCATTGGTCTCGACGATTATAGACTCTCGATGCGCGCCAAATTCGTCATGTTTTCTTTTTGTTTTTGTTTCCTTTCTTGTACTTTGCAACGTTGACGTCAAAAGTTGGGCTTACACAATCATATTCCAAGTAATTTTCAGCAAAAGAATTTTTTTTTTTTTTTTTTTTGTTTCTGCATGCTTGAACGCCAAGAAATTAAGGTAGTTCTATCGCTGCAGACTAGTCAATTAGCTATAAATGTCTAAATGATGATTCCTAAAAATATTGGATATATGGGTTTAAATTAATAAATATTAAATAAGCTTACCCAGGTGAATAAAATTAATCAACGGTTTATTATAAATAATTATGTAACTAGTAAAATAGTAATTGCAACGACTCAAGTATTACTAGATCTCGTATGATATTTACGTGTGGCAACGTTGCGTTTTCTTTCTCTTTTCATTCTCGTGCCCTCTCACTCTCTCGCCCGCTCTATTGACGTTGACGCGGAGAGGTTATGTTGTTCGACTTGTCAAATACCGCTTTCGTTTCGATATCGCGTTGCCACATTTTTTCACCGTCACGACATTATGCCATAAGTTGTGTATCACTACCCGGATGCTCGTATTAAAATCAGTATAGCTTAAAAAATTGGTCGACAATCATATTTTTTTTAGGCCCGTTAGATTTTTACGTGTTTAATGAATCTAAGTCTCGTTTTTTGTAAGAATCTTTTGGATTTTCGATAAGATATATCGTTTTAAAGTGACCGGAAATCGGTTCTTCTATATGCCGAAGCAAATTTGCCTTGAGGAAATGGCATTTTCAAGTATTAATTTCTCCGTAATTAGGTCGATAAGGGGCATTGACGTTTCGCGAAATGAATAAATATATTAAAATTGAAGATATAAAAAAAAAAAAAATTTAAATCTTATGGATTAGTTACCACGATAGAACTAACTTAAGAATATTTATCGGAAAAATGTATAAAGCAAAACGGAGACCTCGATTCAGGGAATAGCGGTTGGATCGGCAGCGCATAGCGCTCGTTTTTGAATCGAGACTGCGCAGTTTGATCTGCGCAGCTGAGCTTGTAGCCAGCGATGCCGCGATTGGACCAGCGCTTCCCCCCACCATACCGCCGGGCCAATCGATTTGCACCGCATAGCGGGAACTGTTAAGATCGAAGTTTCCTAAATCGAGATCCCAGAGTGTACCTTTTTCTTTTCGAATAATCACGATTGTCTTGGGCAGAAATGTGTGCCACATCAAAAGTATATCCTGATGAGTATCGATACGAAATATGCATATTATCAAACATGGAGCATATTTGAGAAGATACTTTGTCAGATTTCACGATACTTGTTATTATTAACGATATTATTAGTATAATTATATTAATAAATACTGTGGCTGATTAATTTTTGTTTTAATCGAAAAACTAACGGGTCTCATTCACATGATATGAGAGCACACACGTAAAAAAATAATCATCGAGACGGTCAAGCGAAAAAGTCATATGTATAATGTACACGTCGAATGTAGCTGAACTTTTGAGCTTTGCAAGGGGTTAAATGGGAGCAGTTCCCTGGAAACGAAAGAACTATAACGAGCCAGAGATTAAGGAGACAGAGGGTATGAAAGAGGCCTCTCGGGGCTACATAGTTTAGTTCGCAAATTGACGTCAAACGGAAGTGAAAAGACGCGTAAGAGTCGAGATGTTAGCCCCACATTAATAATAATCTCACGTACCGTATATATGCCCGTACGATAGATACATCTACATATGTATATAACTAATATGAGCTATTTCGAACGTTAACCTCATTCGACCAATTTGCGTGCGCAAAAAAAAAAGAAGTGTTTGCGTATATAGCCTCGTGCGTCACGTTTGTTTCGAAAATTATAATCGCCGATTTTTCGTGCCTATATATATACGTTTTTCAATCCCCCCCCCCCCCCCCATATATATAATTTGTTTCTCTCTTCTCGAGTCATTCCCTACGAAAAAAAAAATATATAACTATGGCACAATACGAGAATGCGAGCCAGTGTCGACAGACTCGAACTTTTAACCTCTTGTGTAGACATTGAAGAAGCAAGAGAGTTATCACATCGGTTGATAAAGAGTATCGTTGACGAAATACACTTTTTTTAAATGTGCGCTTCAAAATAGTAATTCCGTGAATAAAGAGAGAGAGAGAGAGAGAGAGCGAGAGAGAGAGAGAGAGAGAGAGAGAGAGATGAAAATCGTTTCCACCGGTAGTGTAATCGCAAGAACGATCCGGATCAATGAGAGCAATGTATCAGATTATAAAATCAGAGAAATTCGTAGATAACACGCGATTACAAACGCATGCATGTATGTGAACTAGACGAGCCAACCTCGGTTCCAACTTGAACTTTGTCGGGAAATCTCGGAAGCCACAGCAGCTGGTGGTTCATGTCGCTTCGTCGACGTTTTCGACATGTAGATAGAGAGAGAGAGAGAGAGAGAGAGAGAGAGAGAGAGAGAGAGAGACAGACAGGCAGATAGACAGACAGACAGACAGACAGAAAAAGAGGAAGGGCTCGTTCGGTGATGAAATAGACTGCTGGGTTCTAGTCACTGATGAGTGACTGTACAATAAATATTGAAAATTGTTGGAGTAGGTAATAGTTGGACCATAGGAGTAATTATAGGACTATGCTTGGACTACAGCAGTAATTATTGATCTATACTAACAATCAGTGGACTACAATAATTTCACTGAAGGAAGATTATACAAGGATCATTCTAATAATTATGAAATTACACTGCTACTATGCTAACGATTATTGGATTGTACTGTCACTTTATAATAATTAGACAAATTTCACAATAATCATTGAACTTTACTAATTATTAGTAAATTATACTTCGGCTATACCAACGGATTATTCTACTATGTACTGCGATAATGCTGATTATAACGTACGATTTAGTAACCGATATGCGAGTAAATTGTCCGAAAGCTCATATATTTGTGTCGAAAAACTGGAAAATTGCGCGAATTGCATATATGCAATGAATATTCCGGGTGTATCAATTAATCGTTAAATCAATAATTAACAATCCAACAGTCGTTGTCAACTCGCTCTCAATCGACTCTGGTGACTGTGTATGAGAACGGTCACTGCTGTGTACAAAGCTTCTAAAGTGGTATATCGATGGCATATAATTGACGAGGCAATCGGCGATACGAGAGTGTTAACTTTACGATCGTGTTAATGACTCGGCAATGAGACTTTTCAATGTAACCGCTCGTCGCAATCGACGTTGATTATTAAAATATATTTAATAGTCGTGCAAAACGAGATGTCGACTATCTCGTTACGGCGAGAGGCAGCAGAAGCGTGCGCTCGCGCGAACGCGGTCGAGTCAAGTTGCGCAAAACTCGCTTCTTTCCTCTCTCTCTCTCTCTCTCTCTCTCTCTCTTTCTCTCTCTTTGTCACTTGGGCAGTATAGCATTCATACTTTTTGCTATGTGTTACTTTCATGCGATTCACGTTGCGTATAATACACGCCGCTTACATACGCGTACACGAAGGTAACGATGAAACGAACTGAAAAGCCGGTTGGTGAAAGAGAGAAAGAGAAAGAGAGAAAGAAAGAGAGAGAGAGAGAGAGAGAGAGACAGAGAGAGAGACAGAGAGAGACAGAGAGAGAGACAGAGAGAGAGACAGAGAGAGAGAGAGAGAGAGAGAGAGAGAGAGAACGAGAGCTCGTTTCGTGAGAGAGCTATACAAAAGACGGGGAAAGGCTACACGGTTTCTCGTAATGCGAACCCGTGTGCGGACGCCAAGCTGTCTGCCAGAACACGGATCCCCACTACTGACTGTTGCCGCGCCGCCTGTCTCAAAGCTAATACTGCGAGAGAAAGAGAGAGAAATAGAGAAGGACGACGATGAGAGAGTAGGGAGGGAGAGAGAGAGAGAGAGAGAGAGAGAGAGAGAGAGAGAGAGAGAGAGAGAGATTCAGGTCCGCAAAGCGGCATGAACATGAGCGACGCAACGCACAGAATCATCAGAGTTGATCCGTGAGAGAGAGAGAGAGAGAGAGAAAGAGAGAACCCCGCGCTCACCGTCGGCCTCCTCCGATGCACTCTGATGCACGCTGCTGCTGCTGTCAGTATAGGGGCGAGCGAATGCACTTTACGCGGAATAGGATTTTCATTTTTTTTTCCAGAAAAAAAAAGTTTGCGTACTTTCTTTTGATTCTGGATTGGAGTTTCATTCTTATATAGAATAAACAGTGCGTATAATATTGTAATCGTTTCTCTCTATATATATATATTGTAATTGCTCTTTTTTTGGTTTTTTTTATGCGCTACGATCGAAGGCGCGTAGAACGATTTTCCCGAAACTCTAGTAGATCGCGGGGGAGAGTTTAGATCTACGTAGATAAAACTTGGATCTATAGGAATGCTATTTTTTTTTTTCAATTATGCGGATCAAGGTTAGATCTACGTAAATGAAATTTAGATCTACGTAGATCGTATTTAGATTTACGTAATTATTTTTTACAATTGCGCGGATAAAACTCAGATTTTTCGCAGTTATATTCTTCAGATCTACGTAAATCTGAATTTTGGAAAATCGTAGATTTATACCCAACACCTGAAATTTAGATCTTACCTAGATCTCCGTTGGATCTACTATAAGATCTGACTAAACCTACCGAGATCAAAATAATCGAAAGCGATCGAACATATTCTCAACTTGAATGTAACGTAAATCTTATTATCCGTTATGTTCGGAGATCCCATCAGGTAAATCTACGATTTTCCAAAATTCTGTTCTACGCAGGTAGATCGAAATTGATCGAAAAAAATTACTGCGTGGATCTAAACGATTTTTTTCCGGGGTTTTTCCCTCGATACTTGCGGTTCAGAGAGAGAGAGAGAGAGAGAGAGAGAGAGAGAGAGAGAGAGAGAGAGAGAGAGAGAGAGAGAGAGAGAGAGAGAGAGAGAGACTCGCGGCAGGATAAATTTTATCGCGTGACAGCTTATATAAATGGCGAAATAAATATGGGCCGATGACGAAAACGAGAGGCGAATGGTGTGTCATATTTTACGACAAAAAAAAACGATTAAAAATAGAAAAATCGGTACAGCGGTAGAGAATTTCAACGAGCGACAGATCGAAAATAGTGAATTATAAAGAATTTCAGTGTTGTTAACTATAACAAAAAGTATGTAATTTCGTACAATTATCAATTCCCGTTTGAAAAATTCATTTTGATAGTTTTTCCCTCGAGAAATGCATATATATTACAAGTATGTATCCATTCCAAAGCCGCAAATTCAACGCGGTATGAATGTATATATCGAGCTTGAGAACAGAGCAAGCCTCTGTCCTATATACATGAGTACAGTAAACTCGTCAGCCTTACGAGACCAATGCAAACACAACGCTGAAACACACATATATAGGGCATTCTGTAGTCTTGAACGCTCGATCGTTCTAAATAAATCGTTCGTCCTTTTTCTTCGGTCATTTTTTTTATTTTATTTTTTTTATTTATAATCTTTCTGCCTCGACCAGGGCGCAATCTGGAAGACGAAATTCTCTCTCTCTCTCTCTCTCTCTCTCTCTCTCTTTCTCTCTCTCTCTCTTTCGTTTGGCCATGGTCGGTGCGAGGGAGGGGAAAAACAGAGGAGCCTCTGTCCGCGTTTAGGATTGTGCATCGAAATATAACACCCGCGCGGGCGGCACATGAGATTTTCGCCTCGAACGATGCAAATGAAACGCCTCGGCGCTGAATATCTCGAGCGCTCGTAATTTCTTGCACATATATATGCGCACTCTTGATGGAGTTTTTCTCCTTGATTATTGTGAATGCATGCCTGCTAAGGCTCGCCACTCGCAGTTTGATACTTTCATAGAGGCCTGTCGCGTTGGTGCATGTATGGGGCATACATGCAATATATATATATATGCGCGCTGGAGGGAGTCCCGCGAAGCGACACGACCTCGTCAACGTTGGGTTTCGGACTACTCGGGTTGTTGGCAATGCAACGGGGGTCCCGATGCGGCATATGTTGCAGAGCGAAAAACACATACGCTAGTAGACAGCCAGAGAAAAAGAGAGAAAGAGAGAGAGAGAGAGAGAGAGAGAGAGAGAGAGAGAGAGAGAGAGAGAGAGAGAGAGAAAGAGAGAGAGAGAGAGAGCGAGAGAGAGAGAGCGAGAGAGAGAGAGAGAGAGAGAGAGACCGTGGAGGGTTCGTTGACACCGCGCGAGAACGTCCGCGAACGCTCGACCATCGATGCCCATACGATACATGTACATACCATGTATTTTTATGCATGTATATATATATAAATATATATATATATATAAGGGAGACTGGGGCAAAGTGGGCACCTCAACAAAAAATTGAAAAAAGAATTATTTCCCTATATATCGAAAGTATTGTTCTTCTCCACAAAAATTATCGTTCCCAATCAAAATTTTGCTTTTTCAAAAAAAACAAATAAATCGTAAAAATAAAAGAGTCGTCATATCCGATGATTTGCTAATGCGTGAATTCCAACGAAATAAAATTTCTTCGTGTATGCGACACCTCCTGTATTCAACTTCTCAGCGGAAAATGGAAAAATCGGGTAAAAAAATGGGCACTCGGGCTAAAAATGATTAATTTGGTAAAAGTCGGAGCAAGCAATATTGCGAAAAACAAGAGAGAAAGGTTTTTTTTTTTTTCGAATAAACGGAATGAAATAAAAATTATTCTTCACGCGTAGCTCACAGAATCGGCGCTGCGTTTGAAAATAGTGAAAGAATATGTATAGGAGGCGTTAATTCGAAACGTTTCATCGTTTCTAATGACTCATTACCCAAAGAAATTTTGAAAAAACCATTTTTTTTTGTGCAAAAAACAAAAGAAATTCGAGATTAACAATTGAGAATAAAAAAATTGTTTTTCGGTTTGGGTTTCATTGGGTACGAACATTTTTCGAAGAAAAATGATTTTTGAAAAGAATTTTTTTTTCTTCTAATTCCATTTTCCGACTGAGGTGTCCCACTCCGCCCCGGTCGCCCCTACATATATATATATAACTTACGACCTTTTCTCGGTCAATGCTCGAGGAGACGTCCCGAGGGACGCCGACTACAGCATTTTTCTTTTGTTTCGTATATTTATTCTTCGTTTATTTTTCTTTTTTATCAAAGAGAAGTTCAAGAAAGAGACGACGTGGAAGGTCGACAGCTGAGTTTGTGAAGCCTTGACAAGGTTTCTTACATTCAGCAACGCCTATATATACATATATATATTTGTATATATCCACAGCATTTGATCGATTCATTTGATAAATCATTGCCTTATATCATTTTTCTTTCAATCTACATTCAAAGAATGGAGATTTAAAGAAATCGATGACTAGAAAAATACAATATATAATATCGATACTCGAAATTGTATCGAAATATCTCAAAATCTTTACCCAAGTTTAGCTCGCCACTCTCTCGCTATACACGGAGTGTATAGCTGATGGAGACGACATAATCTTAATCAATGAAATCGACATTCACATTATCGTGTGTAACGTCGAGTTTGAAACCGTGAAAAATGAAATAGAAACGGCGCGGTAAATCTTGTACAGATCCTATTTTTTTTCGATATCTTCGTGGTAATGTAACAGATGTGATAGGGAGAATAGGACCGCGTGTTTTCTATGGATATATAGTTAAAGAGAGAGAAGGGCGAGGACGAGAGTTGCTACGATGCCGAGAGAATTATCAACATAGTAGAAAATGCATGTGCACCGTGCACTGGCACACCTGTTGAACATTCCTTCACGGATCGAAGCTTTATATACATATATATTTATGGTCTTTCTCTTTCCATCTTTCTCTCCCTATTCCACCTGACTACTCGCCAACGATTTATACGTGCCTCACATGCGCAAGCAATAATCGCCCGCGTAAACCCTCATTATTATTATTATTATTATTATTATTATTAAAAGTGAGATAGTAGATCGCCTTATTAAAATCTGCGGCTTAACAAAGCTCTACGACATACAACTATAGTGATGCTCATCAACGCAAAAATGGATTATTTTGAATGATAATTGCAGTCACGATATAAAAATTCAATGGAGAATTTAATTTGAACGAAAACAATAAAAATCGGGCACAATCGAAGTTACCACGAAGACTCGCAAACTTTTTTTTTATATAAAAATAAAAAGAATATCGATGCACCAGATTTTGAATTTTCTCTCGTATATATTCCCGGCTCGTCATGCAAGGTCGTTCAGTACCGGAAGGATCTCGTTTTGTTTCGATCGTATAAAGATTTTTCGCCCTCGAGCATTACATATATATATATAATTATGAAAATATTGCATTGAACTCAAAAGTTTATTGATGATTTGTAAATTTGAGGATAATGTTTTTGTTAAAATAAAAAATTGGTTTGCAATTGCACGTGTGAAATTTTGAAACTTTGTAAAACAAATAAAAAAACAAAAATAATGCTTTATATTGCCGATGATTATTTTGATGCTCATCGAGTACTGTTTTCTTCACTAATTTTCAAGACTCTATATACACGGCCAATTGCAAGACAATTGCATATTTTCATTACCTGGTAGGTGACGCGAGGCACTTGAGAGAAAAAAAAACAAATTTGAATAAAGAAATAATGAAAGGATTGTAAAATTTTTGAAAATCTTTGCAAAGAGAGAGAGAGAGAGAGGTTGAGAGAGATGGCAATGATCATTCTCTTGTCCCAGAGAATGACTTTGCAGTAACTTCTCGAACGAAAGAATTTACATATTTCTGCAAGCATGTACGAGCATTGAATCTGTGTTGCAACCCAAGATACTTTAAGGATGAGCTTCTGAAAAACTTTTGCTTTTCATTCTCTCTCTCTCTCTCTCTCTCTCTCGTATTACTTGCATTCCACCGTGATGGATGAAAGATGCATTTGAAAAAAAAAAAACAACAAAATAGCTGGCTGCAAAAGATCGTGTATACATAATGAAAGAACTGTTGAGTGTTGTAGTACGCTACTCGATTGGAATCGTTTAGCATTTAATAACGTCAAGTCCGCATAGGTTAATAGGACCATTCTTATATATAATTATCCTCGCCATTGACGTCACTGACTCCTCCGTTCAAGTTTTTCTTTTTTTTTTCCTTTTTTTCGTCTCCATAATTTTTTTTTTCTCTCAATATATAAATGCAGATATGTACGTTACGTGTATCTATACAAATCGTCTCGAACGAGATTTTTCTTTTTTTTTTTTTTCATTCAGTCCAAGTCTATTCTTAACTCAGACGGTATAGTACAACACACGTGAATTTTCTTAGATGAATTTTAAATAAATAAAAAAAGACGTTTCTAAAATGTTTATTTTAGAAATTTTTTAATATTCCAATTAATTTTCGTTCAGTTTTATCAAAGAGTCTCTTCTCTTTGAATTTTTTTTTATACTGTTTTGTTAATTGAAAAAAAAATTAACTCCGATTGATTTTTCAAGTTTTTTTTTCCCCCCGTTATACCGGTTATTTTTTTTTTTTTTTTTTTTTTTCCGAGTTACTCGAAACTTTGAGATTCGCGTGAGAGTGTCTCGGATATGACGGAAGAACGATATTATAAATGTTTCTTGAATCACGATCAAGTGTATATATACGAAATGGTATAATCCCACGCGGGCAATGTAGCATCCTTTATACGCGATATATGTATATGAGTGTTCGTGAACATATCGTACGATATTCACAGCCACCTGGGTGGCGATTTCAAGCTCGCGCCATCTCGTGCGTGTATTAAATTATCCCGGTGTTGATCCTCTCGAAGGATCGTTACTCTTACACGCACCCGACAATATATATATTATGTATATACTATATTTAATCGTGATCGAAGAGAAACGAGCGCAGGAGAGAGAGAGAGAATTCGCGATTGCAGTTGAATCACCATGCACCAGTAAAGCAGCCCGACAAATTTTACATTTTCAAATCCTGTATCCTTACGAATAAAATAATCGAAGAAGCCATTTTTAATTTTGAAATTTATTTTAAAGGAGGCACATACATCTTTAAGGCCTTCGTTTTAGAGGTCTATTACAACAATATAGTGGTGGGGTTGGGGTGAAAATAATACTTTCATAGCAGAAAGCTCGGATCATTGCCTAGAAAATGCCTAATAATTTATGTGTTTTTCCAAATAAACACAGTATATAGCTGTTATAGGGAAATTAGTAAGTCACTGCGAAAAGTTTGCACGCAGGATTTCTCAAGACAGACCTATAACCGATTGAGCTGAAAATTTAACCGCATGTCGAAAGAATGTGATGAATCAAAATATGATGAACCAGTTTTCAATTTCACTGAGAATAAACCGCAATTGGCAGAGGATTAAGTATTTGTTTCTTGGTATCTTGATATTTATCGGTGCATAATATACTGTGTCTTGAAAATCAATCGATGGATCAAGTTTCCGGTTCATTTCAAAGTGGATGACTTTAGCAATTTTTGTGCAAAATTTAATCCAGATCGGTTCAACGGTTCTAAAGATATCCTGAGCGCAAAAGCTTTTCGCATTGACTCACTAACTTAACCCATTACAGCTACACTAGGTTGATTTGAAAAACGTCAATATGAGACATTTTGTAGGCAACGATCCAAGCTTTCTACTGAAAGTATCATTTCCACCCCAGCCCTACCGCTATTGCTGTAATAGACCTCTAAAATATGAAGGCCTCAGCGACGTATGCGCCTCCCTTAAGGTTGAGATATTGTCGACTTTGTTTATACGAAAACAATATTTATTGTCAAGCCGAGGGGTGAATGTCCTTATCAATTCCCGAATATATTAAATATGCGAGAGACTTAAGGCGGCCCATCAGTGACAAAACTAGTCAAAAATCGTGACGTGAAAAAAAATCATAAAACCTATCATAATATTTTCTAAATACTCTGTCTAAATAAAATTTATGAATTTCGAGGACGTTTCCCGCGATATTTTATTCATAATTTATTATAAATAGTATAAATAAAGTCTCAACTGACAAAAGTATTTAACGCTGTCAGAGCGATCGAGTCAAAAACGATAGCTGATATTCATATGTTTCCTCGCGTGCAGAATGACAGACATATATATTGTATCCGAGATTTGCACACACGATGACTTTCGCGATTAAATTTCTCGGGAAAATCCCTGGCAAGACACAATTTTTTAAATACCATTGGAAAGTTCACGATTTCATCTTTCAATACTCAAAATTTGAATAAGAACTCTCGTCTTTATCAAAAGGTATCATGTCACTTCCGGTGAAAATGGAATCAACTGCCATAAGACCCATGCTAAAATAGGTAATTTTAAATTACTCGTTCGCAATAATTTGCCTGGCAACATACCCTGAAATTTTGAGAGAGCGTTCATTGCATCTTGGATAACACTCTCCCGAAGTTTCATTCGTATCGCCGGTTTTTTAATTCACTGATGAGCCACCTTAACGATTTTGGTAAACCCCAAATTGGAACGTATATTATAGTTGCATTTTTTTAAAATTCAGTATATTCATCCTCTTTCAGAGGACTGTGAAAAAAAAACGAAAATTAAGCAAAGTGACACATACTTTCTTTGAGTTATAGTTTTTCATTAATTATCGAGAAGAAGAAGAAGAAGAAGAAAGAAAAAAAAACAAAATGGAAGTACAGTCCACGGTGTTTTATATCGATGTCTCGATACACTTGAGATGTTAGTTTTACGTAATAATTTAATGCACATATTTATAAAGATATCGAAAACTCGCAAGATTGCCGTACAATTTCCTCGTTAATCGAGTCTCTCGCATGTACAACTCGACGAGTATGAATATATGAATCGGAATATATATGAACACGGAGAACATTGAGCCATGTGGCATATATAGTCTCGCGCGTGATAGAACAGCAGCACAAATTATCATAGACGTCAAAGAGATATCTCGCCGATGCTCCATATAAAGCATAATACAATGGAAAAAATAATTGCGATACAACGATATAGACGCGTATATATATATATATATATATATATATATATATCTATGTGCATATACGCGCGGTCAGGGATGACTAATCCGAGCTTGAACTATATATTTCATTGTTGTGACTGCGTGCGCGGGGACGAATATAGAAAACTTTCAAGTATCGCTGAAGTACACGCGCGATAAAATAAAATTGAGATAAAAATAGCCTGAATTACGCATACGCGCATGCACGTTTAATGTTATTATCTCTATACGTATGCATAAAGGATCTACGATAAACGGGCAAAGTTGCTTGTCACGTGGGATTTTTTATTTCATTTTTTTTTTTATTTTCGATATAAAAACAATAATAATAAATAAAACATTTTGTTTGAAGAATTCGACCCACAAAAAAACGGGAAAAAACATTCATTTCTAAAAAAAAAAAAAAAAAAAAAAAAAAAGAAAACATTGCAAAAGAAATCTTGACCTGCTTGTCAAGACAAGTTTAATCCGCGTAATAAGTGATAAGATTTTCAACATTTTGTTCGTTGACATATACGCGTATAACTATAACGTGTATAGCACACGCGTCAAGGTATAGAGATAAGTCTTTATGGAATTACTGAATAATTTTCCAACCATGGCAAAGGACGTGCTTGACGCGAAACGTTCTCTCAACGTGTGGCTTTTTTTTTAATTCTGAAAATCATTCTGCCACAGAGTGAAAGGGGGAAAAAAGAGTAAAAAAAGAAGCGTTCATCTCTCTCTCTCTCTCTCTCTCTCTCTCTCTCTCTCTCTCTCTCTGTCTCTCTGTGCATCGAGTTGAACAGAGTGCAGTAATCCTATGTGTGGGAAGGGAACGTCAAAGATACTCGCCGACGACGAGGATCAAAAACATCGAGGGGGTGGTCGCGGGTATAAGAGGCGAATTCGCGTGCGGTACGAGGGAAGGCCAGGAGCCTGAATGCAAAAGTGGGCGCGCGAGCAGCTTCTCGCACAAGGCACGAATCCATGAGGTATATATACACGCAGCCTCGTTGGACCCTGATTTACGACTGTCGTCATTTTTTTTTTTTTTTCGTGAAAAGTATAAAGAGACGAAGAGAGAGAGAGAGAGAGAAAAGAGAGAGAGAATCCGCCGTACGGTATATGGGGTGTATCGCATATCAAATGGCATATATATACATGTTGCAGATATGCGAGTGTGTGAGAAGGATCGAGAAGAGAAGGGAGAACGGCGGCCGAGGGCCTAATTAGAGGGCCTCACAACCCCCGGGGGCCCCAAGTGGCTCGCTGGACCACGATGAGAGCGAGAGCGCGAAACTCACACACACACACACACACACACACACACACACGAATAAATGCATGTATAGCGATAGCCTCAGGAGAGAGAGAGATGGAGAGAGAGAGAGAGAGAGGAGAGAGAGGAGAGAGCTTGTCCAGCAACTCCTTCTCACGATTGAGTCATCCGGAGAAGCACACGGCCAGGACCACCTGGCGAGGAAGAGCCTGGCGATCTATCTAACGATACCACGCATCATCCTTTGCCGCGCACCCCGCCTACATGACTCTCTCTCTCTCTCTCTCTCTCGCTTTCTCTCTCTCTCTCTCTCTCTTTTTTTATTGCTCCTCTTCTTACTATACCTCGCTTCCATCTCGCGATAACGAGAGTACGAGATTGCTCGCGCCGTGAACGCGAGCTTTTCAGAGTCGATTGGATATCACGGTGCGTTGCATATACGTGTATACATACGCAGAAGTATACATAATATACATCGTCATGGATGTTAGGCGCTTCACCAGGACTATGGCTTTTATTTCGCACTCTTTTTATACGCGCGATTATTGACGAATTAATAGTTCGGTCACGCAGATACAGCGATGACAAATTTACATGTCAGTTACAATCCTAACAACGAAAAACTCTACCAAAAGTAAGCCTAACCGAACAACTCTACCAGATTTATAACACTACGAAATAACTACCTCTGCCAGATTATAACACTACCGAATAACAACTCTGCCCAAAAAACAAAAACAAACAAAAAAAAACGAAAACGCGACCATAATAACAAATCTCCGCAAAAACGAGTCTCCGGAAAACTCGCCTATACCGAATAATAACTCTCCCATGTAGCGCACGCAACTCACCGGAACTATACCAGCCTACCACGGGACATATCTCCGCGGCTAACACTATACCGCACAAGAGTAATTAGCCGGAGAGATGTTCCGTGGTAGGCTTGTAATTCCGTCGAGATGTTTCGTGTGTGGTCGACTTGCAATTCCAGCGAGTTATTTCCGCTGGGAGAGTTATTATTCGGTATAGGCATCCTTTCCGGAGACTCGTCTATCCGGAGAGTTTTTATCTGGTAGAGATTTTCGCGCTTTCGTTTTCATGACATAGTCGTTATTTCGTAGTATTATAATGTGGTTAGAGTTGTTATTTGGCAGTGTTGTAATCTGATGGAGTTCTTATTTTGTGATGTTATAATCTGGTATAGTTGTTCTGATAGGCCTGTTTTTGGTAGGTTCGTTCGTTGTTATAGTGTTGCAAATGATAAACATGTAAATGCGCCACAACGATTACTCTTTTTTTTTTTCAAAAGAATGCCAAGATAACGTATAGATCGGTGTTTTCATGAAAGCTTGTACATGTTCAAGGCGTTTTGATGAACTTTCATTTTTTTTACTTGAATTCTCGTTACTTCAACAATCGCTATCAGTTTAATCGTGAGACATTATATCATTCTTTCTCACCGCTCGATTATGGTTGCTGCTATTATTGTGAATATATGGGAAAATCAACGTTGTCGAGGATTACTTGAATTTTCATGGACATTTCCGAAAAATTTCGTGGTCCATTTTTACCAAGGCGAAAATGAGCAGAAATTTTTTGTTTGCTGAGAGATTGATTTTGCAATTGTCACTCGTGACTCCGAATCTCCGCTATTCGTTGTAAATTCGATAGAAAAATGAAATCAACGAGAGCCAAAAGAAAAGCCCGAGGAAAGTGACAGATTGAAAAGGACATATTTGATAAAATTATAACATGACATTTTTCATCATTCTATTGAGAAATCACTGTGGATTGCCACAAGATGGCGCTTACCAAAGCCAATAAAGTAAATTCATATTTTTGTATCGAAAATTTTCCAGTAGTTTTTTCAAGGGATAGAACGTTTCGCTAAACCGTTTTCTGTTTTCCTTTCTTTTCAAATCTTTCGTAACCTCATCTCCGACAACTTTTCCACGAGTTTTGGAATGTACAACAGGATTTTCTTAGCTCACGGAACGAAGAATTATGTAATTCATATTTCCGTCTTAACTTCCAGTGGTATAGACCAGTATTTGGTCAGACATGTGATTTAGTTTTTTCTCAACTTACTTTTTTCTTCTCCCTGAAATCGTGCGGACTTAATTTTTTCATTCGAAGCCTCTCTTTTCTCATTCGCGCTCTCTATACGATACATGAGAATAATCGTAGTCTATATAATGGCAGTGTGTGCTGTCGTGGCGAGCAAAGGATATAGCAGCGGAAAAGTGGTCGCGGAGGAGGCGAACGGGCGTGTGCTCTGTACAAGTACGGGAAACTTTTACATTTATACATGGACAAACGAACATTTATATGGATACACGAGATCGCGGACTCGGGGACGATCGAGAGCGTGTGGCTTTTTGCTAAAGGAGATTTACAGATTGCACACCTGTGCGTTGCCGCGAGGAAAAGACCTCACCTGCCGACCAACCGGTCCCCATTGACTTTTTATTTATTCAACCCTTTCCTTCCCCCGTTCTTCTTGCTGCCTATTCCTCTCTCTCTCTTTCTCTCTCTCTCTCTCTTTCTGATCTCGAGTATACGAGTGCATATATGTTGTGTGCATCTGTGTATAAAATATCTACGACGAAACAGAGCTGCTCGCGGACTCCTTTCTCCTCCTTGAGAGATATGAGATACGCCAACTCGATAAGAGGATCGAGAGAGACCCCCCCCCCCCCCCCCCTACAACACTATATTTCACGTGCATAAACGTGACCAGAGTTTCACAGGTTATATTATAATGTTCATATGTGCACACCCTCATATATTTACTCGTCTTTCTCACGCGTATCCTTCGGCTAAATATAGAATATGGTTACTATTTTGCGCGAAATTTAATCAACGAGGGTTACCACCTACACACACATACATAATATATATGTATATGCAGGGAGTTTACGATGAAAAATGATGTTGCGACATTCGTTAATTAGCGAGAAGAATTGAAATATCGATAAATTGTAATAAATACGAGTAGCAATTTGTTGAAACAATTTCGCGACGATCGAGAATTTATAACTGTCTCGATTACACCGATGCACATGTAGTAAACTTGATGATAATTTGTTTTTTTTTGTTGTTTTACCCTACAATTATCATCAAAATACAAATAAAAATTGCTGAAAAGCTCATTCGTCAGTGGCTAAATTTGTCCCAATATAAAATATTATCAAATCTTGTTCGTGAAATTGACAGACACGAATTAATAAAAAGTCAATTAATTTTCTGCCAAATTTCATTATATAAGGGAGGTGGAGGGGGGAGGAGGAGAGTATAAATATCAATGAGTAAAACGCACGTTAATCTTTTCACGATAATTGGGAATATCATGATTGGCCCGGCAATTATCCTTGATCCAGAAGAAAAAAAAGACCATGATCTTGGGACGTTACATGCACCTCGATTCGTTCTCGACTCGCTCGACACGCGCGCGTCATTCTCGTGTGCTCGTGGAATCAAGTTGAGTATACAGGTATATATATATATATATATATATATATATATATCGAACTCGATCCGCCTTCTGAGAAAGCTCGATTTGAACGAGCACGTTCGAAGATCACTCGAGATAAAAAAAGGTCCAAAAATGGAGGAGGAGGAAAAAAAAGTAACGAAGGTGGAAAGAGATGAGAAAGGGATCTTCGAGGTGGCACGATTGAGCGAGACCGCAAAGATCCCCAGTGCTATATATATATATATATATATATATATATATATATATATATATATATATATGTATGAATTGAGAATGAGACTCACGAAAAGTGGACGAAATTTTAACGATCTCGAGCACTCAGGGCAAATTATCGCCCTCGAGCCGATTATATATACGATGGCGGCGTCGACGTCGGTATATCCACTATAGTGTATATCGTTATGGCGAGTGAGCCATTTCTCTCTATCTCTCTCTCTCTCTCTCTCTTTTGGTCTCTCTTTCGATTCTTCGATTCTTTCTCAAAGAAACCAAGCCGACTAGCCCGGGGGGCCTTTCGAAATCGGTGGGGTCTCTCACGTTTTAAAACGAGAAGATCGCACACACATAGGGCACATATGAGAGCCATCTCACAGAGGCAAGTCCGAAAGGAGAGAGAGAGAGAGAGAGAGCACTCTTATATATCGTTCCCGCCTCATTCTCCCGTACTGTCTCCTTACCTTACTCCCTAAAAGCGATCAACACGGCAATGTGTATATGCACCCGAGGGCCATTTTCTTACATTCTACAAAGACTCTTTTGACATTGCACTGAGGAATTATAAAAGGTTTTATAAAACGATCAAACTCGCCTGCGATCATTTTGCTGCTCGCCCTTATGGCTGACTCCCAAAAAAAAACGACAAAAAAATATTCGAATAATTGTTTTCTTTTTCCCTCATTTTTAACATATTTTTTATTCGTGCAGCTATATAACTCACCCGACCCGCAATCCCCTATGCTTATTAGCAGCTCGTATACTTTTTTTTTTTTAACCCATTTGATTCGAGGAATCAATGTTCGAATCCAAATTTCGATTCTTCATGCAATTTTTGACTTTTCGATAAGGACAATAAGCTTATATTCGCACGAACGAGCGAATGCAATGAACGGATGAGGCATAAGCTGCAATTTTTTTGATTTTTTTTTAATTTATTTACACGACCACTTTACTTTTTCATTATATATATATATATATATATATGTACTTTAAAAGCGCGTAATATCAACAAGTGCCGAGAGTGAGTGCAAAGAGGAGCGCCCTTTTCTTCTCCTGAACGAGGGAGGATCACCTCCCGCGGTGATCGCGCGCGCGATAGCATTGCAAAAAAAATTCTGAGAATTGGGTCTCACAACCGTTGCTAAAAATAAAATCCCACCCGGGAGCGACGATTATGTGTACAGGGCCAAAAAGAAACAAAAAAAAAAAAAAAAAAAAGTAAAAAGATACGAGTGAAAGAGAGAAGAAGGGAGAGATGACGATGAAGCGGGTTGCCCGAAAGAAATGAGGCGAGATACGTGTCCTGCCGCACTCTGTGTCCTGTCCTCGTAATACTGTATATACCCGGTGTAGTACGGACGGAAGCGAAGAGGCCCGTGTGTACACACATTTATCTATATACATGTATATTTTGCGGAGGCCAAGATGAGGATACAAGCACGTGAGATAGAATGAGAAAGAGAAAGAGAAAGAGAAAGAGAAAGAGAAAGAGAAAGAGAAAGAGAGAGAGAGAGAGAGAAATGAAATAAAAAGAAGGATGAGGTTGGCTGGGATGGCCAGTGGTTAATGAAGTTGTCGGTTGAGGACGTTTACAGGCTGTGGGGGACCTACCTGCGTGTGGTCCATTCACCACGGCAGTGCAAGCGAGCAACAGGTTGCACACACACAAACGAGCACACAAACACACCACAGCATAATACGGCATCCCTTCTATATATCTCTTTGAGTTTTCTCTCTCTCTCTCTCTCTCTTCCTCTCTTTTTTTTTCTCTTTCTCTGATCTCCAGCAACTTTGAAAGACTGGTTAGGAGAATTGTGCTTAACATCTCCATGTCTTTGCCTTGTTCTCTCTTCTCTTTCATTTTCTGCTCTTTGGTGACTCGTTCGGAATTTACACAGGGACACGAGAAGTACTATATATATATATATCGACCGATAGACCGCAGGTAAAATGATTTGTGCCTCGTTTGAATGGTTGACGGGTCGGAACATTGTGAAAAAGAAGATGATAAGAGACAGTTGCATTGACAAATCAATGAAGGAGTAATCTCCATTAGCTGTACTCCGAATTGGGAGAGAAACAAGGAGCATGAAAATTGGAAACTTGGACGTATGCTTTCGTAAATATATATGAAGCATTTTCTGTCAACTCAGTCATCCATTTCCATCGAGGTATAAAAAAGATCTGAAACAATTGACGAAAAAGTTTTTCAAGTACCCAAACAATCTGGAATTTTTTCAGATCTTTTTTATACCTCGATTGGAGAATGCTTCATGGCGATGGCTTTCGTAATTTTGGCTTCCCCGTAGAGAATGCTTTGACAATGAGGAAGCGATGTGCAAGTTTACAATTTGGGGGCTTGTTTTCTACATTCAATTTGTTCTTCCGAAATTTAATATCCTGTCTCCTACCGTACTTGTGTAAATTTCTTTGGGATTGATAATCTCAAATTTGCGTCAATTGGAGTTAATCACGGATATTTTTTTCGAAAATTTCAAAATTTCAGGTAATCCGAACTCCTCGAGCTATTCTTGAAAAATTCAACATAAAACATCCTTATCCTTAAAAGCGTATTTGTATTACAAGTTTTGGCTAAATAACCTCAAATTTACGAACGTTATAGAGCAAACACAGAAATTTTTCGAAAATTTCAAAATTTTTATAAAATCTTAACCACTTGAGCGATTTTTGCCAAATTCAATGCCAAATATGCTTGTATCCAAGCCTATTTATGTAAAAAATTCGAGGCGAATTTCTTTAAATTTACCAAAGTCATCACAGCGATCATACGGACATTTTTGAAAAAAAAATCACAAGCATCTAAAATCGGACACCAGTGACAATTTTTTTTTGTTTTGAAAATTTCAGCAAACACGGAGGGGTTTCCATGTTTTAATAGCGTGCAAAGCTTTAGCGTGTAGTAGCTCAAGCATGAGTCATTGCAATTTCAATTTTACACAGATACCCGTCTGTACATACACACGTGCATACAGACCTTTTTTTTTTTTCTAAATGTACTGTTTTCTCGATGTGTTGGCACATTCTGAACACATTGGCATAAACAATTTCGAAGCAAAATGGATACACAACGATTGATCGGATCTGTTTCGTGTCGAATTAATTGCAGATGATGCATCGTCAGCAGACCTCGTCGCTCCTGAGGTCCAACAGCAGCGGAGTAAGCAACAGCAGGATAAGCCTGTCGAGGGTTTGTACGTCACCGTTGTCGATCATATCGAGGCGATGCTCGTCAAATCGTTCGAGAATCTCGACAACGGTAAACGCGACATCGTCACCAAATGCGAGATGCACGACGACGTCTACGACAGGCACGAATTCTTCCGTAACGTCGTCATCGTGTCCGGTATTGCTCTCGGTGCTCGCATGGTCCGTGACGCTTTTACTGATATCGTCGTGTCTCGGTATCGCCGACGCTGGTGTTCTCATGGGTCACCCATTGGGAAAACGATCGTTCATGCAGCTTCAGTGCAAAGGGATCTACGACAAGAGCATCTTTGCCCGGCTTGATCGTATATGCGAGGATTGTTACAATCTCTTTCGCGAACCAACTCTACACACGCTCTGCAGGTACACGTCACATTGATCGACAGACTCGCAAAAGTCATGGCGTTGCACATGCAAAAGACGGTACCTCAATCCTCTGCCTATATGCACACTGGGTCACGAGTATCCCATATATACGTAAAAGTGAATTTTTCCCAAAAAATTTGCCATTTTTTTTTTCTTTTTTTCCTTCTCAAATCTTTCTTTCGCTTGATATCTTGAACCATTTAATCAGCACTATCATAATTCAGAGTTTTTATCCTTTGGATTAAAAAAAAAAAATCCGCAGAAATTGATTGAATTCATGCAAAGATATATATGGGCTCACGGAGTTTGCGGGTAAGCGTAATTCAGATGTGTATATATAGTAGAGAAAAATATAGTGTGCAGGCAGAGGATTAATGTTAATATCGTTGGACCTATGTCGAGAATGCTTTGGTCTCTGTACAAGTCCATCAATTTTGTATTGACCGAATCCTGCGTAATGGTGTAAAATCGATAGTGCAAGATACTTGATGGAAATTTACACCAAGACTATTTCACGTACGATAACTATCTTGCGAATGTGTCGAAGAACAACAGGATTGGGTTTTAGATATTATTACGGATTCGTATTATGCCGTTAATTTCTTCTCTCAATGCTGGACGCTAGTTAATTGGGTTAGTTGTTAAGCTAATTAGTCAGCTAGCCACTGAATAACCAACTATAGTAGTCAACCGATAAACAACCGACCGACTAGTTTCCTAGCCTCTTAACGAAATTAGCTGGTACATGGTCAGCTAATTGGTTAGTTATTTAGATAATTGACTACCCAACTAATTAAGTGGCTAACCAATGAGCTAATCGGTTAGCCAGCACTTAACCGCTAGCTAAACACTGAATAACAGAAAAGCTAGTTTCCTAGCCACTGAGTCAGTTAATCGGTTAGTGGCTGGCTAATTGGTCAGCTAGCCACTGACTGATCAACTAGTATCTAACCACAAAATAACTGACTAACTAGTTACCTAGCCCCTAACTAAGTTAATTAATCAACTAAGTTAATTAATCATTAATCATTAATCAAGTTAACTAAGTTAAATAACTAATCAACTAGTATCTAACCACAAAATAACTGACTAACTAGTTACCTAGCCCCTAACTAAGTTAATTAGTCGGTACGTGGCTAACTGTTTGGTTAGTTGTTTAAATAACTGACTGCCCAACTAATTGAGTAATCAACTAACTAGCCAATTAGTTAGATAGCCACTGACTAACCAAACATTAGCTAACCACAAAATAACTGACTCCCTGGTTCCCTCACCTCTAAGTCAGTTAGTTGGTAAATAGTTAACTGGTAATAGTTGAGTTATTTGGATAACTGATCAGTGAACTAATTAAACAGCTCACCAACTAGATAATTAGTTAGCCAGCACTTCGCTACTAGCTAACCACTGAAGAGCGGAACAGCTGTACTTTCCTAACCACCAAGTCGGTTAATTTGGTACATGGCTAAGTAATCGTTTAATTGGTTATTTGAATAATCGATTGTCCAACTAATTAGCCAACCGGCCACGAACTAACGATCCTGTTAGTTCGAGTATCGCGTCAATGCGATCGAGTTCCCGTGATGACAAATACACCTCGACTAATAGCGTCTTCAAGTACGAACAAAATATCGTGCATACACACACACACACCAAATGGAATATAGCGCGGCCCTATCATCGATACGTTTGTCCCAGATTCGTAACACGCGCATTGATAATAATAATCAAGCGACCGAGTATCGTATAACAAACTCGTATAACAAGTATAGAGTCATGAAAAAAGAAAGTGCTGCACGCGGGTGCTGTTTTCATTTGGATGACTAAACTATTTTTTTTTTTTTCAAACTTATTTGTGACAAAAATCATCCACGTTTTCATAACCGATTCGGCTATTCGTTATAAATGATTTTTCGCAATCTTTCTTTAGCAACAATATACCGTGGCTTCACCGAGAAAGACACAAAAATCTTCCGACGCCAATTTCGTACGAATTTTCGTTAAAAAAATCTTCGACTATTCTCGCGACACGGTTAATTAAATATTAGATCGGTGATGCCTGCTCAAAGTATATGGAGCCGCGGGCTGTTTGCTCGGTCATTACAGGTGGATTGGTGGGTTGGGTTCGGTATCGAAAATGGAATGAGATTTCTCTTCTATTTATAGCTCAAGCGCGGGAACGAATGCCAGTCGGTACTACACATCCGTTATTACCTGACCTCGACTTGTGCGTTGGATCCGCGAAACTGTGTTTGCCTCTCTCGATGTTTGCGATACGAGAGCGAGTTACGCGACTATGTTTTTTTTTTCATTTATTTACTTTTTTTTTCGTCGAAACGTCTCGAGAGTTTCGAGTTTGAGTGAAATTATCATTATTATTATTTTTTTTTTGTATTTCTCCGAAGCGCTGCGTTTGGAGGGGAAAAAAAAATTTTTTTTAATGTTTTTTTTTTTTCACGTTTCGTTTCATTGCGAATTTTCAGAAAAAACTGCTTCACGTCGGACTACTTCAAGGGCTGCCTGGACGTGCTTTTACTGCAGGACGAGGTGGAACAGATTCAAACGTGGATCAAACAACTCCATGGAGCTGATCCTGGGGTTTAGGTAGTTTTTTTTTAATTTTTTTGTTTTATTCTTTTATGATTTTTCTCCTCGAGCCTCTTATTCTTTCTTTACTAACACCACACCGTGTATCCTCATTTATTACACTCCTCTCCTTAATCTCTCATTTTATACCGTTCATTATTATTTATTATTATATATTTGTTTATTTATTTTTGTTTTCAAATCATTTTTTCGTCGAAGTTGATCACGCTTGTCTCGATTTTTTTCGTTTATTTTATTTTATTTTTTTTCTTGAGATCCGGCATCCCCTCGAAGTATATAGACGATCTAGGTAATTCGGTAAATGGAAAATATCCGTTGCATCGCATCATCATATCCGTTGCTTGGGGGGGGGGGGGGGGGGGGGGGGAAGAAGGGAGGGATGTTGTTTTTTTTTTCTACGATTCTACGATGAAATTTGAATTTTGTCGTCGTGAAATTTTTTTTCACATTTTTCCACGCCGTTCACGCTTCAACGTGACGTTTTTTTTTTTTTTTTTCTTTGGTGGATTCTCGACTCGTTTTGATGCCACCACGAGAGTACGAATGATCAACCAATCGTGCGAATGGAAATTTTTTTTCTCTCCACTTTTTTTTACAGGAGCCAAACAATTTTTGAACGGCAGCGAGAATTTTTCAAATTTTTCCAACTGCCATTTACTCACAATAACAATTGGGCCAATCATCCAACAAACATCTGTCTGTCCTTGGAAAAAAAAATACTAACTCAATCTATTTTCCAGAACTCAATCAACGGCTCGACTAATCTCATCGTTTTTTTTTTGTCTTCTTTTTCTCCCCTCCCCCCCCCCCCCCCCCTGATTCGCGAACAGGCAAGACTGCTTCAGCACTAAATACTTCACGAGCTGCATTCAAGCGCTTCTGCTTGAGGACGAGAAAGAAAAGTTCCAGGAGATGGCTGAGTACCTTGGCCGCAGGAAGTAAAACGGAGGAATACTTATGAAAACAGAAGAAAAAACAAAACAAAACTAAACAAAAAAAAAAAAATTAAAAAAAAAAACACACAACGGACGTCGGTACGAGAGGAAGGGAGAATATTAATTTCCGGATGATCTTCGCGGATTAATTTCGAGGAACGAGGGCAGTAAAAAAAAAGAACGTTCGAAGAGCGAGAATCGAATATTTCGTGAAAATCGTTGGCTCGAATTGATTCGACGTTATGAGAGTCCTTGCTCTCTGGCAGCTTGGAAGAAAAAAAAAAAAAAAATCTACGATCGGAAAGAAGAACCGAGAAGAGGAAGAAGGAGGATCTCGAAAAGCGTCGTCGTCGTCGTCGACCGCACGTCCTAAGGCTTAAAGCGGAACGGTATCGAGGGCCATACATCCCATTACGAATTCTAGTCGACATAAATATATCCACGCGCGCCATTTATCGCGTCTACGTAAGAATATATACATTAAAGAAGAAAAAAAAAAAAAAAAGAAAACGAAAGAAAACACAAACGCACACTCGAATGGTCATGCATACCGAAAACAAACACGAATATCAAGGGACTCGATAAGCACGAAAAAAAAAAGAGAAAAAAACAACCACAACAAATCGATATATGGAATACGACACAATACATACACACACACACACACACACACACACACACACACACACATGCACACATATAGGAAGAAAAAGAAAATCAAGTGTTGAAAGTATGTTGCGAATATGATTTTACACTTTTTATCGGTTTAGTTATCATTGTAATTAAAGTTTACTCGCTATGGATTTTTTATGAATGTGCAAGACCGCGTTAGTATAACGTGCTTTAAATCGCGAAAGATCGCGAATATTTGGCATTTGTTTGTTTTTTTATTTTTTTTTTTTTCGGGTTTGCTTTGCTCCGGAAATTCGCGATCTCACGGGGGAAAAAAAAAAAAAAAAAAAACAACAACAACGTCTCGGACAAAAGAAACATATATACGAACACCGCGCTACCTTCATGGATGAGAGAAAAGATATGACAAAGAAAAAAAAAAAAAAAAGGAGAACACCGACGATATATTGACCTGACGATCATAAGCATAGCTGAACATGGAAAATCGAGAGTATTACGATTACGCGTATTATTAATAATATTATTAACATTACGACTATCGCTAATATTATATATATATATATATATGCGTATATATATAGACACATATTAATGTTGTTATTATTGGTGAATCAGTGCAAGAGAAAAATGACGAAAAAAAATGCGCTGCTTCTTTCGAGTATCGACTCGTATTTATACGTTTTAGGTATTTATTTATTTTTTTTCTTTTATCACGTCCATAAGTCGATGCGAGATACTCCGGTGAGCGATTATAACGCTCGCGCGCGGTGAAGAGGGGAGGGGAGGGGGGGGGGGATTATTATGAAAACATTCCAAAATCAGTATTTTGCTATACAGTTTTAATTTAGACGTTATTCCGGCTAGAACGGGTCAGCTTACCTATAGCCATCGACGATTTGTTTCTTTTTTTTTTTTCTTTCCATTTTTCCTTTCTTACCCGTTTTTTTTCGTCCGTCGCGAAACATAGTCTGGATCATTCGAACTGTATTCTCAATTGTATTACCCACCCTTATCGACCCCGTTTTCACGACGTCATTGTACTATACTGTGGTTACTGATTGCTCGTGAAACTACTTGGAGAGCTGGCCTCGAATTATTATTATTATTATTATTATTATTATTGCTGATTTTTTTTTACTAACGTTTTGTACAAAAATCATCGATGCGAAAGATATATATATATATATATATATATATATATATATATATATCGTGAATGAAAATAGATATAAATTTATCATTCCAATTGTGGTAAAGCTTTAGACATAAGCACAGAAAAATAATAAACAGCATGTCACTGACGTCGGATACTTTGTTTTTTTTTTAAATACTTTTTTTACAACCGCGTCTCGTATTTATCATGAAAACCACGTAAATTATAATGTCGAGAGAGGGGGAGAGAGAGAGAGAGAGAGAGAGAGAGAGAGAGAGAGAGAGAGAGAGAGAGAGAGATGGTGAGAAATAAAATGAGACAGGATGATCTACTTACTTTAATAGACAACGCGATATTAAAAAGCACTTATCGCGCATTAATTATTATTTTTTATTTATTTCACGAAATGTAATTTTGCGTTACGATTTAATCATATTCTATTTATATGTTCGCACACTTTATTCTTCAGGAAGGATATTGCGCGCAAGTAACGAAAAAATGGAAAAAAAAAAAAAATTATTTAAAAATAAAAAGTACTCAAAGAGACCAGAGAGTTTGAGAGTGAAATATATATATATATATATACATATATATATATAAAGGCAGGAGATGAGAAAATCCTATCCTAATCGATGATCGTGTAATATTATATTATATGAAAAGGTATATAATGTAATGATTTACATATATATGCGTTTGCATATTCACATGCTTACGTGTGCATCAACTCTATACAGTATATGTGTATGTAATCATGTGTTTATATATATGCATATGCGTATTATAACGACGGATAAACTAAATTTATTCTTGTTTGCGTGAATAAACGGATGAATGTAAAGAAATGTCACAAAAAAAGTTTTCTTCATTAAAAAAAAAAAAAAAAAAACCTCTACCCCCTAATTATCTTTTCAGGCGTACAAAAATATTTTGATGAATCTTCTGACGCAGTAGAAACGAAAAATACGAAATCACAATAATTTTGCATTAATTATAAAAAGAAAAACGTATAAATACTAAAATTATTCATGATTTGAACTAATTTAGTTACAGTGTACTCCGTGGCTTTCGATACCAGAGAATGCTGAATTCATTAATCAAGATTTTTTTTTTTCTAACCGAGCATTAAATTTCGTGAACTGAATACTGAAAATTTATAATAAAGAGCATATTTCTATCATCGACGATATTTTGAAATGTCACTGTACCATTGCACACGCATGAGTTAAGTAATGTGCTGATACATTATTGCAAGATTCAATATTAATAAAAAAAATTTTAAAGAAACTTCTTTTTTTTTTTAAATCGGTTTCTGTTATCAGGCTGATGTCACTGAAGTTTTCCTATGCTTAATTTCATTGTATTTTTAATTCGGCCAAGATCGTGATGTAATTTCAGATAAATAAGACAAAGGTATAATTTTCCGATGATTTATTATGAAAACAAACGTATTTATCGTGCATCGCGATTCTCTTTGGAAAGAATTCATTTACTATACCGACCGTGGGTTCGAGATCGTTGGGTCTCTTTTTTTTCACACTTGCTGGGGGGGGGGGGGGGGGGGGGGGGGTAGCAGCAGCGAGCTCTCGGGTCGGTAAGTCAGGCTTGTCTTGGCGTAACGAATTTCAAAATAAGCTGAAAAATTTACGTTTCTCTTTGTCGAGATTACTCTTTCGATATCAATCGTGGCGTCACAATATAGCTATTATCAATATTGAAGAAGAGGAGATTCCCTACAAAATTACAGAAACAAAAAATCCCGATCCGATAAAAATTGGCGGAGTTATCACCGATCGAAAATCGGATGAAATAAGCAGCAATAAATCGCCACTTTTCGCAAAATTCCAGTTGGATGCGAATAAATTGCTTCCGGTTAATTCTATGGATAAAATGTTTGATACAAAAGTTGAAGAGGAGCAGGTTTACTACAAAACTAGAAAAACAATTATCCGGATCGGACCGCCGGATCGGCAGAGCTGGCCCTCGTGAAAGATGGACGAAAAATCGAAGCCGCACAAACTTCAAGTTGTCGGCGAATAATTCACATCCGGTTGATTCTACGGACAAAGCCACTGGTATAAATGTCAAAGAGGATTATTTTGATGGCTATAGAAAAAAACCGGGAGCAAGTTATTCGCCTCAAATTGGAATCTTGCGAAAATTCGTGTTTTTTTTTTTGCTTATTTCATCCGATCTTTGATCGGCCATAAAATGAGATTGAGATTATTTTTTATAGTTTTTTAGTGAATCTCCTCTTCTTCGAGATTACTAACAACTATTTTTCGGTTAAAATTAGTTTTAAAATAGTAATTTGAGAAAAAAAAAAACCCCAAATTTTTTACTTTATTTTAAAATTACGATAACTTCCGGTCCACGACCGAGGGGGATAGAACTGAGCTCTTATGTTATTGAGGTCATAATGAAGAGGATAAAATGATCTTCCGCCTGGTCGGAGTTATTTATCTACCTACAACTATTGATCTGTAAAATTTTTTTTTACAAATTTTTCGAGACAATTAAGATAAACGAGACAAAGTTACGTTCCTGTATTCATGTAAGGATTATTGGTGATCATTGATACCTCATTTCGATGCAGCATGAAAAAAAAGTAACTACTCGCATATAAAATTTCAGAAAAATAAAGTAGACTGTTCGGTCTACTTTACCCAATCCAACCCCGTAATACAATTTATTAAACACGTTCTTTTTGCACTATAGAGGAATATTTTATGAAATTTTGAGCGACAAAAAACGTATGGTTTTTGAAAAATTGTAAAAACTAATTTTATATTAATTTTTTTTTTAATTTTTCGGGGCCACCACATTTTTTTTTGCATACCATGACTTTAAAGTTTATTTTAAACTGAAAATTTTTCATCCTTAAAATTTTTTTTGTAAGGAATGTAGGAATATTTAGTTTCGAGTTATACTAACAGCAGAGATCCGCACTGCCAAACTCAGAGTTGGCACTTGCCAACTCTGGTGGCAGAGTCATAGATTGCGCCTGTTAGCGGAACTTTTTAATCGTTTTTATCGAAATTTTTTGTATTTGAAAAAAAAGAAGCTCTGATTAACAAAAAAAAATTACGAAAGCAATTCAAAACAATACATATATTTAATGCTTTTATTCATTTGCGTGGTTCACATGTGATTGGGTAAAATATAATTAAGCGATATAAACTGTAACAACGTTAGGTTAGGTGAGGTTTAAGTGAAAGCACTCAGCACGTTCAAACGCAAGGCGTACCTAAATTAAAACATTCTAGTGGATAATTAAATTGAATTTAACCCATTATGTGTAATTATTTTGTGTTCTGCTGGAATTCTGGATCAGGATAATTAATGACGCATGGAGCATCTGATAATTGAAAAGAATCATTGTAATCGTAGAAGAACAAACGAAAAAAAAATGTATATTTCATTATTCTTCTAGAAATTTTCGTGATGCTATTTGTGAGGTTATACTTTTATTTATGTACCAAAAATGATATTTTCAATGTTGCGTATCTTTTTTTTTTCAATGCTGCTTATAATTGTGGCACTATCCACGATAAATATTTGTCATTTCGATCCATTTTATTCTAATTTATTAATTTATGTCATCTAAAAAATCCGCGAAAAGGCGCAATCGATGATGCTGCCATCTGAGCTGAGCATCTCATATGCGGATCCCTATTGAAACTCAGAAATCTTCGATTTTCGCATGTACTGTTTTAGCTGCTAACGTCGAAGAGCTTTCTAATAAAAATTTACGAAAATTGCTGCATATACTTTTATCAACTGACACAAACATTTTTTGAGATTCGAACCAATTCTGAGAGGATCGGGGTTCGGGTCAGGTCGATTAGACGTGGAATGTCCCGTATAAATATATAATCAGCAAATATCACGTATAATTACAAGATCGGAATATCATGGAAGTTATTTCAATTAGATAGGCCCTATTATGTGAGCAAAGCAGGTATACGTGCTGTTTGCATAAAGAACGTGTAATTAAGATGGCATTAAGATACGATTGTGAAATTAAGATGGCAATTAACACCATTTTTATAGAGATAATTAAGCTTTATTAAGTCGTCATTTATTTACTCCACAAATTTTTTCCAACAGCTGCGCCATCAGAGACCAATTAATATCTGTTATACAGCTATTCTATTCTATCCATGATATATAGTGCGTAGTATGCCTACACCTAGCTGGATTTTACATATGAGTATCTGCGATTGGTTTAGAAACGTAGAAAAAAAACTCTTTGTTGATTATCGCAGACTCTTCTCTCCGGGTAGCCAAATCAATGATGAATCCGTATTAAAAAAAAAAAAATTGTATTATATATATTTCAGTGAATATACATATATTTCAGTGAATATAATATCTTGAAAATAGAGGCTTAAAACCCGATACAAAAAAAAACACTTTTTTCACAAATGAGACATGCTGAATACCTTCAATTTGCGGAATCTCGGGCACGAACTTGTCGGGAAGAGAAAAAAAAATCATTTTTCAATATATGACAGATGACCGGGTCAATGACTGAATAAGAGAGTAAAAAATTGTTGAAAATCATATTGTTAACACAGAACTCAGAAATCAGAAACATCGAAAGACTTGGCCTATATATATATATACGTGATATCTTTGCATTTACGAAACGGATGTTAACGGAAAACTAGAGAAATTTTGATTATACCATGAGAATCAGACATACAACAATAAAGCGATATAGGATCTACGACTTATTTTTTTTACGGATATCATGAGTCAAAGCTCTATACCCGCTTGCCCCGCTCACCGCCGTTTCGAAGCCGCTTTAAGCTGTCAATTACCATCCTCTTTCGAAATAAATAGGCTCATAATTTTCGAATGAATCATTAGATCCCTCCATGACCGAAATTTATTCCAATAAAAGGCACGCCGAAACCACCCCGAAATGTCATTGTTTTCATGAAATTTGTCCGAAGCACTCAGCGAACTGTAATAAAGACGTATTCAACTCTTATCGATTTCATTAAAAACGAGTACGTATACAGATATTGTTCTTTTTTCGTCACGTTTGAGCCTGGCGATTCACCGACAGTTCCACTTGCAGGGTAAAGATTTGTTTTTGTTTCACATACAGAGAAAGCTCTGTGTGTATAGAAGCAAAAAAAATCAGATTCCCAATGCCGTGGTCTTCAAAAATGTTCCAAAATATCGAAAAATCAAATTTAAAAACCGTGTCCAGCCGTGTCCAGCTAGAAAAACATACACGCACACACGTGCGTGTATGTTTTTCTATCTGGACAAAATTCAAACCTTTGTAACTCGAGAAGGACGTAACCTTATCAGGCTAAAATTTTGCACTAAAGTTCATCGGTAAGCCCCCTATGTTTGTTGCGATTTTTGTAAAAATTAATGTAGCCTGTACGCATTTTGAGGGAATTTCGAAAAGTGCTTGTACGCGGTGCTCTTGTATCGTGGCCTAACGTAAGGATGTAACATTCGAAAATTTTAATACATCGAGCTAAAATTTGTCATGAAACATGAATGAAATATAATAAGTACAGCTACCGACAGTAGTGGACGCGCGGTCGATGTGCGGCTCTGGCGATCTCCCATGTTAAGCCAGTATTGGCTTAACATGGGCTTAACATGTATTGGGCGAAACCACTACTTGGATGGGTGACCGCTTAGTCGTGCACTGGCTTGGCGCGCCGACTACCGAGCGGGAGGCAGTTTTACTGAGATTCGGATGGTATAACATATCGGAAACTCAGTAAAAGTATAAGGGCGTCTGTATCGGCATGGGTTTTCCGCAGTTTCCCCATGTCCACGGCGAATGCGATACAGTGTAGCTAAAAAGCAGCTGCGGATGCTACGGAAGTTATATAGGTTAGCTCAGCGAAGTGCGGGCATGGAGCGGTAGGAGGAATCAAATGGGAAGGGTTAATACGTGAAAACCCGCAAGGGTATACGATGGAACACAAAAAAATATAATAATAAGTACAACTCGATGAATTATAAGTACAACTCGCCAAAGTATAAGTATAACTATGACTCGCTAATAATAATTTTTTTTAGAACTAGCGTTTTTAATTTTTATATCGGAATAAATCTTCACAATTATTTCGTCACGAGACGTAATTCATATTGATTTTTTTTCTCATGTAATTATCCTTTTTTTTCAATTTTTCTATTTTGTTTAACTAATTTTCGTTTCTTATTAGCGTATTCATTGAAAATAATTTGAAGACAGTGGCTACTTGGACGATATACTAAAAGATCCCTTCGCCCTTCGCCGGGGGCAGTTGTCCGTACTTTTGGAATTCTCAAATAAATGGGATCGAGTCAACTGAAAACTCTGAAAATTCAACTCTGATTTGACCTTGCGAGGTATATTTGGGTAATCCGCGCAACCTTAATCGTATATGAAAAATTGAAAATGTAACTGTATATATGCACCGATAAATTGCACAAAATAAATTATTACTTTAGCCATGAAAAATGTTTCATTAATTTCGTATTCTTCGAATAGTTTTTTTTTTCTTGACAAAGTTTCATCCAAGAAGTGCCACATGAAAGAACTCCGAAAATTTTCACTCCCCTCTATTCCCTATATGATTTATAACTTACACCTACAACGATAAGAGCTTCATAAATTACGAAAAAAAAAAAAATGTAAATTTTAGTCATCCATGATTTACGCGTTGGAGTTTCTTGGCATTATTAATACTGCATTTCACTTATTGTTAAATGTCATAAAAATAAAAAAAATAAAAAAAATTGCTGAAAGTGCCTGATTTTGTTGAGTTTGAAAAGAAAAATGAATTTGCTGCTTGTGTGCAAGAATCCTGTTCATCGTCAATCGAAAAACTATTATCTTTCATTCGACTTATTCTGTCATGAGAGTGATCGGAGGGGAGAGTTAAAATCATCAGATTCGCACGGTCTAACATTATTGAAATGTTGTGGCCAAATTTTTTTTTAAATGTAAATTTTAAAATAAAAAATCGAAACGATTTTTCATGTTAGACGGTTCTTTCGAGTATACGAGTTTACTTTGGTATTGCGACAGTTGGATAGAAAAAACAGGCTGAGGCAATACACGTCATCTACATATTTTCTATCATAGTCGAAAATTGAATGCGATTCAACTTTTCCTGGTTGCGTCTACGCGTATTTGCCAAATATGTCAACAGTTAAAATTCTTAAGAGATAATACATTTTTTTTTTTGAGTTTTCAATATTTTTTTCGTAGATGGACTCGATATAACACGTGGAAAATTTTCACGTTTTATTCACTGACTGGTTTAATAGAAATAATCTTTCTGAAGACTCTCAAGAATAAGATTTCCTAGCATGAATAAAGCAGAAATAACGGTTTTCACAAATAAAAATATTCTGAATATAATCGTGAGACTAAGATGGAAAATAGTGTATTTTTTGGACATATAGAACTAATTGAGATTATTATTCATTGCCTAATCATCGTCTCTCGATACCATAAATTCGTACAAAAAAAAGCTATCCAGTTAAAATATATTATCGCTGTATATCACGGAAAAAAAACACATTTCAAAAAATAATAACTGAAATTTAAGGAATACAACGATGAAAAGAAAAAAATGCAGTTTATTAACACAGTAAATTAATCTCTTTATACAGTGTTTTGATCAAAAAGTAATGTGCGGAATATACTTCTGTTATCTGTATAACCATATTTGCTGGGTTTAAACTGTAAAAACAATTATTTCCACTTCAAAATTCAAAATAATTTCCGAAGTTTTCCTCCCGAGAGGCAAAATTTTTTTCCATGTACCTAGCTGGGATTTACGTACGTGTCTCTAAAATATGTACAGAATTTGAGTGACACGGAGCAACTATGATTGAGGAAACGAGGAAAAAAAACTCTTCGTGAATTGACGTAATTTCTTTTATTCGCGTGACTGAGCCAATTATGAATCCGTATTAAAAATATTTTTCAGTAGGTTGTAACGAACCAATAGGCTCAACTACGGTTATCATCAGAATTTGGAGGTATTGAAAATTAAACAGGTGTTTCGATAACAAATCGTTTCCCAGAATCACCTCTGTTTGTGGAAATAAAATATGCCGAAGACCTTGAAATTTTCGACGGAAGTTACTATTTGCTTTTTTTCATGACAACTTGACTTATCATTTTTTATTGAACCATTACCCCTCCACGCCCCAAAATCATTCCAATAAAAGCCACGCCAACAGAGCAACCAGCGTAATAAGATCAGCAACCATCGTAATAAGATCAGCAACCAGCGTAAAACGTCTTCAACTTTCTACCGATTTGATCGAGAACGAGTAAGTACGAATTTTATTTTTTCGTCACATCGAGCCAAGCGTTAAACTGACATTGCCACTTGTAGGATCAAGGTTTTTATTTGTATCTCATAAAGAAAGGTTTTTTTTAATATTTGAAAAATCGAGCGTCAAAATTGTCATCATGATCTTTATCAGAAAATTTTTTTAAGAGGTTCAAGTTCAAGACCGTTACGTCTAACAAAACCGTAATCGCGATGTAGCATACAACAAAAAAAACAACAAGAAAAACCATAATAATATTAACAATCGTGTTACAATTTTACAAATGTAAAGTTGGCATCGAATAAACAATGTAAACGAATTAATATGATCCACGGCGTAGACGATAACGAACCCGTATCGAATGAAAAAAAAACACAATATACTGATCATCAAATATCTCGCATTTGTATAATAGCAAGGTTGCGGCAGTTCACTATCATTCAAGAGATAAGAGCATACCTTTTCCTATGGAAGATGTAGGCTGTATTTCTTTTTCCAATAAATTACTTTATTTCCTTCTCAAACCGCACCCCCCCCCCCCCCCCCCCCCAACGAACCAAATTTCTCGTAATAAAAGGGGTCCCCGAAAGATCCTCAAATAATAAGAAGCGGCGCTTTTTGAAAGCTCGATCTGTTTCACCAAAAAAGTGTAAGATTATATCGTATCATTATGGTTTCATGCTAGCGCGTTCGGGGCTTGTTGGCATGAAAAAATAATTGCGTTTTTCATGCCTGAGGGTTAAAAATATTCCAAATAGTGGGAAATCTGAAATTTAGAAAAAAAATTCGGGACACACATGCGTGTGTGCATTTTGCGAAATTGCCCCAAGAGCGAACTCCTCGAGAAATTGTGTCCGAATCTCGCGCAAAAGCGGAAACACAGCAAACATCCATTGATTGTTGCAATGTTCGTCGAATTGCCACTGAAAATTTATTTTTCACGGAATTTTTAATTCTTAAAAAAAAAAGTGTCTACGATCGCTCGGATTGTCGTAAATTTTCAGCTATCAGGTCGAAATTTCTTACGGGGTGCAGGAAACGCTTACATTTAGCATCGAACCATCTTTTTTGTTTTCAATGAAAAATTATCATTTGGAATTATTCAAAATTAGCGAAATATTATGTATCATCTGTGCCGTACACTTTCATTCGGCCTACATTCATCCCAGATACGAACACGAAATTCCAATGAGAATGATTAAATGAAAATTATATTTCTACGACGCTAATGATGAATTATTGAGAACGAAAGATTGAATTTTTATAACTGAATAATTAATCAGAATTATTTCGCCACGAAGGGACTCATATTCTTTTTTTTTTCATTCTTCATGTTATATTAGCCTTTTGTTTTCATTTTTTCTTTATTTTTCATAACTCAGTTTCGTTTCTCGTTGGCGTATTTATTTGAAATAATCCACTTTCATTGATATCCCGATTGAACAATGTATGACAATAAATGATTCGAATCTTGTTTTATCAGATTGATTTCAGATCATGCATCGTCAGCAGACTTTGTCACTCGCAAGGACCAACAGCAGTGGAGGGACTAACATGACTCAAATACATTCTACGAGATTTTCAATATTACTCTCGGTTCTTGCATGGTCCGTCATGCTTTTCCTGATTTTCTCATGTTTCGGTATCGCGGACGCCCGTGCAGGACATACAGTGGCAAAGAGATCGTTCTTGGATATACATTGTAAAGGGGTGTATGATCGGAGTCTGTTTACCCGTCTTGATCGTATTTGCGAGGATTGTTACAATCTCTTCCGTGAACCACAATTACACAGCCTCTGCAGGTATGAAAATGACATTTCTTAACAGAGTTATTGAGACGGTACGTTAACGATTCTACTCGAAACTTCACCACCCCGTTAACATCCCTACTGGAATTAGGGCTCTGCGAACAATCCTACCAAATTACAACTCTACCGGAAAACAATAATTCTACGGTATATATGAGCAGTAATTAATTACCAACAGCTCTACCAGAATGAGGCCAATTTCGAGTCTACCATATAACAACTATCCGGCGTCGGTTATGATAAGTTACCGGTAAATTAATCTGTCTGTTAATTCCAGGTAATCCGTAGATAACTTACCATAATCTCCGGCACGTCGGAGAGTTGTTATCTGGTAGAGAGATATGTCATTGGGATACAGACATGTTAGGCTTTAAAGAATTGTAGGTTTGAAGAGAATTGTTGTCGACAACTGTCCTGTACGAACGAGTAAAACGTTGTGTCATTTTGTGAAAAAGACCACTTTCTTCGAAAAAAAATTTAATGTTTTTCTTGTTACTAATTTGCAGCAAGAATTGCTTCACGTCAGACTACTTCAAAGGATGCCTCGAAGTGCTTCTACTGGAGGATGAGACGGAGGAGATCCAATCCTGGATCAAACAACTTCATGGGGCTGATCCCGGGGTTTAGGTATAGTTTTTTAAAATTAATTCTTTTACGATCCGTCCCCAAACCGCGGTCGCGTAATTTTATTATTAACACGATGTCGTTTTTTATTTTACTTCTCTCGATTTTCTCGTTTAACACGGATTGTTTTCTCCTCTGTAAATTTAATCCTCGTATAGTTCATCAGTACATTCAACTTTCTCACGCTCTTTGACTTTATCCATATTTTGAGATCTGACATTTAGTCGGTACAGATAGCTTAGACGATACAATGCCTGAAAATATGGTTGCATCTTACGGCATCGTTGCAATGTTTTTGTATCATTAATTTCTCCTACGATGACGCTTGAATTTTTTTCACAATCCAATTTTCACCCTTTCAACCCTGGTGAGCATGATGGGAAGATTTTGCAGTAGCATAGAAATTTAAAACTGAGCAGCAAGAACCTTTCACTTGAAACACACCAGAGTCGACAATCATCGGTTGAACAAAAAAAAAATATTGACTCAATTTTTAACATTTTTTTTTTAAATTTGAACGAGAGTTTTGCCATAATCTTGGGTTTTTCATTCCCTCAGTTCTATCCTGTCCGCGAGATTTCTTCATCAATAAGTACTGGAGGACGAGAGAGCCTATACAGTTCTAGGAGAGGGCAGACACTACTTTGACAACGAGAAATTTGAGGAAAACTTGTTGAACCGAAATCAAAAACAGATATCAAGAATGAACTGAGCTCGAAGAGAAACGAAAATTGCCATTCCCTCAATCTCCGATAAGGAATTCCAAGTGTTAAAAAAAAAAAATTTACATTCCACTATTGAGAAATTAGTTTCTCAATAGTTTATTTATTCCAACCCAGTCCATGGACTCGACTGATAAAATAAATGAGTATTAATACCCTAGTTTAATTTATTCAGATTTTGAACAAAATAAACTTGAATTTTTTGATCCCTTCGATCCAAAATTGATCCTTAAATTGTTGCGCAATTAATTTTGCAATTAATCTCATTTTTTCATAACGGGTTTCGCATCGTGATATGAATCGAGCAAAATTTGTTCGGTCACATCGATGATTTGATAAATCCCTCTTTTAATTGGAAAAAATATTTCCCCGCAATTAAAGACTGGCGTACAGTGTTCTTTTTTCCCCTCGAAACGAAAAATTTTCAATTCTACTTTCACGACGTAACTCTCATTTTTACAATGCCCTAAGCTTTTGCGAAAATAAAAAATTTTATTGAATATTATAGCATAGAATAAATTCTCCCCTTGCCCTAGCTAATGAAATATCATTTCAAGATTAAATTGAAAAAGTTCACAAGACAATTGTTACATTTGGAAATGAACCAACATATAGTGACGCATCACGAGATCATTGTAAAAAAAAATAGCATAAGTTTTTGTCAAGAAAATGTTCGCAAAGCTTTATTGTCGTTTTACCTAGAACAACAATAATAATAATAATAAAGTTATAATTAATAACTCGTACGACATTTTATTATACAATATTCAAGATATTTATTTATTTACGATTAACTCTTTCGATTTTGTTTCCCTATATTATACTTGTCGCGCATAAGAAATTCATTTTCGACAGACCATCTTAGAAAAAAAAACTCGGCAAGACATTCGTGAATGTTCCAAGTGTGACGTTTTCTTTTTTTTTTTCCCTATTTCTTTTATTACTCACAAACGCTTCAAGATGAAATGAGAACATTTAATTTGGCACGGTTCATGCATGCCCGATCGATGCAATTGCACTTATTAACATGAGCGAGATTTGTCCAACGATTGTTGACAAATTTCAGAAAAATTAAAGGGACTCTTTGCATAAAATATATACTATATATTGCAACGAAACGATCGAGATACGAGGGAAGCTGGTGCCATTTATTCAGCTGAAGCGCGAACGAGAGGAATACCTAAGAGGGTAATCGAGGCAATCGATAATCAAGCGACGATCAATTAATTAATTTTATAATATAATTTTGCGATGCGTTCATGACGCCGCAGTAACACGTCTCGATGGCAGCAACATTACCATCACGCGGGTCATTACCATTTATCCACAAAATGGACTGTGTCAAAGAAATAGCAAATAAAAAAATTCAGAAATTTTCCAGTCCCCTCTATATTCCCTATACGATTTCATAATAATTGGCATCTATATAATATAACGATAAGAGGCGCTCCTCTTGACAAATTACGAACGTGAAGTCAATTTTAGTCATCCCTGATGATTTACACGTTGTGATTTCTTGGGATAATTCATACTCCATTCCACTTATTGTCAAATTTCGTGAAAAAAATGATTTAAAATGAAACAAACAAAAAAACGTAATTGCTGCAAGTGCCTGATTTTGTTACGTTTCGAAAGAAAAATAAATTGTACAGGTATGTGGTTCGTTGTACTTGTTCTTCAAGATTGAATGTATAATAGTACACAATGGTATTTTTCCTGTGTGCAAGAATCCTCAATCGTAAAACTAACTTTTATGTAACGGTTTTTTATACGAACGACATTCATTCGAATCGGTTATTTTTTTTTTTGCCGCGAGGGCTATTTGTCCGACTCGTCATTGATCCAAACGTCACTGTCCCCCGACCAGTCGTAACACATTGAGAATGGTTATTTCCCCGAAACGTCATTTAGCCGAGTCGCTAAAAAACCGAAAACAAAATTCTCGATTCATAGCTTGTCAGTGGAGTTTTATAATACACATCGTATCAATACACAATATGAGTAAGAGCTGTGCTTTTGTGCTGTTGTCACGCTACACTCGGAATATCATAAATTATATTATTATTTTGGAATATTTGTATATGATTAACTGACAGCGATAGGTATACTCGGTCGACGCGTGGGCTCTCGTAATTTTTTGATTATTACAAAACCTACGAAGCTTACTCGCAGGAACAGATACGCGAAATTTTCTTTTTTTTTTACTTATTAAGGATTTGTTTTTCTCTCGATTAGACGACGACCTCCCCTCCATAAAACTTTTTTACATCACCCAAAATTTATATTAGCTAAGCACCAAAATTCCCAAACTTTGAAAAAAAAAAAAAAAAGTTTTCCGACCGACATTATCGGTATAAAAGATAGACTCATCACGAATGCCGTTTGAGTTCGACATTACTGTCGATGAAATGGGCGTCTTTATAAGAAGATATTTCAAGCAAAAACCTGTTCCTTGTTCCTAGAAAATATATGCCGAAGACCGTTTTATTAAAATGTAAATTACTACTCTTTGTCGGAATAATAATCCTTATGGATTTTTTTTTTACCGCATCATTACCCATCGACGACTCAAATTTTTACCTATAAAAGGCCCGCCAACTGAACCCTCCATAAAGCATTCCTTTACCCGCACTTTGCTAAGCTAACTTAAATTCCGTTGGGTTCACCGAAAGTCTTAGCTATATATACTATGTCGCATTATTTGCCGTGGGCACGGAGAAAATGTGCAAGCACCCTTATAACGGTACAGATTGTTTTGTATTCTTCTGATTCCCCTGGTAGACTCGCGCACTGAAGTGTCTAAAACCAAAAGGTCTCAGAAGAGAACTGGCACCCGCTCACTCTGCGGTCGATGCGCAAGCCGGTAACGTTTTTTCTCTGCTGAAAGAGCTTGTATCCCGGCATATGTTTGTGAATTTTGTTTTTGTTTATAAAAATTTACCAACATTAAATGTTTTTTTTTTTTCCTTTTTTATTGGCATCGGTGTAAGTTCCGGTTTTAATAACGCTCGACATTTTGGATTGTCGAGTCATTTGAGACAAAAAATAGACGAATTGAATTCCTAATTAGCGATGCGGCAAGCCAAGAAAAAAAAATACGATGAAAAATTCGCAAAGTCGCGGATGTATGAAGTTTAAAATCTATTTTTGTCTAATTTTTTTTCTCAACCTTACAATGCATTTTTTTTTTTATTTGTAGAGAAAATTTTGTCAAGTCTGATCGTATAGCTAGTGAGACAACGTATCCAAAAATATTCATCCTCATCCTCATCCTCACGTAATTTCCTTTTGTTCCTTTTTTTGCTTGATGTCTCTATTTTTTTCTTTTTTTTTTAGAAAAATCCCCTTTTTTGTATTGTTTGAAATTAATTATTCGAGCCTTGTTTGATTGAAGATTGATTTAAGATCGTGCATCGTCAGCGGACCTTGTTACTCCCAACGATCAACAGGAGAGGAGGAAGTAAAAAAACTGAAACGCTTTGAGTGAGATTTTCGACGATGACGACAACGAGGGCTTCGGTATTACTCTCGGTTCTTACCTGGTCCTGCATGAGTTTTATGATTTTCTCGTGTTTTATTTGTATGGCCGATACGAAAGTTTTACTGGATGATCCATTAGGAAAGAGAGCATTCTCGGATCTTAAGTGTAAAGGAACCTACAACAGGCGCCTCTTTGCCCATCTCGATAAACTATGCGAGGATTGTAACAATCTCTTCGGTGAACCATCACAACTATACTCGCTCTGCAGGTACGACAATGAACATTTCTTAAAAGTTATCGAGACGGCGCATTGACAAATCTAGCCGAAAAACTCCAATATACCTAATAACGTTACTGTACTATAATTTGGGCTCTCCGAACAAGCATATAAAATTAGCAACTCTGGCGGATATGAACAGTGATTAACATCTCTATATACCCAATCACATCTCTACCAGACCCCGAGGCTTTCGTCAACGTCTCCTACCCCATAGTCGAGTCATTCGAGCCATTTTTTTCTGCAATTTTCTACGGAATTGTTTTTGCTTCTGGAAAAGGTTCAGGGGTGTCAATTCAGGAGTGTAAATTCAAGTTGACGGGTCGCGAGGGGTCGAGGTTCAGTCGCCATCTTTGAAAACACGTTTCGTCAAATATCTCGTGAACCGTTTATCGTACGGCAAAAATATTTGAGACCTTTTCTAGATAATGAAATTCTCTACAAGTTTTATTTTAAAATTTTTCCTATATATAGTGCATGGTTTTTTTTATTTATAGCGCGGCCAAATTTTCTAAACATGGTTATTGCTAAATATATAGTTAACGGTCGATGTAACAGTAAGAATGGTGATGTTTGGAAAAATTTTCGGCGCTATAAATCAAAAGCTATGCGCTATGCAGGAAAAAGTTTCTATAAAAGTTGTAGAGAATTTTATTATCTACAAAAAAGGTATCCACTATTTTTGTCGTGCGATGCACGGTTCACGAGATATTTGATAAAACGTGTTTTCCAAGATGGCGGCCGATGCTCGACCCCCCCCCCCCCCCCCCCTCCAAGTCTCGCCAACTTGAATTTACACTCAGGGGACAGCCCTGAACCTTTTTCAAAAGCAAAATCAATTCTGTAGAAGATTGCATTATGAACCTACTTTTTTGGCTAGAATGACTGGACTCTGCCTATTAACGTAGTTCTCGCTAGACCCGTGGTGGGAAATAAGCGAGGCAAGAAAAATGCGTTTTTTAATTATACGGTACAACAAATGAATTTCGATTTTTTTCTTTTGAAACATTTTTCGCATCGAGTAGTGGTTTTTTTCATTCGTCGATCTAGTTTTGACGAAAACTAGATCGTCAATTTTACTGCGTAACGAAATTTTGGGAATGAATAATTTTCGAATTTGAAAATAAAATTGTATGATTATTTGTTTTTTATTGAAAAGGATACCTAATTATGAATAATTATCGTCGAAAAAAATTAAAATCGAAGTTTTTTTTCAATGAATGATGTAATGAAATTTTCTTTAACATTTGTACGAAATAAAAATGTTTTAATTTTTGTTATTTCATTCGACTAATGCTCGTAATACTGCATATAAAATTACTGTTATTATTACTATTAAAAAATTTATATGTATCTTACTTTGCGTAAAACTATGTTTTTTGTTAAAAAAAAACAAACTTTTTCTTTCATTGAGCCGAATATAATTATTTATTTGTTTATTTGTTCATTTATTTATCTATCTATTGTCATGAGGTTTATTCAAACATACGTACAGCACACATTGGACTATACGGCATAGATAAAGAAAACCCACTTTTTCGTTGATTTTTAATTTTCTTTTTATTCATATCGAAAAACATTTTTGAGTCATTGTCCCATTGATGCATGACCCGAGATAACTATTATTGTTTATTGGTCGGGAAGCATCGCGTTGAGACAAAAATTACGAGCATCGTCAACTCATGACGTGGGATTTTTTTTTCATAGTAAGTCTTCAGCAAATTAATCTGTCTGTTATTCAGGTAATCTTCCAGATTGCTTACCGTCAGCCACACCGAAAAGTTTTTATCTGGTAAACTTGTATACTTGGGTAGAGGTGTCAGCGAGCGTATCATTCTGATAGAGACGTTGTTGGCTAGAGATGTGAGGCTTTAGAGAATTACATCTTTAAAATATATACATACCGTCCATAAGTATGGGGACACTCGCCCCAGATCCGAGCCACACAAGAAGTTGTATCGCTCTTTGAAAAATGAAGATATCTCAATTTCCCAAGTAGCGTTCTAAAAGGACATATTTAGCTTCATTTATCTTTTTTGGAAAAATTTTTGCGATTTTTTTTGAGCCCAGTACGCACTTTGAAAGATGGTCATTTTTTGGCTATATTTGGAGGGTGGAAATTTTTCCGCATATCTCGTGAAAAAAATTTTTCAACTTTTTTTCCGTTAAAAACTTGAAGCGGGGAGTACAACCTTCAATCTCATTTTTTGGAAAATTTTTTACGATTTTTTTTGGCAAAGATATTCAACTTTTTGCAAAAAACGACCATATTTATAAGGGGTAGTCTCACTCTGAAACTACTGGGTTTTCATAAAATTACTAAGAGGGTAAAAAGTTACATATAATCATTTTGGATGTATCACATTTTTTTCAGAATTAAAAAAACAAATTCGAGAAAAAAAAAATTTTTTTTAATTAAAAAAATTTATTTTTTTAAATTTTTTCTTAAATCAACGAAATATTTTTTTTATCGTGAAAAATCGGGTCTCTTACCTCATCTACACGGCTTTTTCATCGTCGTTTTGTTTACATTTGTTTCGAACGTCGAGCGGATGCCACGTCTCGTCAAAGCTGTAATCGCAGCGAAAGGTGGCTTTTTCGATGAAAAAGCCGTGTCGATGAGGTAAGAGACCCGATTTTTCACGATAAAAAAAATATTTCGTTGATTTAAGAAAAAATTTTGAAAAATAAATTTTTTTAATTAAAAAAAAAAATTTTTTTTTTTCGAATTTGTTTTTTTAATTCTGAAAAAAATGTGATACATCCAAAATGATTATATGCAACTTTTTACCCTCTTAGTAGTTTTATGAAAACCCAGTAGTTTCAGAGTGAGACTACCCCTTATAAATATGGTCGTTTTTTGCAAAAAGTTGAATATCTTTGCCAAAAAGTAGACCATCTTTCAAAGTGCGTACCGGGCTCAAAAAAAATCGCAAAAATTTTTCCAAAAATGTAAATGAAGCTAAATATGTCCTTTTTAGAACGCCGCTTGGGAAATTGAGATATCTTCATTTTTCAAAGAGCGATACAACTTCTTGTGTGGCTTGGATCTGGGGCGAGTGTCCCCATACTTATGGACGGTAGTGTACATATATGTTATATATTTTTTTTTCTACAATTTTCTCGGATGAACGAGCAAAACGTGACAGTTAGAAGAAGGACCGCTGTTTGCAAACAAAAAAAAATGTATGTCTTTTCTGATATCAATTCGCAGACAGAATTGCTTTGGGTCAGTCTACATGAAGCAATGCATCGCAGTTCTTTCACTGGATGAGATCGACGCGGCCGAATTGGGAGCTCTGATTGTACCACTCAAAGGATCCAATCCTGAGTTTTCTTTGAGCAACATATATTCATGAGCATGATCTTACTTTAAACGTGTTTATTATTTATTAAAATTATATTATCATTAATTTCACCCCTCTCAATTGCTCTCGTTTAATACTGATGTTACATCCCAACCCAAATTACCACATCAACGCACATTTAAATATTTTCCTACCAAACAAACTTGCACCCTAACGTTATCCTACTATACCAATCTACACTCAGCACTATATCAAATTAGATCGACTCAAGTGACAAGAAGAGTCTAAACCAATCGACCAACGCCAAAACACGCCGACAGATCCCTGGCAAGCACCGGAGCTGCATGCGAGTAGCGTCAAGACGTACCAAAACCAGCACTGATGGCAACGCTAAATACATTGATTAGCGGCTGCACACCCCAAACGAAGGAAAAATACTAATCAGCACTTACGCCCTAACACTGAACAATGTCACAGCATTACTCCAATCGACGGGCATCATTCTCGCTACTCTTGCTACTCGACTTCAAACAAAAGGAAAAACATAAAATATCATTTAGGCACTAATATATGGAGCAATCCACCACATAAGGCCAGATCTGCGGCACCAGCCTGTTATTTTCGAAGACGAAGATAAGAGAACATCAAAGGAACCCTCGAGTATAAATTTAATCAAGAATCCGATACCACATACACAGAGTCCATGGATGACTCGTAATTCTACCCTCTGTGCCACTGGCAGATCAAGGTCCAAGCGCATATATTTTACCCTAGAAATCGAAGAAGTCAGGTATATAAAAAGAGGAAACCAGCAGCCAAAAGAGCAGCCGGCTGCCGGTAGCCAACAACCAGATCGAGAGGAAGCTCTGCTCCAGAGGGGGACCATAAGAGCCGCACTCTAGATAGTCGAAAATTAGCATCCAAGTCGCGCAAAAGCTCTGCTTCAGAGTCAAGCGAAAGCCACATCCAGTCAAGCCGAGTACATACTCAATCCACTAAAATCGCGAAGTTCTAGTCTCATCCGGTCACGTTGACTCACTATAGCATCGAACTCTCTGAAAAAGAGATCAATCTCTTTTCCTTCCTCTTCACGCAGTCAAAGTTGTAACTTATCAGTGTAGTAGTAATAAAAGTAGTTGTTTGTAGAGGAATTAGGAGTATGAATGAAATTTTTTTTTTCAATCATTGGGGCGCATAATGTAGAGTAAGTAAAAATAATGAGGACGTATTTTTTATTTTTGGTTAAAAATCAGAGATGCACCTGTTATAAGCAATTTAATTTCTCGGATTTTAATATATATAGATACAGCGTAACATGTGTGACGTCATAATGTTATATTTTTCAATTCGTTATATTGACGGCAATTTTGATTCAAATAAAAAAAAACAAAAAATACGCACTAAATATTTTTTCCTAAACTACCAGATTTTGAAATAAAAAAATTTCATTTATACTCCCAATTGTATTATCCTCCTAAATATTTTGAACCAACGAATGAATAAACTAATCGAACCACAACCACTTATACATCACCTGCAACGACGCTGCAACCGCAACCGTCATAAAAGCATAGGGTGAGATCGAACAGATAAAAGCTTAATAAACGAGTGAGTATATATATTTCACTAAAAACCCTCGACTACTCGTACTAGTTAAAATCTAAATACGGCTCAACTAACGACCTACCCACGGTCATGCCTCCCATATTAAAAGGCGAGGCTTCCGTCCCTACCGTAAAGGACACTTGATTGTCTTGACCCGAAAGAGAAGTCAAAACCGTGTTGCGTCCTCTCTTATATAAATCTGATAAGCTCACGGGGACGTAACACTGATTGCTTTTTTCCCGCAATTGTAATCCTTAATTATAGTTCAAGTTTCTCACGCTCCGACTTGAATTATTTTGAGATCCGACATCGCGATCGGTACAGATAGCTGAGTGATAATACAATTGCCTGAGAAAATCGTTGCGTCGCATCTTCTTCGAATTCCCTCTTACGACGAAACCAAAATTTTTCCATAATATCCTACACATCTAGGTATCTGATAAGAAAAAAAAAATACTTAATCAGTTGTTACCCTGTTTTTTTTAACTTTGACGGGAGATTTGACTATAATCTTGGGTCTTCCGCTTTCTCAGTTCCGTCCTATCGGCAGGATTTCTTCATAGGTAACTACTCGAGGATGCCCGTGCAGAAATTTTTTAGGGATACCCTAAGTCCGACCATATCCCGATCGGGATTGTCCATGGACTCCCCAAAACCGGTATCCCCATAGGAATCTATATGGTATCCGTCTCGTAATCGGATTGGTGAATGTGGCAAAATTTGTAAGTTATGGCGCCACTTTCTTCCAGGGTGTACCGATTGAATCCCAATCTCACGTTTGTTCTGAATCAGGATTTGTTGAGAGCTCCTCAAGACGAGTATCCTCCGATGATTTAATGGGTTGATCGAAGAATTTTAATTTGCGAAATGCCCAGTCATATTCCGAATAAAGCTTCTTGACACATTATTCGATTGGCATAATAATAATAATAATAATAATAATAATAATAATAATAATAATAATAATGAGTAGTGGTGGTGGTAGTGGTGGTGGTCGTGTGTTCGTGTGTTCGTGTGTTCGTGTGTTCGTGTGGTCGTGTGGTCGTGCGGTCGTGTGGTCGTGTGGTCGTGTGGTCGTGTGGTGGTGTGTTCGTGTGGTCGTGTGGTCGTGTGGTCGTGTGTTCGTGTGTTCGTGTGTTCGTGTGGTCGTGTGGTCGTGTGGTCGTGTGGTCGTGTGGTCGTGTGGTGGCGGCGGCGGTGGCGGTGGCGGTGGCGGTGGCGGTGGTGGTGGTTGTGGTGGTGGTGGTGGTGGTGGTGGTGGTGATGGTGGTGTAAATGCCATTATTATTACTATATATTAATTGTCATTATACGTGTCATTTTATGATCGAGAACCTCCACCACCTTAACCACTTAGCAGTGTGGCGAAAATTATATTTTTGAGCCACTTTTGTGCATTTTGTTTGCAAATGCCATTATTATTACTATATATTAATTGTCATTACGTGTCATTTCATGATCGAGAACCTCCACCACCTTAACCACTTAGCAGTGTGGCGAAAATTACATTTTTGAGCCACTTTTGTGCATTTTTCATAAAAAAACAACAAATTTTGATTTTTCATGCTTCCATCCCCTTAAACTGAAGTTTTGATAAAAAAAAGACATCATCGCGAAAAGGGTGCTTTATAGCTTAAGTGGAAGCCGCCGCTCATTGGACTTTTTTAATTATAACAGCCACTTAACGTCTGTGGCGAACTTTTTGGAAGGAAAAATTTGAGACCATGGGGATTGTACTTCAAATAAAAAGAACCTTCGATGATTCATAAGTTGTAAAGGATATTGCTGAACGGAAAGTAGTTTTGTGCGCGGAATTTAATTCATTATTAATTGTAAGGATAGTTTCAAGCGCAATATATACTTTTAGTCACGATCGATAGACAATACCCCTGAATTTTTTCAGGTTTCGCCCGTCATGCGTGTGATTTTAATTATCAGCCGTTATTGTTAATTAACAAACAAATAAACAACGGAGTTCGTCCACTCAAAAGTTGAAACGCCATCGTATTTCAGGATCGAATGACAATACTCCTTAATTTTTTCAGATTTTTCTTGTCATGCGTGCGATTTTAATTATCAGCAGTAATTGTTAATTAACAAACAAACAAACAAGGCAGTCCATCCACTCAAAAGTTGAAACGCCATCGTGTTTCAGGATCGATAGACAATACTCTTGAATTTTTCCAGATTTTTCCCGTCATGTGTGCGATTTTAATTATCAGCAGCTATTGTTAATTAACAAACAAATCAACGAAGGAAGTCCACTCAAAAGTTGAAACGCGATCGTGTTCCAGGATCGATAGACAATACTCCTTAATTTTTTCAGATTTTTCCCGTCATGCGTATTCTTTTCTGAATTTTGGCTTCTCGCTACCGCTGCTAGCTTCAGCCTCATGTATAGTGTATAGAAGATATTTATAAAGTAAATGTACAAGCATTCGACAGCGTCGTGGTTAGAGCGTTAGTTCATTAGGTAGGCAGATAAGTAGGTAGGTTGTCCTTAAATCATTTTCCGGGTTAGCAAATAAATTTTCAACGACCGGAATCATCCTCGGAACAACAACAATCAATAAAAAATGTCAAAAACATTAATGTTCATAAAATATAATTTTTTTTGTCATTCATTTCGGGTCCAATACGCAAACGAAGGCTAGTGAGACGTCGTAGGTTCAAACCCCGGTGTCGACGTTTTTTTTTGTTTAAATTTTTTCTATGGCTCAGATAATAATAAACAATTGCCTATAACCTGAATTGCGGAAGATAAATATTTATTCGGGATTTTATATATATGCCAGATTAAACCACATTTTGATCGGGTTTTGACTGGATACCATAATTGGAATCCAGTCAGGGGTCCCTGTCGGATTCCAATGTGCAAACGTTACATTCAGTCATGGGATCTGATCCGATGACCAGCTGGATCCCTATCAGAAAATAGGGATCCTTCTCAGAATCCACCTGGATCTCGACCGAAATTTCTGCACGGGTGGGAGAGACCAGTTCTGGGAGAAGGCCGAGTACAATCATAGCGGGAAGAAAAATTAAGGAATATGTACTTGTCGAGCCGAAAAAAAAAGGAGCTAACTACGCGCAGAAAGACAAAAAAAGTTTCTATTCCCTCAATCTCCAAGAGGAAATTTCAAATGTTCCGAAAAAAAGTTACATTGCAATATTAAGAAATTGATTTAATTTATTTTTATGTATTCCAGTCTAATAAGTCAAATCGTCGGTACTGCGACCGTTGGATGGAAAAACAAGATGAGTCAATACACACGCCATCTAGATGTTTTGCTTATAATCGAAAACTCAAAGTGATTCTCAATATTTCCTGATTTTACATCTCTACACGTGTTCGCCTTCTACTCCATACAGTCAAAATTCTTATGGGATAATACATTTCTTTTTTTTTGAGCATTCAAGTAACACTTTACGAATGTGTAAGAGAAATATAAAGATAGCTTAGCGTGCCATCAATTTTCGATATTTTTTCATAGATGGACTCGATATATAACATGTGGAAAATTTCAACCTTTTATTCACTGACTAGTTTCATTCAAATATCTTTCTGAAGACTCTCAAGAATATTCGTTTTTCGTTTCATCTAATTCATTCATCATTTGTTCACTAAAGAGTGTGAAATTCGTTAAAAATTTTCTCTAATTAAACCAACACAAACCCAACCCCAAAATTACACAAAACAAAAAAGGTATACTTAAAAAGATCAGTGTTTTTTTTTTACATTATTATCGTCGTAAAGTAATTTGACTTAGTATGTTCAATGTACCAGTTAGTTTTTTTTTCTTCAGATTTTTATTTTATTGCCTTGATGCACGAATCTCCTTGAGAATGAGTTGTAAATGTTTCGTGCGGATTTGCCAATGATGAATTCGCATTAAAAAAAAAAAATAAGAAAACAATTTGGAGCAAATATCTCACAGTCACAAAATCGGAATATTACGAACGTTTTTGGAATCAGGTGTCCTAATATGAATAAAGCAGGAATACTGGTTTTGGCAAATAAAAATATGCTGAATATAATCGTGAAACTAAGATGGAAAATAGTCCATTTTTTTTTTATATATAACTAATTGGGATTATTATGCATTACCTAATCATCGTCTCTCGATGCTAGAAATTCGTACCAAAAAAAGCCACGTCATCGGAGGCTACAATCGTTTATCGCTGTGTATATCTAGCTGGATTTTACGGACGTGCGTCTCTAAAATATGTAGTATAGAGGTCGAGTGACACGCGCCATTATGATTAAAAAAACGTGAAGGAAAAAAAGTCTTCGTGAATTCTTTTCTTATTTGCGCAAATGAGCCAATTGTGAATCCGTTAGAAAAAATATTTTTCAGCGCATATTCCTTATCGAACCAATAGGTTCATCGCCGTTATCATCAGAATTTGGAGGTATTGGAAATAAAACAGGTGTTCTCGTAAAAACTCTTTTCCCATCAGAAATATATAGTTTCTTTAATAAAACATGAAATAAAAATAAATTGTACTGGTATGCGCTTCGTTGTATTTGTTCTTCAAGGTTGAATGTATAATATTACATAATAGTATTTTTCTTGTGCGTGAGAAATCCGTTCATCCTCAATCGAAAAATCAACTTTCATGTAACTTTTTTTCTGCGAACGCCATTCATTCGAATCGTTTTTTTTCCGAAGGCCATTTGTCCGATTCATTGATCCGAACGCTACTTTTTCTCGACCAGTCACAACACATTAAAAATCGTTATTTTCCCGAAACGCCACTTAGCCGTGTCGCTAAAAAATCGAAAACAAAATTCTCGATTTATTGTTTGTCAGGGAAGTTTTATAATACACATCGTATCAATATACAATATGAGTAAGAGCTATGCTTTTGTGCTGTTGTCACGCTATACTCGGAATATCATAAAGTATATTATTATTTTGGAATACTGTATATGATTTACGGACAGCGATAGGTACTCGGTCGACGCGTGGGCTCTCGTAATTTTCTGATTATTACGAAACCTACGGAGCTTACTCGCAGGAACAGATACGCGAAATGTTTTTTTACTGATTTAGGATTTTTTTTTCTCCCGATTAGACGACGACCTCCCCCCCCCCCCCCCCCACCCCCCACCCCCCCCCCCCCCATAAAACTTTTTTACATCACCCAAAATTTATATTAGCTAAGAAACAAAATTCCCGAACTTTTGAGTTGGGAGACAAAAATGATACATCCTTGTAATTATCCATGAGCCAACTTTTACATGCCGTTTTTTTTTTTAATTTTTTAACCATGAACGGCAGTTTCTTACCACAATCTCAAATTGTCCAGGTTTCTTCAGTGACGCGATCGGTGGCTGCGTGTGTCACTTTCGATAACACGTGTGCGAATTTTTTTTTTTTTTTTTCTTTTTTTTACATATTGAACAGCTGTTTGGAGATATCTCATATGTAATGAAGAAAGCGATACGGTATATGATAATAATCTACGAGCACATTTGATAGACCGCAAGAAGCACAAGTCATATTGAACGTGGCGGAAAAATGAGTGGGTAGAAGTTTTAGTTTTTACGGAAATTATATCGTATTCTTTAAGGTACCGCTTAAAAATCACTTTCCGCTATATTTTCCATCGTTATAATGATAATTTAGCAATATCTATTAATAAAATATCTTGTACTCTGATGGATCCTCCGCATGAAATTTCTTTCCGGGACGTTAATTTTAAATATAATAATAATGCATTATAATATTATTATTATCGTGGCAAAACCGCACAAAAGCACAATTTTCATTCATAATTATAATATATTCAGACGAGGTGTATATCATTGAATTCGAACAAGCTATCGAGAATATTGTTTTTTGGTTTTTTTTTTGTCATTCGGAAAGATGACGATTCGAACGAATGGCATTCGGATTATTCACTTTTTCGCCCAAACGACGAATCGGCTGCTTGAAGTTACGGAAAAATGATACTGCTCCGAAAAGAAGTTGCGAAAGTTTCGTTTACGCGCAGTATAAAGCCAATAATGAATCCTTATTTTTAAAAGATGTAGTATTTTCCAGGAAATATCCCACAATTGCTAATTCGAAAACATCATGGACGTTATCGGAATAATGAATAAAGCGGGAATATACCGTTTATCAGAAAGAAAAATGTCCTAAATTTAGTAATCGTGAAATTAAGATGGTAAATAATAAAAATTTGTATTCAACCTGCTGAGATTATTCTTCGCTTAATCATCCAATGACGCCGCAATTTTGGCCCATCCAATTTGAGGCCGACAACGATATTCATTATTATGCTATACAATACACCTCATTGGGTTTTTTGTAAGAGTCTTCGCAATATGTACAGAGTTCATGATACGAGCCTGCGATAATTATGAAGACGTGGATTTAAAAAAAATCACTTCGAATTGTAGCAGACTCTTCTCTTCGCCGAGCTTAGCCAATAATCAATATTTTAAGAAAAAAAAAAACAACAAAAAAATGTTTTTCGGTCGACATTGTCGATACAAAAGATAGGCTCATCACAAATGACGTTAGAGTTTGACGTTGCCATAGATAAAACGGGCATTTTTATAAAAAAAAAAAACACAATTCAAACAAACACCTGTTTCTAGAAAATATATTGCGAAGAAAATATATAAAATATATGGTGCAATGATAATGCTTATCATATTTTTCACTCGGTTATTGCCGTTCGACGATCGAAATTTATCATAATAAAAGGCGTGCCAACGGAGCCTCAAGCATCAGTGTTCCTACGAAATTATATCCGAAAGAACTTGGCGACCTGGAAGACGTCCTCAATCGATTTAATCGAAAACGAGTAAGCGTAGATTGGGCTTTTTTTAACTACCCTCGTGGGTTTTCACGTATTATCCTTCCAAATTGGACCCTTCTGAAAGCTCTCCTTTACCCGCACTTTGCTAAACCAACTTAACTTCCGTTGGGTTCACAGACATCTTAGCTATACGCTATGTCGCATTATTTGCCGTGGGCACGGAGAAAATTTGCAAACCCCTATAAAGGTACAGATTGTTTTATATTCTTCTGATTCCCCCGGTAGACTCGCGCACTAAAGTGTCTAAAACCAAAAGGTCTCAGAAGAAAACTGGCCACCCGCTCACTGCGGTCGATGCGCAAGCCAGTAACGTTTTTCTCTGCTAAAAGAGCTTGTATTCTGGCATGTTTGTGATGTTTGTTTTCGTTTATAAAACTTTACCAACATTAAATATGTTTTTTTTTTTTTTTTTTAATTTGCGTCAGCGTAAGTTCCGTTTTTAATAACGCTCGACACTTTGTATTGTCGAGTCATTTGGGACAAAAAATAGACGCATCGAATTCTCAATTATCGGTGCGACGAGACGAGAAAAAAAATAGGATGAAAAAATCACAAAGTGGCGGATGTATGAAGTTTGAAATCTATTTTTGACTAATTTTTTTTTCTCAACCTAACAATGCATTTTTTTTTAAATTTGTAAAGAAAAATTTGTCAAGTCTGATCGTAGCTAATGAGACAACGTATCCAAAAATATTTATCCTCATCCTCATGCATCCTCACGTAACTTCCTTTTGTTCCTCTTTTTGCTTGATCTCTTTATGTTTTCCTTTTTTGAGAAAAATTCCCTTTTTTTGTTATGTTTAAAATTAAAATTGTTCGAGCCTTGTTTCATAGGAGAATGATTTTAGATCGTGCATCGTCAGCGGACCTTGTTACTTCCAACGATCAACGGCATAGGAAGTACTAAAAAAACTGAAACGCTTTCAATGAGATTTTCGACGATGACGACAACGAGGGCTTCAGTATTACTCTCAGGTCTTACCTGGTCCTCCATTCTTTTCATGATTTTCTCGTGTCTTAATTGTATCACCGATACAAAAGTGTATCGGGGTCATTCATTAGAGAAGAAAGAATTCTTGGATCTTGAGTGTAATGGGACCTACAACAGGAGCATCTTTGCTCGACTCGATCGTCTATGCGAGGATTGTGACGATCTCTACCGTAACCAGGGACTATACCCGTGCTGCATGTATGATAATGGACATTTTTTTAAAGTTATCGAAACGGCAAATTAACAAATTTAGCTGAAAAACTTCACTATACTCAATAACGTTCCTGTACTATAATTTGGGCTCTCCGAACAAGCATACCAAATTTTTTAAAATTTTTTGCAATATAATTATTTGATTCGTTAATTTACATATAAATATTTCTTATTGGTAGTCCAGTCATTCTCGTCATTTTTTTTCTGAAATCTGCTACAGAATTGATTTTGCTTTTGGGATAGGTTCAGGGATGTCCCCTGCGAGTGTAAATTCAAGTTGGCGGGACGCGGCAGATCCAACTTCAGCCGCTACCTTGGAATACACGTTTCATCAAATATCTCGTGAACCGTGCATCGTACGATAAAAATAGTCAAGACCTTATTTGTGGCTAATGAAGTTCTCTACAACTTTTATTGAAAACTTTTCTCTGTATAGAGCATGGCTTTTTATTTATAGCGCGGCGAACTTTTCCAAAAATGATTATTGCTAAATACACTAGAGGACTTTGATTTAACGGCCAGTGGCGGGACCGGCTCCGCGTCGCACTTTGTTAAATCGAGGCTGAATACGCCCGCCCATGCTATATCTGCGCATTGGCCGTCCGTGCTACGGGCCTGATCACGGAGACCTGAAGCGTCCCCCACTATCGCCCACCACGCGAAAGACGGATCGATAAATGCGACATGGTAGAGGGACTGTTGCTTAAATCGAAGGCCATTAAGGTAGTCCTAGGGTTTTGGCAAATAGTCCAGAATCACATGAAATTTTGATATGTTAATCTTAAAGCACCCTCCAATGCACCTGCAAAGTTTGAGTATATCTTAACGACCTTTTTAGCGAGAAAAATTGAGTTAAAATCATTATTTTAGCATAGCGACTACAGGAAGAATCATATACGACCGCGCGAAGATTGCCTCAAAATTCATACACTAATATAATCGAGAATCACACAACCAAACACTCATTTTGTTTTTAAAATATTGAGGATTCAGATTTTCACTGAAAAGCATAAGCTCAACGGATGTTTGAAAAAGATTTTACGAATTTTCGGTAGCGAAATGATATAAAATCGTCAGACGGTTTCAATATGGCTGATGCATCTGAGACTTGGCAAAGCTGCAATTGAAAGTAACGTAGCAATAAACACCACAAATTTTCGGCTAGAGTAGTAAGCTCAAATACTCGTCGACCAGCGCGCTTCAGACACGTAGCCACTTTTTTCCTTCGCTGGATACCAGCTAATACATTCGCTTTTGCTTTGTTTACTTTCGCGCTCACGAATTTTACTTTTAAAATTCCGTCCTCGGCGTGAACATTGTGTCTCTTCATGATAAATTAATATTCGTGCAGACAAGAAGATATACACAAACTAGTTTGTAGGTTACACGGTGCGTTAACAGTCAGTCGTTACCATATGGAGACGGTCGCTCCGATCGCGTCAAAGCAATGCGTTATTGCCAAGTCTCTGATACGTCTGATACCAACGATGAGGTATAGTGATTCAAATTCAAGACAAAAAAAAAAGTAAAAAAAAAAAATTGACACAGGAAAACATTCAGTTACATGGCTGTTAATTTGTAATAGCATCATACGTAAATATTTCTACTATTATATTTGACACTATTAGAGATTTGTCCAAACTCGAAAAAAAATAGTGCTTCACTTGAATCATTTGACGCTAGGACTACCTTAAATTGAGGTCCTAGTGTATATGCGTTAACGGTTGATGTAACAGTAAAAATGGCGATGTTTGGAAAAGTTTGCCGCGCTACAAATCTAAAACCATGGCGCTAGACAGGTAAAAGTTTCCAATAAAAGTTATAGAGAATTTCATTATCTCCAAAAAGGTTTGTATTATTTTCGTCGAACGATGCACGGTTCATGAGATATTATATATAAAACGTGTTAACCCAGCGTGTTAAATTGTAAAACTTTACGGGCATATATCTCTGGAACGAAACGGTGAAAGAATCTAAAACTTTGCAAGCATACTAGCAGGTACCTCAACCTTTCCGTTCGTCGCATTTTCATCAACCTATCTAGATTTGACAAAAATGCAAGAACCAACTTAAAAGTCTACCGGATAACAATTGTCCGGCGTGGCTTATGCTCAAAGAAAAAGAAAAAAGAAAAAAAAAACATTTTCGTTAATTTTACGGCATAACGAAATTTTGGGAATGAGTAATTTTCGAATATGAAAAATAAATTATGTAATTATTATTTTTTTGTCGTAAAGGATAATTGTGAATAATTGGCCCGAAAAAAATTAAAATCGAAGTTTTTTTTAATGAATAATATAATTAATTTCTCTTGAATATTTGTATGAAATAAAAATGTTTTGATTGTTTTTGTTTCATTCGAATAATTCTCGTAATACTGCATATAAAATTATTATCATTATTTTATTATTAACAAATTTATACATTCAAATATCATACTTTGCGTAAAACTATTGTTTTTTGTTTAAAAAAAAACAAACTTTTTTGGAATTGAGCTGAATTTATCATATTTATTCATTCATTCGTTTATTTATCTATCTATTGTCACAAGATTTATTTAAAAATACGTGCAGCACCCATTGGACTAAGGCACGGATAAAGAAAACTCATTGTTTCGTTGTTTTTTAAATATTTTTTTATTCATGTCGAAAAACATTTTTGAGTCATTGTCCCATTGATGCATGACCCGAGATAAAGATTATTGTCTATTGGTCGGGAAGTATCGCGATGAGAAAAAAAAATTACAAGCATCGTCAACTCATGGCGTTAGATTTTTGTTCATGGTAAGTCACCAGCAAATTAATGTATGTGTTATTCAGGTAATCTTCCAGATTTCTTACCGTCAGCCACGCCGAAAAGTTATTATCTGGTAGACTTGTATACTTGGATAGAGGTGTTAACGAAAGTATCATTCTGATAGAGACGTTATTGGCTAGTGATGTTAGGCTTTAGAGAATTACATCATCTTTGAATTTCTATGTAAATATTTTTTTTTTACAATTTTCCCGGATGAACGAGCAAAACGGTGTTACAGTTATAATAAGGACCGCTGTTTGCAAAGAAAAAAAAATGTATGTCTCTCCTGATATCAATTTGCAGAAAGAAGTGCTATGGTTCAAACTACACGGAGGCATGCATCGATGTTCAATTACTGGGGGACGAAAAGGCCGAATGGAGAACTTTGATCACAACACTTAAAGGATCCGATCCTGATTTTTAGGTTCTTTAAAAAAAGTATATTCGTGGATGATCTGTCTTCGAACGTGTTAGTTTATTATTTATGAAAACTATATCATCCTTAACTTTACCCCTGTCAATTGCTCTCATTTAATACTGGGTTGTATATTTTTTCCCGCAATTGTAATCCTTAATTCGTTCAAGTTTCTCACGCTCCGATTTGAATTAGTTTGAGATCCGACATCGCGGTCGGTATACAAATAGCTGAGCGATACAATTGCCTGAGAAAATCGTTGCGTCGCATCATCTTTGTATTATTTTTGTTTAATTAATCCCCTCTTACGACAAAATCAAAATTTTTCGATAAACCTATACACATCTATCCGATAAGCGAAAAAAAAATACTTAATCAGTTGTTATCCTGTTTTTTTTAACTTCAACGGAATATTCGACTAATATCTAGGGTCTTCCGCTTTCTCAGTTCCGTCCTATCGGCAGGATTTCTTCATCGGTAAATACTCGAGGATGGGAGAGACCAGTTCTGGGAGAAGGCCGAGTACGATCATAGCGGGAAGAAAAATTAAGGAATACTCGTGGAATCGAAAAAAAAGGAACTATAACTACGCGCGGAGAGACAAAAAATATTTCTATTCCGTCAATCTCCGCGAAGAAATTCCAAATGTCCCCAAAAAAAAAGTTATTTCGCAATATTAAGAAATTGATTCAATTAATTTTGATGTATTCCAGTTTACTAAGTTAACTCGTCGACATTGCGACCGTTGGATGCAAAAACAAGATGAGTCAATACACGTCATCTAAATTTCTTGTTCATCGTCGAAAATTCAAAGTGATTCAATATTTCCTGTTCTTACATTTACACGTACGTGTTCGCCTTTTAATCCATACAGTCAGAATTCTTAAGGGATAATACATTTTTTTTTGAGCATTCAAGTTACACTTTACGAATGTGTAAGAGAAATATAAAGATAGCTTGGCATGTCCTTCCTGAACCGTAACCCCCTAACGATCCAAACTCTCGGCACAGCGAGGGAAACCCGCCATTGCTCCGAGCGTTCTCCTGTCGCACCGCGCGTGATAAAACGAGTCCAAAGGTATTTTTTTTAGCACAATCATTTGGTTTGCAATACAGCATTACTGTTTAATGCATTTGGCACTGTCAGCAATGTTCGTAAATGAATTTCGAGCCGTTTTATGCTACAAAAATGAATATTAATTTTTTTTTTTCAATCTTTTCAACATGGAAAAATTACTTTCTGCGTATGAACATGAAAAAATTGTTATTCATAATGCTTATAAATAAATTTTCATCGGAAAATTACTTCCTGCACATGTACACAAAGAAATTTTTGTTTTGTTAAACCGTGTTGAGAGAAGATCCAAGCAAACAGTTACAATACAAATTATTTAAAAATGCGATGCTTTGTGTGTGACCAGGAAGATAAAAATGTAATTACTTTCACCAACGCAACGTTCAAAAAATGTTCGAATGTGATCGCACAATCCGGAAAAGAAAGAAATTCAAATACGGTGACTGAACTCAATTCTGAATCTAAAAACCACAGTGGATATCACGTTCCGTGCTATCAGAAATTTAATGTTCTTGAACTAAACTCCAATCAAGAATTTAAAGCTGTTTCCTTCTGTAGATACCGTAAATAAAATTGGTTTTACGTATAGTTGTGGTTAGCGACCAGAGGAAGGCTGGCGCAATTGATTTCTCGTTCAGGGCTAATCCTAATCTTCAATTTTTGTCAAGTTTTTTTTTCCGTCTACATGAAAAGGTACTTCATTGTTTTTTTTTCGCACCCGCGTTCGAGTTACCTGTGCCAGGGTTCGTGACTGATTTGGGGGTGCTGGCAACGTGATTATTCCCGACAGTGTTCATTGCTATATTAATCATTTGCAGCAGGTTTTTTGTGATCGCCTTGAAATCGAGGACATTACAAAAAAAGCATGAATTTTATTGACAGCAATATTTAAAATGTTTCGGGAAGATTTTGATTTTAGGCAGTCGATAAATTCGAAAACTGAACTTTCATTCGTAGGTTTTACATTAGTGATCAGAAATAAATGAAATAATCTGTAATGAACGATATATGTATCGGAAAATGTCGGATTTTTCATTAATTTGGGCCATTCACCTTACATTCCACTTACTCTGTCAAATGTCGTGAAAGTGAATTAAAACAAAAAAAGAAACAAAAATTGCTGTAAATGCCTAATTATATTTCGAATGTCGCTCTCGAGATTACATGAGCAGTGCCTTCTGCGGTGCTTAAATTCACACAATTCAGAGTAATAAAAATAAAACATATGCGCCGTGTCGTTTATGTTGCCAAGCAGCCATATGCAGTTCATTGTTTTTCTGTGTGTTGATTGATTCACATCGTGTACGAGTAAAAGTTTAAAGTTTACGAATTAATATGGGTAAATCGAAGAGGAAAAATCGTTCGAAGGAAGAAGAACAAGAGCACATTCAAAGGAAAATAGCAAAATTAATGCACAAGTGGGAAAAAAGTCGCAAAGACACCCAATCATCATCTTTTTCAATTGATCCATCGGAGGCCGTTGACCGATCACTACAGAACAGTCCACAGGACTCGCCCGATTTTCAAACCGATACAATATTAGGTGAGAACTTATTAACGAGGCGATGACTTTGACTTGAGGCAAAGCAGGTCGCACTCTTCATCTGGTAGAACCTATCCCTAAGGACGGTCACCCAGCTTGAAACATTTATTTCGTATTGACAGATCATGATGGCGGAAACAAAAGATCCCAAGTTGGAAATAAAACTGACAACTCGACCCGCTCGGCATCAAACAATTTATCGACACAGGAGGTATCATTTACGGAGTGTGACGAAGAGAATCCACCAGACGCACAAAATTTAGACGATGAGGTTCTTCGCGCCCTTGGAGTTTCTTCCAAAAAACAAGTGAAACCGATGTCATTAAAACCTGATCTGAATAACTTGATGGTAGAATGGTTAACGGAAGACCGCGACAAGGATATTAAAGATCTTATATTACCAAAATATCCGCGCGATATCGAAAATTGTTTCGTTGAAGCTCCTAAGCTGAACCCAGAGATTGCAGCTTCTTCATCTGAACAGATTATCAAAAGAGACAATCATTTTGTGGAGAACCAAAATATTGCAGGTTCAATATTAGTATCAACATCTTCAATTTTAAATACCCTCTTAAGCGAGAATGAAGACATTGATAGATACGAGATTATTGAAAAGCTGGGTGACACCATTAAAATGGTCGCTCAACTCCATCGGCATTTTTCAATTGCAAGAAGGGCATTTATATCACCGACCGTAAATAAGGATTGTCGTTCGACCCTTGATGGCTCAAAACCAGATAAATTCCTGTATGGTGATGAGCTAACAGATAAATTGAAATCGGCAAAGACAATTGCGAGGATTGGGCAGGACCTGAAACAAAAACCTACTTTCACAACGAAATTCACTTCAGGGAAGACTTTAAACTGGAAGGGCCCGCCTGTCCGTCAATGGAAGCAGACTCAGGGGGGCGACAAACCAGCCAGCTCTTCACGAATATCCTTCCGGACCAGGGGATCAGGAATTCACTCATCGTCGAACCAGAACTTTCCCAATCGAAACCAGGGACGTCATTATCCTCGGGGACAGTCGAATCTTCGGCCCAACACCAACACAAAGCGTTAGAGGTGAAAGCAGGAAATTTAAAACATTTTTTAGATGCTTGGAAAGAAATTTCAACTGATCCATTCATTATCCAATGTGTTAAGGGTTATAAAATACCTTTTAAAAAACAGGTTATTCAACCTTTTGTCTCAAAAGAACCTAAACGGTCCACTAGCGAAATTCAGGATATCACTCAAGCAATAGATCAACTAATTGTAAAGGGCGCGGTACAACTATGTCAACCGTGTATCGATCAATTCATTTCTACCTTTTTTCTGAGGCAAAAAACAGACGGCACAAAAAGATTTATATTAAATTTAAAACGTCTCAATGAGTTCTTAGAACCTGAACATTTCAAAATAGAGGATATCAGGACTGTTCTTAAAATTGTCTCTGACAATATGTTCATGGGTTCGTTAGATTTGAAAGATGCATATTTTAGTATTCCGATACATAAATCTTATCACAAATACTTGAGATTCCGTTTTCAAGGTCAAATGTACGAATTTATTTGTTTACCTTTTGGTCTATCAACAGCCCCATATATCTTTACTAAAATAATGAAACCTCCGATACATTGGCTGCGCTCTAGAGGGTTAATATCGTCTGTCTATTTAGATGATATTATCTGTTTAGGTTATACCTTTGAATCTTGTCTAGAGAATATCCGTCAAACTGTTTCATGCTTGCAAAGACTAGGTTTCATTATTAATTTTCAAAAAAGCATTACGGTTCCTACAAATCGATGCACATACTTAGGTTTCACCATTGATACAAAAAGGTTCTCTCTCGAACTACCAAAAAAGAAGAGAGACAAACTGTATAAAGACATCAATTGTTATACATTGAACAAGAAATGTAAAATCAGGGATTTCGCTCAGTTGATTGGGTCCCTAATCGCTGCCTGCCCTGCTATAGCTTATGGTGCTTTGTATTGCCGAGAATTAGAACGATCAAAGACAATAGCGTTAATTCTGAATGGATATGACTATGATAGACATATGCACATACCGGACAACATTCAAGAAGACCTTATCTGGTGGAAAAAAGCTATTATAAATGGCTATAATCCGATAAGAAAACATAAATTTAGCACTGAAATTTTCACTGATGCCTCCCTAACGGGGTGGGGAGCTGCTTGTCAGGGTATATCTACAGGGGGTCTTTGGTCATATAATGAGCGACAAGAGCACATAAACTATTTGGAATTGCTAGCAGTTTATTTAGCTCTTAAAACGTTTGCTGATAATCTGAGGAATTGTGAGGTACTCTTACGTATTGATAATACCACGGCCATTTCTTATGTTAATAAAATGGGCGGAACTCGCTTTCCGAAATTTCATAAACTATCTAAGCAAATTTGGCAATGGTGTGAAAAACGAAACCTGTGGATTTTAGCCTCTTACATCTCGTCAGGGGAAAATACGGAGGCAGACCGTGAATCGAGATTAAACAATATCGACACCGAATGGGAGCTCTCAGTTAAAGCATACCGCCAAATAGTTCGAAAAATTGGTATACCGGAGATCGACTTATTCGCATCTAGAATAAATTCCAAGTGCGAAAAATTTTGCTCCTGGCAAAAAGATCCTCATTGTTATGCTGTCGATGTTTTCACTATCAATTGGACTTCATGGTCTTTTTATGCTTTTCCTCCGTTTTCTCTTATTTTACGTACTCTCCAAAAAATAAGAACTGATGAAGCCCGTGGTATTATCGTAGTACCTCTCTGGCCTTCCCAGCCATGGTACCCACTTTTCCAATCAATGGTCGAAGGAGAAATTATAGAGTTTAAACCTTCAATAGATCTTTTATGTTCTCCGTGTAGGACGATGCACCACCCTCTCGCTACCAAACTTATCCTGGTGGCAGCGCTTGTATCCGGGAAAGTTTTCTGAGACAAAACATTTCAGAAGAATGTGTAAAGGTTCTACTAGCATCCATCACTGAATCAACGATGAAACAATACAACATTCATCTAAAAGAGTGGTGGAATTTTTGCGCCAACTATAATATTGACATTTACAGTGCTTCTAATCACACTATTTTACATTTTCTAACAAAGAGATTCGAAGCGGGAGCGTCTTACAGCTCTTTAAATTGCGCCAGATCAGCAATTAACATGCTATATAAAACGGAGATATCAAATTCCTCTGTGATCAGTCGGTTTTTCAAAGGCATATTTAACCTCAAGCCACCGAAACCAAAATATGACGAAACTTGGGATACTGATAGTATTTTAGATTATATTGAAAAACAGGGTAATACAGATGAACTGTCTTTCGTAAATTTATCTGAGAAGACAGTGACTCTTCTAGCTCTGAGCACAGGTCACAGACTTCAAACAATGGCTAGTATAGATGTGACCAATATAATTAATCAGAATTGAGGATAAAAATTCCTTCACGACTTAAAAATTCCCGACCTGGAACAGTCCAACCTTGTTTAATATTACCTTTCTTAGACGAAAGACCGTTACTATGCATAGCTACGACATTACTTACTTATTTAAAGCGCACCGAATCCCTAAGAAATGGAGTAACAAACTTATTTATTGGAACTAGAAAACCTTACAAAAGTGTTTCAGCTCAAACAATCAGTCGATGGATAAATTCGGTTTTGACAAAGGCGGGAATAAATACAAACATTTTTTCTGCATATAGCATCAGGCATGCTTCCACCTCAGCAGCTTTCGCTAGAGGTGTCGATCTAGATACAATTAAAAGAACTGCAGGTTGGTCCAAAAAATCGTTAATGTTTGCAAAGTTTTACAATCGACCAATCATATCTAGTAATAAAATGTTTGCTGTATCTGTACTTACCAAAAAGTAAGATGTTAAAAATACAAATATATTCATTCACATGTCTATATTGTGTAATACTGGATTACGAGAAATAATTCACTCTGAACATCTGCACATGTAATCTCGAGAGCGACATTCGAAATATAATAGAACGATCAAACGAACTTACCTGTACGTGAAGTTCGATCGTTATTATATGAGAATGTCGCTCGAGATGATTACATCCCACCCTATACCCTTATTTTTATTACCCATGTTTATTTACTTTTGGAAAATGGAGAATTATTTCTCGAATCCTCATAGCTCTGAAATTATGAACTGCATATGGCTGCTTGGCAACATAAACGACACGGCGCATATGTTTTATTTTTATTACTCTGAATTGTGTGAATTTAAGCACCGCAGAAGGCACTGCTCATGTAATCATCTCGAGCGACATTCTCATATAATAACGATCGAACTTCACGTACAGGTAAGTTCGTTTGATCGTTCTATTTCGTAGCGTTTGAAAAGAAAAATAAATTGTACTGGTATGCGGGTTCATTGTACTTGTTCTTCAAGGTTGACTGTATAATAGTACATAATTGCATTTTTCGGGTGTGTAAGAAATCCGTTCATCCTCAATCGAAAAATCAACTTTCATGTAACTTTTTTTTTCTGCGAACGCCATTCATTCGAATCGATTTTTTTTTTTTGCCGAAGGCCATTTGTCCGACTCCGTTGATCCGAACGCTACTTTTCCTCGACCAGTCACAACACATTAAAAATCGTTATTTTCCTAAATCGCCATTTAGCCGAGTCGCTAAAAAACCGAAAAGAAAATTCTCGATTCATGTAGCTTGTGAGGGGAATTCAATAATACACATCTCATCAATATACAAAATGAGTATAAAAGCTATGTTTCTGTACTGTTGTCACGCTACATTCGGAATATCATAATGTATATTATTATTTTGGAATTTTGTATATGGTTAACTGACAGCAATAGGTACTTCGGTCGACGCGTGGGCTCTCGTAATTTTTCTGATTATTAGAAAACCTACGGAGCTTACTCGCAGGAACAGATGCGCGAAATTTCTTTTTTTTACTTATCTTATTTGAAATTTTTTCCTCTCGATTAGACTCCCCCCCCCCCCCCCCCATGAAGCTTTTTTACAGCACTCAAAATTTATATCACCTAAAAACCAAAATCCCCAAAATTTTAAATTGGGAGACAAAAAAAGCCACAAATGATACATCCTAGTAATTACACATGAGCAACTTTTTCGTGCTGTTTTTTTTTTAATTTTTTAAGCTATGAACCGCAGTTTCTTACAGCAATCACAAATTGTCCATGTTCTTCAGTGACGCAATCAGTGGCTGCGCGTGTCACGGTCGCATATGTCAATAACACGTGGGCGTATTTTTTTTTTTTTTCTTTTTTTTTTACATATTGAACAGCTGTTTGGAGATATCTAATATGTAATGAAGAAAGATACGGTATATTATAATAATCCGCGAGCTCATTTGACAAATCGCAAAAAGCACAAGTCATATTATATTAAACACGGCGGAAAAAGGAGAGGGTACAAGTTCTAGTTTTTATGGAAATTATATCGTATTCTTTAACGCACCGATTAAAAATCACTTTCTGCTATATTGGTCATCGTAATGTTGAAAATTTACCAATATCTATCAATAAAATATCCTGTACTCTGGATCCTCAGCAAAAAATTTATTTCCGGGACGTTAATTTTAAATATAATAATAACACATTATAATATTATTATTATCGTGGCAAAACCGCGCAAAAGCACAATTTTCATTCATAATTATAATATATTGAGACGAGGTGTATATCATTGAATTCGAACAAGCTATCGAGAATATTGTGTTTTGGTTTTTTTTTGTCATTCGGAAAGATGACGATTCGAACGAATGGCATTCGGATTATTCACTTTTTCGCCCAAACGACAAATCGGCTGCTTGAAGTTACGGAAAAATGATACTCTGCTCCGAAAAGAAGTTGCGAAAGTTTCTTTTACGCGCAGCTTATAGCCAATAATGAATCCTCATTAAATAAAAAAAATAGTATTTTCCAGGAAATATCCCACAATTGCTAATACGAAAACATCGTGGACGTTATCGGAATAATTAATAAAGCGGGAATATACCGTTTATCAGAAAGAAAAATGTCCTAAATAGTAATCGTGAAATTAAGATGGTAAATAATAAAAATTTGTATTCAACCTGTTGAGATTATTCTTCGCTTAATCATCCATTGACGTCGCAATTTTGGCCCATCCAATTGGAGGCCGATAACGATATTCATTATTATGCTATACAATACACCTCATTGGGTTTTTTGTAAGAGTCTCCGCAGTATGTACAGAGTTCATGATACGACCCTGCGATAATTATGGAGACGTGGATTTAAACAAAATCACTGAGAATTGTAGCAGACTCTTCTCTTTGCGGAGTTGAGCCAATAATTAATATTTTATGTATGAAAAAAAAAAAAAAAACATGTTTTTCAGCCGACATTATTGATATTAAAGATACAGGTTCATCACGATTGACGTTAGAGTTTGACGTTACCGTAGATATAACGGGCATTTTTATAAAAAAACACAATTCAAACAAACACCTGTTTCTAGGAAGTATATGGCAAAGATATCGTTCTATTAAAATGTAAATTACTACTTTTTGTCCAAATATTCATGCTCATCATTTTTTTCACTCGGTCATTGCCCTTCGACGATCGAAATTTTTCCTAATAAAAGGCGCGCCAACGGAGCCTCAAGCATCAGTGTTTCTACGAAATTATATCCGAAAGAACTTGGCGACCTGGAAGACGTCCTCAATCGATTGAATCGAAAACGAGTAAGCATATATTTTACTTTTCTTTTTTTTTTTTAACTTTCCCAAGTTCCATCGTATACCCTCGTGGGTTTTCACGTATTGTCCTATCTAACTGAACCCTCCATAAAGCATTCCTTTACCCGCACTTTGCTAAGCTAACTTAACCGAGGGGCTATTCACTCCCATTTTGAGTGTACAGCTGATTTTCTGATTACCAGCGATTTCATGCGATTCTTGATGTCGTGTATGACTTCAGGGAATTCTTTACGATTTCATGTGATTTCACGGAATCTCATGAGATATCACATGATTTCGTGCTATTTCCCCGAGCAGCAATCATATAGGGGAGACCAGGGCAAGATGGGAAACCTCGTGGGAAACTCTATGTTATTTCATCTAAAAAATGCTCGGAAATATGTTGTAAATGTTATTTTATCTCAAATAACATAAAGTGTGCCATCCTGCCTCAGTATATCATCTTGCCCCGGTCTTGATTTCAGACGAACTGCGTTGCCATATAAATTAAGGTTGAAAAAATTAATTTTACAAGATTTTCATAAAGTCGAAGTAAGCATATGTATACCCCCTATACATGAGAAAGCGAGCGAGAAAGGATACCTTCGTAAAGTCATTTCTAAAATTGCAATTTTTTATGTTGCATATTTGTTCTACGTTCAAACAGGCACGTCGTATCTGTAAGGAAATCTATGACAGCATGCAGTATTGATGACATTTCAGGGACGGGGAGAGGTGGTAGGTTACGTCAAATCAATTCTCGTGGTTCACATGAGCACCGCGATGTCAAAAAAAAAAAAAAAAACAAACAAAAAAAATATTTTTCTCTCCAGAAGAAACAAAAAAAATTAGTTTATACTCGTCGCTGAGATACGACATTTCTGTGGAAGGAGAATTCTGCAGCTAAATTTTATTAAGTAGTCGCTTAAGCGACTCTCGTGTTTTCACTTTGATGGAACAATTATTTCCAAAAGTCTGCATTGCATATGAAAATGATGAATACAAGAGTCCTTCATCATAACGGAATCTACCTCGTTGACGATTTTTCCGAATTTTTTTGGAGACCGCTTGATGGATTGTCAAGTTGTCCCGGTCGGGAGACCAGAAAAAAACCACTTATTGAGTTTTCCTTTTTAATGACAAATCATGAGCATATATATTCGTGTAGAAGTTTTTTTTTTTAATTTCATATAGAAACATTCGAAGATTACCCAAGTAATTTTTTTTCGTGTAAAAATATTCATTCAGAGCAAAATATCTCAAGAACTAACGCATTGATATTCTGAAATTTTTCTTTTACTTTGGATACAAAAATTTCGCGTTCGATAGAAGGATTTTTTAAAAATGTATACGTACGATTTGATGAATGAAAAAAATAACCGTTCACATGTCGCATAAGTCGAGACTCGATAATTCAAAAGACCCGATATTCGGTTTTGACTTAATATTTTGGAGATTACATGGATTAATCATAGGATAAACTAGCGTACCAACGTAATGTTTTTGGTTTTTTTTTTTTTTTCTTATTTCGGATAACCCAGTTTCAAATGCCAGTACTTAAGGATGTTCCTCTGTTATATCGATGCACTGTCATCGACTTGAAATTTTTACAGCTTATCCCCAAAACGTGTGTGCAAAGATTCAATGAGATTAGGAGCCACATTGTCGAGATATTAAATGTTAAAAAAAAACATTATTTGACATGCGTTCTTATGGCCGCACATGAAAAACAATTTTTAATTGTTCTTGTAACGAACGAACTTGAAAAATCGTTTATTTCAACGACTGCAGATAAAAATTTATAATACTGAGCACTGAGAAAAAAAAAAATCCGCAATACGACCACATTACATGCGCACGTATTACCTGCCATAAAATGTCCATATCGAAGTTAAATGCGATAACGTGAATTTTTCCAAGCAACAATTTTGCCAGTACACTTTCAAACTAAGCAAAAAATTTACGGATTCGTTTCGACTATCTTGTTGACCTTGGAAAAAAGCATCCGTTCGTTTTAATGACTATAGATAAAAAAAAAACAAACGTTCTGAAGTTTTTATTCTTCCGATATTTTATCTTGCTCATAATTTACAATCTACGTCCATAAACGTATATATTTATGGCTAGTGCAAGTGCTTTGATTTTTTTCGTAAAATAATACACAAGCGACGAGTGTGAATTTTTGAGTCAGAAAACGGTTGATTGTTGAAATGCGCGCATTATTGGAAAAGAGCTAGACAAATATCGAGTTACGTGGCGACAACTCAACACCAAATCGTTTGACGTATTCAACTGCTGAGTTTCGATTAAAGTATCTCAAACATAGCAAAGACGTAAGAAATAACTATTTACCAAGATTATATTTTTAAAAATATATTCCTTTTTTTTTCTAGACTTTGAACATTGAATATATAGTTGGCAGGAAAAAATTGAGCTGTAAATTTGAGTTGGTTCCTTTTCTTGGAGTAAAAAAAAAAATTCGAGCAAGCAAAAAGCACGTTCCAACTGTGCTCGATTTTTTTTTGTCCTCGATTTTAATAATAATACAATAACGAACACAAATTTTTCAATAAAATTTGAAGAAAAAAAAAAAATTTATCCGCAAAGTGGCGGATGTATGAAATGTTAAATCTAGCTTTGACCAATTTTTTGTCTCAACCTTAGAATGCATTTTGTTTTTAATTTGTCAAGTCTGATCGTAGCTAATGAGACAACGTATCCAAAATATTCATCCTCATCCTCATCCTCGCGTAATTTCCTTTTGTTCCTCTTTTTGCTTGATGTCTCTATTTTTTCCTTTTTTTTTTTTTTTTTTTAGAAAAATCCCCCCTTTTTTTTGTTTTGTTTAAAATTAATTATTCGAGCCTTGTTTTATTGGAGATTGATTTAAGATCGTGCATCGTCAGCGGACCTTGTTACTTCCAACGATCAACAGCAGAGGAGGAAGTAAAAAAACTGAAACGCTTTCAGTGACATTTTCGACGATGACGACAACGAGGGCTTCGGTATTACTCTCGGTTCTTGCCTGGTCCTCCATGCTTTTCATGATTTTCTCGTGTCTTATTTGTATCGCCAATACGAAAGTGTCGATGGGTAATCCATTAGGAAGGAGAGCATTCACGGATATTGAGTGTAACGGGACCTACAACAGGAGCATCTTTGCCCGTCTCGACCATCTATGCGAGGATTGTAACAATCTCTTCCGTGAACCACAACTATACTCGCTCTGCAGGTACGACAATGAACATTTCTTAAAAGTTATCGAGACGGCGCATTGACAAATCTGTAGCCGAAAAACTTCACTATACCTGGATAACGTTCCTGATGTACTATAATTTGGGCTCTCCGAACAAGCATACCAAATTAGCAATTATTCTGCCGGATATGAGCAGTGATTAACATTTTTACCCAATCACATATCTACCAGACCCCGAGGCATTTGCCAACATCTCCTATCCTATTCGCTGTGTGCAGAAAGCCAAGTGGCGCCGCGGCCGGCTGTACTCGGCAAATTTTGCTGGAATAGCTCTCATTTATTTTGTACATAGACGAAACCTTGTGGAATTAATTTTAATAAACGAACGTTTATATTCGTGCTGCATAAAGTTTTTTGAGGTGAGCTTGACTATAACTGCGTTGAAAAAAAAAAAATAAATCGACGTATATTACGATGTAATGAAAATAGGTTTACGGCTATACTTTTCCTTCTCAATTTGAGGCTAAGCATGAACCTTGTCGGTCTTGTCATACGAACCGACAAGGCTCGTATCGAGAACAAGATAGACGTAACTCGGACTTGATTGTAACGTAGATGAACGATTACCCACGAACTGCTCACTGCATATTCGGGTAGCCAATCATGAGAGCTACTAAAAAGTAAAAAAAATCAATTTATTTGTATTGTAATATCCTGACATTTGAATTTTTCATACCAGACAATATATGCACGTTTAACCTCAAGAATTTTACTTTCTTTGTTTTTTGCACCCGACGAATCTAGTTTTTGCGCTGCTCAACTTTATAAATTGCTGTCGGAAACGCGTAAAACTTAATTTCCGAAGTTGTGTAGCGGAAAAAATTCTTATATGACTCCACGCAACAGTTTAAATTTCCTTTCCGCGACTTCTCTATTATATTGCCCTCAATTGCACTACGCGACTCCAGCAAAACATGTGCATTCTCGCCACCATGGGCGCTCTAAGTCGTTCTCAGCCGCTATAGTATGGCACTGCGCACAGCGAATAGTCCAGTCATGCATTCCAGCCATTTTTTCTCCAATCTCCTACAGAATTGTTTTTACTTCTGGAAAAGGTTCACGGGTGTCCCCTGAGTGTACATTCAAGTTGCCGGGACGCAGGGGGGGGGGGAGGTCGAGCTTTAGTCGCCATCTTTGAAAATACATTTTATCAAATATCTCGTGAACCGTGTATCGTACGACAAATATAATTCAGACCTTTTTTGTAGATAATGAAATTTTCTACAACTATTATTGACAACTTTTTCCTGTTTAGTACACGGTTTTTTATTTATAGCGCGGCAAAAACTTTTCCAAAAATGGTTATTGCTAAATACACTAGGACCTCGATTTAACGGCCAGTGTTGGGACCGGCTCCGCATCGCACCTTGTTGAATCGAGGTTGCGTACGCCCGCTCATGCTGTATCTGCGCATCGGCACTCCGTGCTACTGGCCTGACCGCGGGAGACCTGAAGCGTCCCCCGCTATCTCCCACCACGCGAAAAAACGGACCGATAAATGCGCTATGGTGGAGGACTGTCGCGTAAATCGAGGTCATAGTTTATATAGTTAACGGTTGTTGTAACAACTAAACTGGTGATGTTTGGAAAAGTTTGCCGCGCTACAAATAAAAAACCATGCGCTAAAACAGGAAAAAGTTTCCAATAAAAGTTGTAGAGAATTGAATTATCTACAAAAAAGGTCTTTTATATTTTTGTCGTACGATGCATGTTTCATAAGACATCGGATAAAACGTGTTTTCCAAGATGGCGGCTGAAGCTCGACCCCTCGCGTCACGCCAATTTGAATTTGCCCTCAGGGGACACCCCTGAATATTTTCCAAAAGCAAAATCAATTCCGTAGAAGATTGCATTAAGAACCTACTTTTTTGGCTAGAATGCCCTGCACTATACCTATTAATTAAGGTAGTTCTTGCTAGACCCGCAGCGGGGAAAATGCGGGAACGTCGCGGGGAGGTGAAGCGCACGCATGAAACAAGAGAGAATCGGTTCGCTGACGGGGCTAGAAAATTGCGTTTTTTAATTATACGGTACATCAAATGAATTTGGATTTTTTTCAGTATCTTCTGAGATATTTTTCGCATCAATTGGTCGTTTTTTTTTTATTCATCGATCTAGTTTAGAAGTATAGAATTTTTTGCAGATTAAACGCTCTAGCCTCGTTTCTCACGTTGAGGCCTATACCCACCGAAATTGTAAAAGTTCACGCGGCATATATCTCCGAAACGAAACGGTGAAAGAATCTAAAACCTTGCAAGCCTTAGTACCTGAACCTTTTCGTTCGTCGTATTTTTATCAGCCTATCTAGATTTGACAAAAATGCAAGAATCAACTTAAAAGTCTACCGGATAATAATCATGTCCGGCGTAGCTTATGCTCAAAGAAAAAAAAAAAGAAAAAAAAAGTTTTCGTTAATTTTCCTGCGTAACGAAATTTTGGGAATGAATAATTTTCGAATATGAAAAATTAATTATGTAATTATTTTTTTTTTGTCGTAAAGGATAATTGTGAATAATTGTCTCCGAAAAAAATTAAAATCAAAGTTTTTTTTTTTTATGAATAATACAATTAATTTCTCTTTAATATTTACATGAAATAAAAATGTTTTGATTGTTGTTTTTTTTTCATTCGAATAATGCTCGTAATACTGCGTATAAAATTATTATTATTATTATTATTAGCAAATTTATATATACAAATATCTTACTTTGCGTAAAACTATTGTTTTTTGTTTAAAAAGGAACAAACTTTTTTTTTGGAATTGAGCCGAATTTATCATATTTATTTATTTATTTATTTATTTATTTATTTATTCATTCGCTTATTTGGTGATTGTTTACTTTGACGGCTTTTCCGAATATTACAAATTCTTAGGTTTTTTTTACGTCCAATACTTTTGGTCCCAATAATGGTAATCAGATGGCGGTGCCTGTGAAAATTGAGGGGGGGGGGGGGAAATATGAATTTTGCAAATTTACATTCGATAAGTATGCATCCCGCAGGGGATGCAACCCTGCGGGACCTGCAGGGGGATGCAACCCTCTTGAGCCCTTGCACACCAGCAGCAAAAACATCTTTCGCCTGCGACACACTTTCCATGTGCACAGCAGCGACAAGCAAATTTTGAATATTCCTGTATAACCCCTTAATTTTTTCGGGCTCCGCCACCTGATAATCGTTATGGGGACCGAAAAAAAAAAACGTATTGACGCAAAAAAAAAACCCAAGAATTTGAAAAATTCGGAAAAGTCTTCAAAGTAAACAATTACCATTCATTTATTTATCTATTGTCACAAGATTTATTTGAAAATACGTACAGCACACATTGGACCGAGGCACAGATAAAGAAAACTCATTGTTTCGTTGTTTTTTTAATATTTTTTTATTCATGTTAAAAAACATTTTTGTGTCATTGTCCCATTGATGCATGACACGAGATCAAAATTATTGACTATTGGTCGGGAAGCATCGCGATGAGAAAAAAAAATTACAAGCATCGTCAACTCATGACGTTAGATATTTTTTTTGTTCATGGTAAGTCAACAGCAAATTAATCTGTGTGTTATTCAGTTAATCTTGTGGATTTATTGCCGTCAGCCACGTCGAAGAGTTATTATCCGGTAGACTTGTATACTTGGATAGAGGTGTTAGCGAAAGTATCATTCCGCTAGAGACGTTATTGGCTGGAGATGTTAGGCTTTAGAGAATTACATCTTATATTTCTATGTAAATATTTTTTTTTCTACAATTGTCCCGGATTAACGAGCAAAACGTTGTTACAGTTATAATAAGCACCGCTGTTTGCAAAGAAAAAAAATTGTATGTCTCTCCTGATATCAATTTGCAGAGGTAATTGCTTTGGTTCAAACTACACGGAGGCATGCATCGATGTTCAATCACTGGGGGACGAAAAGGCCGAATGGAGAACTCGGATCTCAACGCTTAGAGGATCCGATCCTGATTTTTAGGTACTTTGAAAAAAGTATATTGATGCATGAACTGTCTTAAAACGTGTTAGTTTATTATTTATGAAAACTATATCATCCTTAACTTTACCCCTCTCGGTTGCTCTCATTTAATACCGATTGTTTATTTTTTCCCCGCAATTGTAATCCTTAATTCGTTCAAGTTTCTCACGGTCCGACTTGAATTAGTTTGAGATCCGACATCGCGGTCGGTATACAGATAGCTGAGCGATACAATTGCCTGAGAAAATCGTTGCATCGCATCATCTTTGTATTATTTTTGTTTAATTAATCCCCTCTTACGACAAAATCAAAATTTTTCCATAAACCTATACACATCTATCCGATAAGCAAAAAAAAAAATACTTAATCAGTTGTCATCCTGTTTTTTTAACTTTGAGGGAAGATTTGACTAATCTTGGGTCTTCCGCTTTCCCAGTTCCGTCCTATCGGCAGGATTTCTTCATCGGTAAATACTCGAGGATGGGAGAGACCAGTTTTGGGAGAAGGCCGAGTACAGTTATAGAGGGAAGAAAAATTTAGGAATACTCGTGGAATCGAAAAAAAAAAGAACTATAATTACACGCGTAAAGATAAAAAAAGTTTCTATTCCCTTAATCCCCGAGAAGAAATTCCAAGTGCTCCCAAAAAAAAAAAGCTGCATGGCAGTATTAATAAATTAATCCAATTAATTTTTGTGTATTCCTATCAGTCCAAGGACTCGACCCATAATCTGAATTAATGCGTAATATTATACTGAGTTTTTTAGATTTTTAAGACACTAAGTTTGAACTTTTTGGGCTGCTTGCTTCAAAATTGATCCTTAAATTGTTCCGCAATCATTCGTATATAGATCATATTTTGCGACATGACGATATAAATCTGGTAGAAAGAGTCACGCAACAATGCGAGTCGATATTATTTTCTTTATGAAAGAGAAGAAACGAAAATTTGTATCACTTTTTCATAACAGATTTCGCATCGCAATGTGAATCGAGCAAAATTTGTTCCGTCGCATCATCGATTTCGTAAATTTCTGTTTCCGTTGAAAAATAAAAAATAAATGTCCCGCAATTCAAGACAAGCAGTGTTTTCTTTTTTATTTCTTTAAGAAAGTAAAAATCTCAATTCTCCTTTCATGAAAAAACTCCCATTTCGAAAATTTCATGAAATATTATTACTCACTTCATTAAATATCGTTTTCGAAGATTCAATTTAAAAAAAAAGCTCATAAAATAATTTTTGACGATCGGACATTGCATCAAAAATTTGTCAAACGTTATATATACATCACGCCAGTTCGATTATCACAATATTTGAAAATTATAATCAGTACTATGACGTAATTCGGGATCATTGTAAAAAAAAAACAAAAAAAAAAACATTAGCATCATTTTGTCGCGAAAATGCTCGCAACGATTTATATTATCGCGTGTGTTGCGTAAGATTTTAGCGCGAAAAAAAAAAAAAAACTAGTCACGTGAGAACATTGCGCTTGAAAAGTTTTTCGATGTACTGTAAATGTGTAGGACGAGCGCGGTTTGGAGTTATAGCGAGTCATCTCGATCCATGAGAATAATTATGATTTCGATAATGATCGATGATAAAAAATTTATCCACTTGCCAGATTTAAAAAAGCCCTCACACTGCTTCGAGACTCTATCGTTGTATACATAATATTCACCGCGGCTGATATGTATCTTCGGATTTCTGGATCTCGTTCGAGGTTATATCGAAACGTCAGCACAAGTACACACATGGAAACTCGCGGGAATATTGTCGAATATAGTGGCGCGCGATTCCGTTTACTCGCGCAATCGTTTTTTCTTCTTCTTGTATCACCGTCGATCGTCAAAATCTTTTATCGTTTATTCAATCACTCGATAAAACGGAATAAAATTTTTAGTAACCGACACTCTTTGTTGTACTGAGGAGAATTGTAAAAACCGTGTAAATACACGTAACGATTGTTCACAGCAAAGAAACGAAGCACTTCCCGACTTGGAATGTTGATCTTTGTTCCCTAGTCATGACGCCATTTGCAAATTCACGGCGCGCAAGCGCGTTAAATTGAAAATCTTGACCGTTGGGGAACGCGGTGGTGCCCATTGGCAAAAAATCTGCGATAAAAAAAGTTTTGACGCGCACCGCCAGGGTGCCGAACACGTGCGAGTATTTGAAAAAAAAACAATCTTATTTTTTTTTTCGTACAAACTGGAAATCAGCTTTCCGGAAGTACGATCGTTGCTTTCTAGTCGAATGAGTGTACTACATGGAACTGCAAAAAAATTATTTCGACAAGTATTTCGTATTTCATTTGAATATTTTATCTCGCCAGGGATGATTGTGAGAAATGGCGGGAAAATATCATTGACTTTTCCAAGAGACGCTTGAATATTACAATGAAGAATGAAGCCAGCTACAATCTTCACAAAAATGGAAATTCATGCCAATTAAATTTCATCCAAATGCTCTTTTTTTACCTTTAAAAATATTAGAACTAATGATTCGTGCATTTTTTTAAAATATAACAATTTGAACTATTTATTTTTTATTTATTTTGAATCAACGCTTTCGATTCGTTGCCCTGTACTTGTCGCGTGTAAAAATTCAATTTCGAGCAGACATCTTGGATAGAAACTGCCAAGACATTCGTAAATGTTACGAGTGTGAAGTTTTTTTTTTTTTTTCTTTTTCTTTTATTATCCAAAAACTCATCGTTGCCACGTCTGGCTGCTGAGGGTAACAAATTTCTGACAAACATTGGACTTTCCGATTGTTTTTTTTTCAAGGGCCGTATCTCAAGAACGGACGTTAAATAAGTACTCGGAAGAAAAAAAATCACAAATCTTTGTCACACAGCGATAAAACTACGGTTCTTTAAATTTTAACTTAATGCGTGGCTAAATAAAGATCAAGAGATAGAATAGAATAATGAAAAGAGGAAGAGAAAGAGAGAGAGAGAGAGAGAGAGAAAAAGAGATTCGAGATTTGATGATGTACACGCAACGTTGCTTCGGACATTTTTTCTTCTTTCTTTTTTGTTTCGTTCTTTCGTTCATTAAAATTTGCCATCGTGGGGCAACAAAAAAAAACAAAAAAAAAATGGCAAGCTCCCTAAACACGATCACAACGTAAAAATTCCTCTTGGCAAAAAAATGCATTGGTGCGAAAGTACGCGTGCTTATTTCTATACCGATATCGAAGCTTATTTGCCCCTGAACACACGAAAATAAATGTCGCCTAACGAAAAAAAAAAAGCTACACATCGTACTCGAGTATCGTCGTGAGAATCATGAGGCACATTTTTTTTCTCCTTTTCGCCGAGTGCTGACGGGATATTACGAATTCGTTAAACTTACGTACGTTTTTAACGTGAGAACTTTTACAACCAAAAAAAGCCGAAATTTTCAGCCTTGTCTCGCAGCAAAAGCGGAAAGAAAGAAAAAAAAAAGAAGAAACTCACACTTACGCTAGGTTATATTAAAAAGTTACTTATTTTTTTTTTTTGTTACTTTTACTCTCTTTTTTTTCATCAATAATTTGTACTTTCTCGTCGGTATCCTTAAGCATAGTATTATTAGTTAGAATTTACTTCGCTTTGGGTAACTCGTGCTTTTTTTCCCTTTTTTTTTTTCTCTCTTTTGGAACAGCATTTGGGAATCTCAATTCAAGAGGTGGGACCATTTTGCCTCGTGGAAACAAGTTTGTAAAAAATACTCTCGCGGGGTATTATGTGCTCCTGGCTAATTGACGGTATTTTTGTTCCATCTCGCTGCTCTTTACCGCAGCTTTTTATTTTAATTTAAAAAAAAACTTTAAAACTCATTGCGTTTTACTTGTGGTGAACTCGTCTGTTCGGTTTTTTTTTTAATCCTGAATTTCATGCTAAGTTTCAATGACGTGCAGGGGAAAAAGAATAACAGAGTGCGATCTGAGCTCGTCAACTTCTGAAAAAAGTCTCAATTAAAGTCTTCCTCCGGTATATATTTGGCTGTGTTGAAAATGAACTTTTTTTTTCTATTTTCTTCGCTCCTACCGCTCGAAACTTTAGGTTTTGACATTAAAGCTTAAAAAAGTCCTCATTCAAGGAGGGCGCTGTAGCTCGAAGTTCAGAGGTCTCTCAACGAGGATTTAGGTTTTCCATCTAATTAACACGTAGAAAATATTGTTTTTCGTTAAAAATGATGCCAGGCAACCAAAAAACTGGCGATGTCTGCGTTTCTTGGCTTATTTGAAAGCATGAATCATCCCCTAAACGATGATAGATCGTTTTTCGACTTACCTTGTTCCAATTTTTTTTTTTTTTTACGCTACTTTTCGACCACAATAGTCACGACGTTTTTCAAGTTTACAAAGTCTCCAAAGTATCAATGAGTCCAAAATGAATAGCTACAAGTAATGATTGTTGATTCGAATATAAATAACCAGATCCCAGAATTGGTAAAACATACAAAATTTCTCAAAATAAACATGGTTTTTCGAATAAAATTGAATTTCGTATTTCCGTATGTTCAATTTTATTCAAAAAAACCATGTTTATTTTGAGAAATTTTGTATATTTTACGAATTTTCGAAATTGGTTACTATTTATATTCGAATCAACAATCAATACTTGTAGAAATTCATTTTGGACTCATTGATACCTTTGGAGACTTTGTAAACTTGAAAAAGTGACTATAATGGTCGAAAAGTGGCATAAAAAAAATTGGAACAAGGTAAATCGAAAAATGACCTGTCATCGTGTAGGGGATGAGTCGTGCTTTCAAATAAGCCAAGAAACGCAGACATCGACAGATTTTTTGGTTGCCTGACATCATTTCGAACGAAAAACAATTTTTTTTACGTGTTAATTAAATGGGAAACCTAAATCCTCGTTGAGATACCTCTAAACTTGAAGCTACAGCGCCCTCCTTGAACGAGGACCTCTTTAATGTCAAAACCTAAAGTTTTGAGCGGAGCGAAGAAAAAAAAAGTCCATTTTCGACACATCTTAATATATATATGTATATATATATATATATATTTATATATATATACACGAGGATTTTTTTAACACTGAAACAATGGCTTCTATTATTCACAGTGAAATGTTTCTTCAAGGCACTTTATCTGGTTATCTCCGCGCTAAGGAATATTATTTACCGTTCTGACTATCATGTCGTTTCAATGATGAACAAAAAATAAAATTGTACATAGACGCTGTTGGTTTTTTTCGTTTTTTTTTGTTTTTTTTCTCTCTCGTTACCTCTCTCTAAGCGGGAATACCGTGTACGCGAAATCTGTACAGACAAGTGTACTCGAGCTGACCGTGATTGCTGTGTATTCGCAGCTCGACGTATTCATAGGGCTCCGTGATATCAGTGTTCTAGAGAAAAAAAAAACAACAATTATTTGTACAAAGTTCCCATGGAAAATTTCGATTTTCAAGGTTCTTTTCAATATTAATTTATTAATCCTAGTACGGTACACTGGGTGTGACGCATCCTTTTTGTTCGGCCTCGTAATTTTCTTTTAGCAGGTAGGCCCTAACGGTGCTTCGCCCAACGCGTAAATTCGATTCATGATCTCCTCTCAATCACACAATAGAGGCTCTCTCTCTCTCTCTCTCTCTCTCTCTCTCTCTCTCTCTCTCTCTCTCTCTCTCTTCTAATTCTAATTCTAATCCATCTGATTTTACAAATAACTAATAGAATAAACACACGATCTCTCCTCTATAGACATATAAACATATAAACATACTACACACAATCACTCTGCGTAAGACTCTGCTCACTTCATTTTTCAAGCGGATTCCACTGGTTATTCCTCATTCTTACTGTGCCTCTTTAAAATTTCTTAAAAATTTGGATCTAAGCTTGCTCACCTGTATCGACTCATTGATATAATTACCTATTCATTCAAGTTGGAAGTAAGTAAGCAATATTCTACTCTAAGTTTATTTGTTTTTTTGTACCCAAGGGCCCTAGCCCTAGTATAATAAATTATGTTTCTTCTTCTTCTTTCTTCTTTTCTCTCTCTCTCTCTCTCTCTCTCTCTCTCTACGGATAAACACCAAGAACGATTTAAACTTGCTAACTTGACTACAGCCGGAGTTAGCGAACCGCGACCTCTCTTCGATGCCAACTAATATCCATTATTCTAGCCTTAACCTTAATATTGCTCAATTTAATGCGAACTCTCTGTTGAGTCACATAGATCTTGTACGTGCTCACTTATCGAACAAACAGTATCATGTCATTTCTGTATCCGAAACGTGGCTGCACTCTCAAGTGTCCGATGACCTTGTACATTTAGATAATTATTTACTAACACGAAATGACAGGCAGGGAAAAGGGGGAGGTGGCGCGGCATGTTATGTCCACGAATCTCTTGCTGTCAAGCTGTTAGCAACCTCACCAAGTCAATTCTCAAATTCACCCGAATATATCTGTTTTTTTTTCGATTTTCATCCACTTTGCCGTAGTTATTAAGGTTATAATAGTTATTAAGATACTATCAGGATTTCATTAGTTATTATGATATTATTAGGGTTATAATAGTTATAAAGATATTATATTGTCTTTACACTACTACAACGATATTTTTCTCTATAAATACTAATTTCGCGCTTGAATAGCAATTAAAATCCTGTACTACCTTTGATTACACTAATTCTTCCTACTATAATTTTCATATCATTTGTAATTTAATTTTATTTACTATTCTACATACAATTTCTACTCTGTACTGTAATTATCTACATAGTTTTGTCATTTCCCACAAGGTATAACCATGGCATAATATAGAATCAATCAATCAATCAATCAATCAATCAATCAATCAATCAATCAATCAATCAATCAATCAATCAATCAATCAATCAATCTCTCTCTCTCTCTCTCTCTCTCTCTCTCTCTCTCTCTCTCTCTCTCTCTCTCTCTCTCTCTCTCTCTCTCTCTCTCTCTCTCTCTCTCTCTCTCTCTCTCTCTCTCTCTCTCTCTCTCTCTCTCTCTCTCTCTCTCTCTCTCTCTCTCTCTCTCTCTCTCTCTCTCTCTCTCTCTCTCTCTCTCTCTCTCTCTCTCTCTCTCTTTATCGACGTCGACGTGTGTAATTATGTAAGTACAAGTGACTTGGTAATATTATTTTGTTATTTCAATATTTAATTGCGAGGTAATTTGACAAAATACCATGTATAGTACGTTCAAGCAAGGTATACAAGTGACAAATGTTGTAAAATAAAATAAAAAGTTTCTTTTCTATTGCAATTCAGCGAACGACCTGAAAAACCGGCGGACGTTTTTGAAATAACTGGCAAAATATCCGATTGAGTCTTGGCTTCGCAAGAGGCTGCTCGTGTGCCCGGACTGCGAAAAAAAATTTTAAATGCCCACATAACGGATATTCTGAAGATAGAACAGCCTCCGACGGAACACGTACGCTCCGTGAGAAACAAAGTCGTGACTGCTTTTGCGACTATCGACTGGAACGAAAAACCAAAAAAAAGTCTGCGCATCGTGTCTCGGACGCATGTGCGAGGAACCGCCAAAGCCCATCGTGTGCATTTTGTGCAACGAGCGATGAGTAAATTGTGCGGTATATTCTATCAAATAAATATTATTCTTTTCCTCAATCACCACGGATTTACTTATTGAAAAAAAAAATTCTCCTTCGACGCTATCCGAGTTTTTTTTTTTTTTTTTTACTATTACGGACCACGTAATTTTTTTTCCACGCCGTATCTATTTATAATGCTACCGGAAACATTAAAAAAAGACCATAAATTCAAAAAGTTATAAATTTTATAACTAACGACTTACTTGCGTTTAAAAAGAAAGTCTTATTTAAAAAGACTTACATTTTTAAAATCCTTTCAAATAAATTATAACATTTTGGAGCGAACTATAATGGCAAATTTTTTCATCAAAGCTGTCAAACTTCTTCTTTAAAATGACGACGCAAGATAAATTCGAAAATATTAAAAATTACAGAAGTTGTGATTTTTTTTTTTTTTTTTACGGAAAGCATGAATATCTGAACAATGCCTTCGAGAAAATACGATTTATTTATAACGAATTATTACGAAATTATAATTTATCTGACTCCGCTCGTATTCTTGATCCTTGAACGGAAAATTTTGCGTTGAATTCACGAAAAAAAAAAAAATGTCTATTGCAGCCGAAACCATCGCGTTTCCTGAAATTGGCTGAATGGCAAACACGCCGATTTGAAGTACCGGTAGTGATCGGATGCGGAAGTGTACCGTTCTAGGATTAATTTTTTTTTTTTTTTTCCATGCACAACGACGAATCTTACCTGCACAGGAAAGTATTGTAGGCTCTCGTCGGAATCTTGAAACTCGTAATCCCCAAACATTATCGCTTCCGCGTCGTTCTCGTCCCTCAAACCCTGAACAATGAAAAAAAATTTTAAAAAACCTAATTTTATTCCCGTAAACGAGTGTTTTTGTTTTAAAATTTTAAAATTTCCAAAGTACTAGTTTAATTTAAAATAAAAAATAAAAAATAAAACCAGGGGAAAAAAACTCTGCCCCGCGCTACGCAAAGTTTTTCCCTAAACTATTCGATCTTACCCAAACGTTAAATTTTCGCGGAGCGCTTCTCATTTCTCTGTTCGGTAGAATGGATCTTGGCACGTGTTCCACCGTGAAACCGGTGATTCTCACGAGACCGCGAAGCCTGACGAGCAGATATCCCGGAAAATCTTGAAAAGCCCAGCAAACACCCGGCTGCAATGAATTTCCTTGTATAACCGTGCGCGGATTGTTGCTCTCGTAGAACATCGTGAAACCAAGCAGCTTGAATGCTCGCGTGTTTACGTTGTAACGTTGGGTGCATCGGGTGCTTATTACTTGACCACCTGTGAATAATAATTAAGAAAAAAAAATTTTAAAAAATAAAATAAACAAGTAAAAATTTTTATCGGGTGGGAGAAAAAGCCGGCAAATTACAAAAATGTTCACCTTGCTCCCTCATTAATTTTTTGACCATCTTATCGCATATTTTTTTTTTGCTATCAGTTGTATATATATATATATATATATATATATATATATATATATATATATATATATATATGTGTGTGTGTGTGTATGTATGTATGTATGTATGTGAATGGGTACATGTCGGGTCCGAGTGTACATACATTCATATATATATATATATATATTTTTTTTTTGCTATCAGTTGTAACTTTATACCTGCGGATTCGAGGGCATAGTCGACTCTTCCGGTTTTATCAGCGTCGTAAATCTTGAGCACCTCATTGACGATTCTTCGCATATCCTCGTCCGACATTGACGACGCTGTACAAATATTTTCACCATTCTTGAGGCTCGAATCGTCCTGCCGTACGTTGACATCATTCTCAATCGATTTCTCGCTGTCGCCGGCGATTATCAGACGCTCGACGATTCGATTCACTTCTTGCTTCGTAATTCCGTCACCGAAGTAACCGGCGACCGCGCGATCCACCTGTTTTTCCATTTCATCGAGACTCGACGGGCCCATCGTTCTCCTGTCGCAGCAACTTTTCAATCGATCGTAAAAACCACGGAGATTCTGAAATTCCAGTTTCATGGCATCGATCTCCCTCAAACTTTCCATTCGCTTTTTCTCGAGTCTTCTCTCGATATTGTACAACTTTTCGCTGTAACGCTCCCACATTGTCACATTGCTGTTGCGAAGTTCGTCGATCGCCTGACTCGTATTTTTCATTCGTTGCTGAAATTATTCATGAGCGAAAAAGATTTAAAAAAAAAAATAAGAGCGTTGAAACGCGCGACGAATCGATTTTGGTGGAATAAAATCGTCTCTCTTTGAAATATGCAAAATGCGAGGGCTGGGCTCAGATTTTTTTTTTAAATAAAAACAAAGCTCAATGGGGAAGGAATAGTTTTTCGGGAAATCGTTGCAAAGGATTTATGAAATAAATAAATATTCGTACGAGAATATTGATGCGAATAGATCGATATTAATTTTTCACTGAACTTGATAGTTCAATTAAAAATATTACATAGATCTTTCATAATGATTATTAATATATTTTATTTTTTATCAAGATCTTTGTCCCAATCTCACAATAAAGCATTACTACTATTATTATTATTATTGATATTATTATTATTATTGTGTTAAAAGAATAATTTTAAACAAATATTCACCTCTTCCATCGTCTCAGCTGCCTCCAATTTTTCCACTCTTTTAATCAAACGTTCCATAAAATTTTTCATCCTTTCCTCGTCGATCTCAGCCGCATTCGGATTGATCCGACTCTCCTGAGGCACGACGAAGACTCCTGACCTCGGCGTGTACCGTTCACGCGTTGAATTTTCCGCGCTCGACAGGAGTCTCACCGCGCTGCTGTGCGCGCACGAAAGAAACCAAAAACCTGAAATATAATCGAGACTCGTTGACTAAACGGGCAAAGGACGACACAGAAACACCAACACTTCACGTCCTTCTCCTGTTACCGTTTGCTAAAAGCTTGATCTGACCTTTTGTACGATCGAGAGTAGAAAAAAAAAAAAGGGGGGGGGGAAAAAATAAAAATTCTCTGCTTTCTTTTAGTCTCGAGAGATCACATCAGCGAGGGGGAGGTGGCGTGAAAGAAAAGAGAAAAAAAAAAAAAAAAAAAAAATAGGTAAAAATTTCACGGACCTATTACGGTAACTGAGAGAAGGATAGACGAAGGAGAACTCACCGTTAAGATGACTTGGGAATCATCATCGCGCCCCAAAAGTCCAAGGAAGCTCCGTGGTTTTTAATTTTTTTAATTTTTTCGTCTCCGGTCAAGTTTACCTCCCTCTATCCTTCTCCCATTTAATCGTTAATCCGTATTTTCTCGTTTGTTTGTTTGTTTGTTTGTTTTTTTTTCCGCAACCGAGATTACGCCTTTTTCTTGAATGGTTTTTTTTTTTTCAAATTTATTCCCGCAACAAATTCGTTATAAATATATATATGTATATATATATATTTCAAATGAATAATTTACTGTCGTTTAGCATGAACGTGTTTGTCGTTTTGGCAAGAAGTTTGTCGTTGAATTTCCTGAGATCGTATCGTGTACGTAGGATAATATGAAAATATTTATCGTATATTATTTATGGGTCCGTGGGGGGGTTGATGAAGCGATGATGATGATGAAAAATTTGATCGTTTAATAACAATTTTTTTTTTTTCTCATATTTCATTTCGTCAAAATCAAACAAAAAATATTTTTCAATTTTATTTCTATATTAATGTTAATCATAAATTTACTTGAATATATCTGAAGAAGCATGAGTGTCGGACTAATTTTTTCTCCCCCTTCCCCTTCGTATTATGATGGTCACCGACGCTTCATCTCATTATCTTCAATTTAATTGAGTTATTTTAAATGGTATCTTAAATTTAAAACTCTAGGAGACACAAATATATCGATAATTTATCTCTCTCGTGTTTAGCACGTTAGTACGATTAGTCCGAAAAAAAAAACAATACAAAAAAAAACTCAAAACTTGCTACGATAAGTACGAAAAAGTAGGAAAAAGATTGCGATAATTATTACAATTGTGTACCGAAAAAAAATTACGTTTTGAATTGTTGATGTTTGTATGGAAAAAAAAAAAAATGCATTTTCCCCTGGCATTACTGTCGCGCGAGTCTCACAAATTATCCGAAATTAATCGATATCGATGGAATTTCCAGGTAAATAGCTCGTTGGCTTTACGAACGAGAGGAAAAAAAAAATGCTCAAAAGTGAAACGTAGCAAACGTAGAAAAAAAAAAAAAAAACATAACACGTTCGTTAGTCACGCGATTTGTTAATGAAACTCGAAAAAAAAAAGAAAAAAAAACACCTTGAAGCTTGTTAAGTATAACGGGAAAAAATGAAATTGTTTGATCTTTCGAATCATCACCACGTCACGCTCCACCCCTTGTCTCTTAACGATGAAACAGACACGTTCATGCTAGGCAACGAGGATAGCGTATAATTTTTCATGTTCATTATGTATTTAGCGACGAGGCCGTAATCAAATAACATTAGATTCGTCATATCGTTATAGATGCGATTGGTTGCCTCGGTTAAACCATTCTGAACTTTCTTCAGATTGTCCATAGTGGTTAACGAATGCTTTTGCGCGATGTACGCTCCTGAAACAAAAAGAAGACGAAGGCCAGGCTAGGATATTTCTGGGCTTTGTGCATCTTTCTTCTTTCCAATGATTTCTCTCTCTCTCTCTCTCTCTCTCTCTCTCTCTCTCTCTCTCTCTCTCTCTCTCTCTCTCTCTCTCTCTCTCTCTCTTTCTCTCTCTCTCTCTCTCTTTATTTTCTTTTTACATTTTAATTATGTTCAAATATTATTAGTTCTTGTTTTGCCTACGGGATCCATGGCTTAAATAAACAAATCAATCAATCAATCTCTCTCTCTCTCTTTCTCTCTCTCTCCCTCTCTCACTTTGTCTTTCTCACTGGATTATTATTTTATAGTGCAGATGTATTTTTTTTTTTTTACGATCATACCGATGATGATAATTTGAGAGCCTTTTCATAAACTTTTTGCTTCTTCATCCGTTATTCATTTTTTTTCTGGCCTTTCTAACATGAGTGCTTAAAGGTTTGCGTACATTGCGCGGCAAGTCGTTACGAAAGCGCTCGGAAATTTTTGGATTGCGCGGACACTACAGCAATATATATATATATGAGGCATTCCACATCAACATGACCACTTCAAAACCTTAATATCTTGAATTTTTCTGCAATCGATATATGCTACAGTACTCTTTAAAACAAAAATATTTATATGTATTAAATTTATGGTGGCATTGATAGAGGTGAAATTACAGGAATATGCGATTTTTGCTTGTTTTTTCTCCCTGATTTTATGGCATGGAAATAGTGTGTCGGAGCGAAAAATTGCGAAGAATCAATTTTGTTGCGTTTTTTGCAAGGATAACGAAAAAAAATTTAAGAAGGCAAGATTTAACATTTTTCATGGAAAAAAAACCTATTTAAAAAATAAAAATCGATTTTTGGACGATTATGACAGTTTTAAAAAATTTGAAATATTTTTTTTTGGATTCCTTGGACTTTTTTCAAAAGGACTACGTCTCTATTCAGATGGAGAAATTCAATCTAAAGGCTCAGCAAAGGAAAAGAAAATTGGAAAAAAAAAATTTTATGCAAAATTTGAAATAAAAATGTTATATAATGCGAATATATTTCTCAATATTTATTTACAAAATATTCGCAAATATATTGAGAAATATACTCGCATTATATAACATTTTTATTTCAAATTTTGCATAAAATTTTTTTTTCCAATTTTCTTTTTTTTTTTTTTTTTGCTGAGCCTTTAGATTGAATTTCTCCATCTGAAAAGAGACGTATTCCTTTTGAAAAAAATTCGAGGAATTAAAAAAAAAATATTTCAAATTTTTTTAAAACTGTCATAATCGTCCAAAAATTGATTTTTATTTTTTAAATAGGTTTTTTTCCATGAAAAATGTAAAATCTTGCCTTTAAAAATTTTTTTTTCGTTATCCTTGCAACAAACACATTAAAATTGATTCTTAGCAATTTTTCGCTCCGACACACTATTTCCATGTAATAAAATCAGGGAGAAAAAACAAGCAAAAATCGCATTTTCCTGTAATTTCACCCCTATCAATGCCACCATAAATTTGCCTCATATATTTCTTTTAAATCTCACGTGTCGATATGCAAAAAAGTAAATAAAAAACTGTCCAACAGAATTAACCAAAATTTGTGCACGGATGGCTTCCGATCGAAATTCTGCGAGAGCGGCTAACAGCAAAATTGTATAGGATCAAACTTGCGGAGCAAATTTTTTTTTTTTTTTCTTTAATTTAGAAAAAAATGACAAATAGCGGTGAAAAAATTTGGCTCTGGTTCATTTTGAATCTTTGCTCATTCGAAGTGACATCTAATCTTCACGTTTTGAGGCGTATTTCGAGAATCAATGAAGATTGCGATTGAATTACAAGTTTTTTTTAGCGATCCAGGTCTCGGTTATTGATGCGGTACTTTCAAATTTACAGATGACCAAATTTTTTTTATTCGATCGAGCCTGACTTGTTATTTTTCCGAGATGCTTCTTCATACATTGACGAAAATTACTGTTATATTTCCAAATATAGTTGAAAAATAATTTTTCAATACGTCAATCGGTATTGACCATCGTCGCGGAATAATTTCAAACGCAGGAACTATTTTAAAAATATTAACGTGAATGAAAAAAAAAAAAAAAAGATTACTCGCAAGCATCTACGTAGATTGAATTTCGATCTACGGCGATCAAATTTCGATCTGCGTAGATGTAAATTTTGGAAAATCATAAATCTCGATATTCGTATATTAAGTGTCCGCGCAATTCAAAAAATTTCCGAGCGCTTTGCAACGATTGTAACAAAAATTCCGTTCGAAAGGAAATACCCGCATGAATGGCTGTTCATTTTTTTTTTTTTTTTACCAGTTTGAAAATTGTCGTGCCCGTAATTCGTTTTTCTTTTTTTTTCCATTGAGCCCCCAATCACTCGTGCTCCGAGAATTTTTCTCAAACTCGCTGTAATTAACCGATATACTTGCTCATAGAGGAGATTTCGTGAACGTTGGATGGTTTTTAAATTTTATACCAACGGAATTATCCAATGGAAGTTTCAATTTTAGAATTGAAAATATTCGAGTCGAAGATTCGAAAGGATTACATTTTTTTTTTTTTTTTTTTTTTTTTTAAATGATGATCGAGTTCGTTTGTCGGGGGGAAATTTTTTGATAAACTCACCGGCTAGGAGAACAGGCGGCAGGAGAATCAGCCACAAGACATTGAAGCGTCTTCCCCGAAGCTGTTCCCGGGCACTCGAGGCTCGGCTCAAGAGCCAAGTATCCAAGAAAAGTATCCTCACCAAGAGCAAATAAAGATACTGCATTATGCGATCGATCGGGGCCCAGGCTTTCCTCCATTTGGACTCTGAAATTGCAGGCAAATTTTTCCCATAAAATTTATTTTTCCGAATCTTTCATTTTTTAATTTAATTTCTTTTATAAACTTTTATTTTTTAAAAATTTTTTATCTTTACGAATGAATTTTTGCTTGCCTCGATAGCGATGATACTCGTGACTAGACGTTGCGTTGCTTCTTCGAAGTATTCTGCAATTTACGAATTCCCATCCGCTGTAAATCCACGAGACGATTATACGTCCGATAGTTTCGAACGTTTCGCGAATGCTCGATTTTTTCACTCGATCGGAATATCGCAAGGACAGTGCCTCGTCGAGTTCCGTGTCCGAATCGACCTGTGACGCGATATCGTAACTGCGAGCACGAAAAAAAAAAAAAAAAAAAAAAAAAAAAATCGTTTAAATATCGATAATTCGACAATCATCGAAATTTCTCAAATTTCGTAAAATCGACTCGATCGTTGTTGTTGTTTTTTTGCCTGTAAAATATTAGCCAAACATCACGGAAAATTACGAACGCTAAAGCGCGACTAATTCTTTTTTTTTTTTTTTTTTTCGAAAAATTAAAAGTCCTGTATGAGAAAAAAAAATGAAAATTCGTTGGTAAATGTGTAAAATTTCGCGAATTAATATAAAAATTATCGAAGATCACGCGATCCTTCCTAATTTCACGAACAATGACAAATTTTTTTATGTCATCAAGGTTGAAAAATCATTCGCTTTATTTTCCAATTCTCAGCTCACCGATCGCGTCTCGTTGATCTGCTCGAATCATCGTAAATTATTTCACGATGACTTTTGTACTGGGCGACCTGAGTCTTCTTGTAAATTATCGAACCCTCCGAAGTTTCCGTCTTCATTGTGCGCGATCGCAGCCGACAAGCGTTCACCTCGTTCTGCCAACGAAAAAAAAAAAAAAAAAAACCTTCGAATAAAATCGAAATAACGAAGCAAAAAAAGAAAAAAAAAAACGAAAAAACGAAAAAAAGAAAAAAATTGAATCGAAAAATCTACGAAATCTCTCTCTCTCTCTCACCAAACGATTTTGTTCAATGGTTTCTCTAGCATCTCCTCCGTCCGAGTCGCCGTAACTTTCTCTCGTACCGCGCGAGCACTGACTCAAATTTTGTTGGCTCAGCGAGTTGACGCTGCCGCTCGTGCTATTGCCATCCGAATGAATCGACGGCCTGGACATGTTGGGCATCGCCAACACGCCCGGCGCTATCTCGTAACGAGACTGTGAATTTTGCGAATACGTATAGTCAGTTTTTGGGAATACACTGAAAACAAAAGAACAAAAAAAAAAAAAAAAAAAAAAAAAAAACGAAACAAGAAAAATTACGACGTTTGTAGCGAATCGAAAATTAGCTCATGAGTTATAAGATTTCGCGTGTGTCGTCGCACGAGTTTTGGACGCGAATCTTTGGCTCAACGGTAATTTCGGATGTCGAGCGAAGCTTTGACTTGAAAAATTCACGCGATGTTTACAAACAAAATTGCGACGCGCGCGTTATTTATCGTCGCGAAAACGTATCGAGAAATCGTTACGACGAGAGCCTGAAGCCAGTTCGAGGTAAATACAGCGTTGGTGCTCCCGGTCAAGCGAGCGCGTAAATAACGATAAATAAACGTGTTTTTGAGAAAAATTTCAATAACGCCCAAATGCTGCAATGATAATCACGAGCATAACACGATTTATTTTTGTAATTTCGTTTTTATTTGTCAATGAGATTGAGAAAAAATTTTATTCGTTTCAATTAAAAATTGAAACGAATTAATTTTAAAATTAATTTTAATTTTTTTCTTTTTTTTTCCCTGGAAAAAAAAGGACGGCACGATTTTCGCTGACTATTCGAAATATTTCTAACGCGCCGGGATAAAAAATGTCGATTTTTTTTTTTTTATTTATTTATTTTTATTTTTTTCATCGAGAGCTTCGAGCAAAATGTGAGAATTACGCGTGTATCGAAAAAAAAAAAAAAAAAATGAATACTCACTTCCACCAATCACCGGCTTGTTTGTATATTTCATAAGCTGAGCCAGGTCTGCTCGGCGGATCCTCTTTTTCTCCCTCCTCGGACGAATAATCGCTCGTTATTGTTCTCCTCGGTGTAACGCTCTTGCGTTGTTTATCCGCTGTCTTCGTCATCGACGAGTCCTCATCCTCCTCCTTCGTCTCGTTCTGTCCGTTCGAGAAGATTTGCCTCTTGACTCTCTGACGCTCCGAGCGTCGCTCGACCTTTCTCGAGACACTCGACGATGTCGAACTTTCCGAACGACGCGCCTGATCGTTCGTCGCTCTGTCCATCTTAGAATCGTCCTTTCTCTCGACTATCGTGTCCATACTTTTGTCCCTTTGCTTTCCCGCACTGCCGGGCCTGAAAATGGACATATTTGAGTGGTTCACCGAAAAAAAAAATATATATATTTTTTTTTTCTTCTGTGCTGCATCCTCATAAAACTGTTGCTTGTAGTTAAAAAATAATCTTCCAAAAAGATGAACTCAATCGGCTGAGGTTCAGTGCTCCCGCTTTTCATTTTTTGCTTTCACATCGAAATAATACGTAAAAAAATACTTACTGCAACTCATCGTCGATTTCGCTCGAAGACATGAACGAAAATGAAAAAATGTCAAGAGACCTTTTTTGTGAATATATTTTGTACAAAAAAAGGTCTTTTGACGTTTTATTCAATCTTGCATATTTTGAGAATGATTGTGACTTCAAATTGAAAAAAAAATTGAAAAATCGAAAGTAATCGTTGCAAATTCAGAGAAAATGAATGTTATGATTTTTTTTATCAAATAAATTGTCTCAAGTTACAAACTGGTCGTGAGCGTGACTTGCTATCTAAAGTTCTCGTGTCATTGCAGTTAATCTTGCAAATTTTTAGCTATTTGGACCTAAATACGAAGCAAATTATCGAATATTTGTCCCAAAGTGAAGACATGAATCAATTCATATATATATTTTTTGTAAGCATTAATAATTCGTACAAATAAGGTCTTTTGACGTTTCATTCAATCTTGCATATTTTGAGAATGATTGTGATTTCAAATTGAAAAAAATAGAAAAATCGAAAGTAATCGTAGCAAATTCAGTGAAAATGAATGTTTTTATAATTTTTTTTTATAATATAAATTATCTCAAGTTACAAACTGGTCGTAAGCGGGACTTGCTATCTAAAGTTCTCGTGTCATTGCAGTTAATCTTGCAAATTTTTAGCTATTTGGACCTAAATACGAAGCAAATTATCGAATATTTGTCCCAAAGTGAAGACATGAATCAATTCATATATATATTTTTTGTAAGCATTAATAATTCGTACAAATAAGGTCTTTTGACGTTTCATTCAATCTTGCATATTTTGAGAATGATTGTGATTTCAAATTGAAAATAAATTGAAAAATCGAAAGTAATCGTAGCAAATTCAGTGAAAATGAATGTTTTTATGATTTTTTTAAATAAAATAAATTGTCTCAAGTTACAAACTGGTCGTGAGCGGGACTTGCTATCTAAAGTTCTCGTGTCATTGCAGTTAATCTTGCAAATTTTTAGCTATTTTGACCTAAATATGAAACAAATTATTGAATATTTGTCCCAAAGTGAAGACATGAATCAATTCGTATATATATTTTTTGTAGGCATTAATAATTCGTACAAATAAGGTATTTTGACATTTCATTCAATCTTGCATATTTTGAGAATGATTGTGATTTCAAATTGAAAATAAATTGAAAAATCGAAAGTAATCGTAGCAAATTCAGTGAAAATGAATGTTTTTATGATTTTTTTTTATCAAATAAATTGTCTCAAGTTACAAACTGGTTATAGCGCTCGGGATTTCTTTGCGATATTCGCTTATGACCTGCAGTACAAATTGCTTCTGATCTTCGTTTCTGGTTCAGAATATTGTTGTACTCTTCAATCAGACGAACCGCTAAATTTATATTAAATATTAAATAATTTATATATTAAATATTTAATATATAAATTTTTAATATATATATATTAAAAATTTCGAAGAGGAGTTGAGAATAATTGAAGGTACAGGAGTAGTCAATGATACTGCAGAGAGAAAGAGCGGTTCGCCTAATAGAAGAGTACAACAATAGTTCTGACCAGAAACGAAGATCAGAAGCAATTTGTACTGCAGATCATAAGCAAATATCGCAAACAAATCCCGAACGCTTACAAACGAGCTGTTGTGAAAAATTAAAAATGTTACATTTAATGTTACGTTGATGCAACAATTTTTTATCAATAAATTCAAAAGAATTGCTTTCTTCTGCATAGAAGCTTTTCATCATTTTACCTTTGAAATCTCACCGCCGAATCATGAGTTTTTGATAAATCCTTAAATTCTAACATATTTAATTGATGATTCCAATAATCATAAAATGCCTTTTTTTTTGACCATTTCGTGTTTGCCGGCACCCTTTGCCGACAATTCACAGGCCGCAGTTTTTGCAGATCTTTTTTTTTTTAACCATTTGGGGTAGAACCGAGAACTGAATTTGTGAAAAAAAAATTTCAACCCAAAATAAGGACCCTAATATATATATACCCTATATATATTATATATATACCCTAATGTATATATATGTATATACCCTAATGTATATACCCTATATGTATATATATACCCAATATGTATATATATATATGTATATACCCTAATGTAACCCTATGTATATATATATATATACCCTAATATATATATATATACATTTTTTTTCTTTCAATCACAATGCCGATGTATATCCTGTAAAAATTTTAATTGTAAAAATTTGATTCGACTCACAGCGATCTCGTTCCAGAGCGTCTGCTGCTTGTGACTTCGCCAGGAGTGCGAGATCTCTCACGACTTTTGCTCCTCAGATCGTAATGATGCTCAGGCGTCTCTGTATCGTTTGAAGTTTGATTTAGCACCATCGGCGTGTGCGATCTCGATCTGCTTCTACTACGCAGCTCGTAATGATGCTGTTGATCGTCTTCCATTTTTCTGGTAAAACGATCATTTGAACAGTCGCGTAATCAGCGCAAACAAATTGCAATAATTGATAAACTACTTGTGAAAAATTTAATAACTTTTGTCATAATTATGACCTAAGCCCGTCTATCGTCACGATATCGTTATTTTTGCTCTATTTTTTCGGTGCGACGCAATTATGAAAGTTTGAAAAAATATTAAACTATACTCGAGACTCGCGAAAGGATTCAACTCATACAACAATAATGCGGGAACGTTATTGTTCGAAAGAAAAAGTTTTTCATCCAAATTTTCAGCAAACTTTTTTATTTTATGCATCCAATGGAACGTTGTTGCATTAATTTACCTTGAAATTTAAATTTTGCCAGATTTTTCAGAGTTCGAGTACTTCTAAGCCCGATCCTAAAAATTGCCGTCATCCGATAGACAGTAATAAAAGACGGATAGTACCGCTGTGCCATCGATACACAAAAGTATTTTCAGCGATAGATCGGTGGAAAAATCCATCGATTCGTGTCAATTTTTGGATATCTGTCGTTCAATTCAGGTTTCTCATGCAATAATTTCATAACATCGTTATGAACATTATGAACGACATGATATTTCTTTGATTGTATTTCATGCTCTATAAATTCACCGACTAGATTTCTCAATTAATCAAAAATACACCTCGTCAAAAGCCAACTTTTTTTTGAATCCATACGAATAATGTTTAATGTTGAGCCTCCAAAAAAAATTTTTTTTCCTCGCTCCGACTCACAATTTTCGCAAAAAAAACAGTTTTTTTTTTTTTCACAAATTTCCATATTTACGCTAACAAAATACTAACCAGCTGCTCGCTCTCCGGTCACTATGTGTCAATAATATTTAATATTCAAGGACGACCACAGGATATCATGTTGCTCCGACATGCATTTTTAGTACCCATTTTAATACGAATATAGCGACAACTTTCTCAAAGCTCCATCGAATTGCCAACTAGCGTACATAGCGATGTATAACGTATGTATATATATATATATATATATAGACATCTAAAAATAGTCGCCCCTCGCCCCCAAACGCCGAGTTCTTTTCATACACGTTACTACTTTGACTGCGCGTGCTTTCGTCCTGTATTGTCACTGGTAAATCATACGAAAAGGGATGTACAGCGAGAGACGAAGAGACCCATGCGGGTTTTTTTTTGTCGCTTGTAATTCAACGAAAATATTGGATAGTCGCGGGTCGTAAAACCGTGGCCACCGCGAAGAATTGAATGATCGAAAAACAAAATGTCTGTTTACGCAACGGATTTTTGCGGCGCGTGACATCATCGGCCTATTCGCACGAGGTCCCCTTATCCCTTTTTTTTTTTTTTTTTTATTCAAAGTTTACCTTCACACATTCAAAATGAAAAACCAAGGAGTTTTTCTCTCTCGCATATGCTAATTCGAACACATATAACCCAATGTCATACGCGTATTTCTAATATAACGGGTAATATTTATGCACGCGAGGTCAAAAAATCTAATTGGACTTTTATCAAGGTCCGATTAAAAAAAAAACACGAGCAGGATATCGAGCCACTATGACAAAAAAAAAACGCGAAAATTTGTCCGTATTCCCGGATAAAGGCTAATCTCGGATTTACGGGATATAATCGTTCACAACTATAAATAGAATATGCAAAACTTACCGGGATAGTTGGCGGGTAAACGCTTTTTGGGAGGGAACGCGCGCTCTGGTGCGACAGAGCTTCCGACACAATTTTTTTTTTTTTTGTCACTACGGTACGCACAACACTATGTTAAGAGATTACACGAGTATATGTGTGTTCCATTCACGCTTTTTTTTTCGTTTCTTTATATCGTTTGTCAACAACATATATACCTATATAAAATGGCACGCGACGACGACGACGACGATGACGAATCGTCGATTCACTCGAGAGATTCTTCAACAATCGCGTGAGATTGTGAGATAGAGAAGTTAATGAAAGTGCGGTACTACGCAATATCGTACAACGATAAACACACGCGCGCGCGCAACTACGTTTTTTTACGTAAAAACAGTCCCGGTTGATTATACAAAATTCACGCAGCTGGACCCAACAGAGAGTTTTTTCCCCCTAGTGGAGGCTTCTTTCTGCAGCTTTGCCGTGTATGCGAACCGTAGCGCGTCACTACCGTCTCACTCACCTCGAATAGCTCTCTCAAGATACCAGGAGAAATCTGACTTACCGGTGGCGCATTTATTACGCAACCGATGGTAATGAAGATATTTTATTTCGACTGACGATAAATCGAAGATATATCAAAATGGCTGCGCTTTTTTTTTCAGGTGAGCTGGCAAACAAGAAGATTAGCTGGCAAATAAATACAGCCACGACACCTTCCCCACAATCGTGTTTGGTTCTGTTTGGCTCTCGCCGTTGCGCCAGAACACGGGAAAGAACGTCGGAGGGAACACTTGTCTTTCGATTTGTCGTCACAGTCGCGGAGAGAGCATAGCGTGTATATAGAAAACGAGTACGCTATACGCTTTTTTTTTTAACAAAGATGGAAGGTTCTACCGAGGATGTCGTTGTACAAGCGGTTGAGAATATTACGAAAAATGTAAATTCGACGACTGGCAGAATTCCCGCTACACCCGAGGGAATGGCAGTAGCATATGCGAGTCTTATAGTGATGGCCGTAGTGCCAATTTTCTTGGGCAGTTACCGGTCAGTGAAGCACCATAAGGAACAGCAGGTTAGACATGTGCTTTGACACTCGGCCAACTCCACGTATGTCCCTTTTTTTTTTTTTAATTTTTTTTTTTCCACGCCACGTTACCCCGAGCTTGAATTTTTTTCGTCTGCTCTTTGTTGACATACGGTCGATTTTGACTTTTTTTTTTTTAAATTTACTACGAATTTTTTTTTTTTTTTTTTTTTTCAATTCCATTTCGTTCGAATAGCGATGAAATTTCAACGAATTTTTGAATGAGAGCGTTGTTTTGCAGAAATATTTCGAAGCCAGCGGCGAAAAACCCGAAACAATGTCGCATAAAGAGGCCGCTATGTTCCCGATTATTTCCAGCGCCGCCCTTTTCGGACTGTACATATTCTTTCAGGTAAGACAGAATGGATCGATCGATCTATGCCGCCCGCATACTCGTATTATTATTATTTTGATAACTTAAAAATCTGCGATATTAGAAAAATTTATCATCATTTCTCGTCGCAAAATGAGAAATAAAAAAAAAATTTTCAATCATTAATATCGTTGAATGACAAATGTTTAAGGTATTCTCCAAAGAGTACGTCAATCTATTATTGACGGGCTATTTCTTCTGGCTCGGCGTAGTAGCGCTCTGCCATCTGACAAGGTACCATAACTTTGAGATAAAAGCAATTTTAAATGCTGAAATAACACACGGAATGCGTAACAGACCCAGAAAAATTTTTTCTTCCCCCCCACAAAATGTTTGAATTTTCCCAAATTTGTCAGAAAAAAAAAAATTGTTTTCGAAAATCCTGAATGAGAAATTGTTCAAAATGATTTTTCGATCTTGTGAAAAAAAAATTGAGATCGTTGGATGAACAATCGCGAAATGAGTGCTAATTTTTCAATATTCGTTTCATTTTGAAGAATATGCATCTTGTATAATTTTTTTTTTTTTTAATCTAGCTCTGAATATTTGTCACCATGATCGTCGTGGCATTTCCGAAAATTTACTCATTTGTGATTTTCGATTAAAAAAAAAGACAAAAATTAATATTTTACTTTTACAATCGTGACCAAAATCTCGATTTAATCTTATAAAATCAATTTAATGCATCAATGAGATTCAATGAAAAGGCTTGCATTAGAAAAATATTAATTAGAAGGGAAAATGATTTAAAAAAAAATTGTTTTCGAAAATCCTGAATGAAAAATTGTTCAAAATGCTTTTTCGATTTTGTCAAAAAAAATCTTGAGATCGTTGGATGAACAATCGCGAAATGAGTACGAATTTTTCAATATTCGTTTCATTTTGAAGAAAATGCATCTTTTATAATTTTTTTTTTAAATCTAACTCTGAATATTTGTCACCATGATCGTCGTGGAATTTCCGAAAATTTACTCATTTGTAATTTTCGATTTAAAAGAAAGACAAAAATCAATATTTTACTGTTACAATCGTGACGAAAATCTCGATTTAATCTTATAAAATCAATTTAATATATCAATGAGATTCAATGAAAAGGCTTGCATTAGAAAAATATTTATTAGGAGGAAAAATGATTACAAAAAAAAAAATTGTTTTCGAAAATCCTGAATGAGAAATTGTTCAAAATGCTTTTTTGATCTTGTGAAAAAAAATCTTGAGATCGTTGGATGAACAATCGCGAAATGAGTGCTAATTTTTCAATATTCGTTTCAGTTTGAAGAATATGCATCTTGTATAATTTTTTTTTTAGATCTAGCTCTGAATATTTGTCACCATGATCGTCGTGGATTTTCCGAAAATTTACTCATTTGTAATTTTCGATTTAAAAAAAAAGACAAAAATCAATATTTTACTGTTACAATCGTGACGAAAATCTCGATTTAATCTTATAAAATCAATTTAATATATCAATGAGATTCAATGAAAAGGCTTGCATTAGAAAAATATTGATTAGAAGGAAAAATGATTAAAAAAAAAATTGTTTTCGAAAATCCTGAATGAAAAATTGTTCAAAATGCTTTTTCGATTTTGTCAAAAAAAATCTTGAGATCGTTGGATGATCAATCGCGAAATGAGTACTAATTTTTCAATATTCGTTTCATTTTGAAGAAAATGCATCTTCTATAATTTTTTTTTTTAGATCTAGCTCTGAATATTTGTCACCATGATCGTCGCGGCATTTCCGAAAATTTACTCATTTGTAATTTTCGATTTAAAAAAAAAGACAAAAATCAATATTTTACTGTTACAATCGTGACCAAAATCTCGATTTAATCTTATAAAATCAATTTAATATATCAATGAGATTCAATGAAAAGGCTTGCATTAGAAAAATATTAATTAGGAGGAAAAATGATTACAAAAAAAAAATTGTTTTCGAAAATCCTGAATAAAAAATTGTTCAAAATGCTTTTTCGATCTTGTGAAAAAAAAATTGAGATCGTTGGATGAACAATCGCGAAATGAATACGAATTTTTCAATATTTGTTTCATTTTGAAGAAAATGCATCTTTTATATATATTTTTTTTTAATCTAACTAAATATTTGTCAACATGATCGTCGTGGCATTTCCGAAAATTTACTCATTTGTGATTTTCGATTTAAAAAAAAAAGACAAAAATCAATATTTTACTGTTACAATCGTGACCAAAATCTCGATTTAATCTTATAAAATCAATTTAGCATATCAATGAGATTCAATGAAGAGGCTTGCAATAGAAAAATATTGATTAGAAGGAAAAATGCGTGTAACTGAAATTGCTCTGGGTTTGTCGTTCCATTCGGTGCGTCGTTAGCGATGAAATACAAAAATATTAAAGTTCCAAGATTAAAATAACACGAATAAAATGATAATTTATGAAATTTTCAGTCCTCTCCTATCGTCTCTCGTGCCAGCCGCGATACCGAAAACCAAGTATCGATTTCACTTTACCGAGGGCGACGACGAAAAATCGGAGGACATAATAAATTATAAATTTAATCTGCACGACGTTGTCTGCTTCGGTTGTTGCACCCTCGTGGGAATCTGGTATCTCATGGATAAAGTAAGTCGAACAAACGTTTTTTTTTTTTTTTTAATTTTTTCTTCTTATTCCACCTCTCGTTGTTTCGAAGAAAAAAAAACCCATTTTATTTTAAAAAAAATTATATTTTTTCGGAGTAAAAGTGCGGCACTTGTAACCGCGCATCTCGGATCTTCCGTGTCGCTGGAACAACGTTCGCTGTTCAAAAAATTGCAGCAATTTTTGTTTTTTCACAATTTATCGCTCAAGCTGAAATATTATTAACGATGAAATTTATCCAAAATCATTTTCACCGCAATTATAGAAAATCTCCGTACGAACGTGAGATGAAAAAAAAAAAAATTAAAATCAAACCATCGGATTGTCTTTTTTGCCGAAAATAATTGCAGTAACAAATAATTGCAGCGATTATTTGCTCAATGTTAAATTTTTTTTTGTTTATTTTTATTTGATTTTTTTTTTTTTTCAGCACTGGGTAGCGAACAATCTCTTCGGCATCGCTTTTGCGATAAACGCCGTAGAATTGTTGCATCTGAATAACGTCGTTACGGGATGTATATTGCTCTGCGGCCTCTTCGTTTACGATATATTTTGGGTTTTCGGAACGAACGTAATGGTAACGGTCGCGAGATCCTTCGAGGCACCAATAAAACTCGTATTTCCCCAGGATCTTTTGGAGAATGGCTTTTCCGCGAGTAATTTTGCGATGCTCGGCCTCGGTGATATCGTCGTGCCCGGCATATTCATCGCTCTTCTGCTGCGTTTCGATCGCAGTCTCGATAGAAAAACAAATACGTATTTTTACGCAACATTCTTGGCATACTTCATGGGTCTTCTCGCCACGATGTTCATTGTCCATTTGTTCGAGCACGCTCAACCGGCACTTTTATATTTAGTACCGGCCTGTCTGGGAACGCCACTTTTACTGGCTCTCGTGAAAGGCGATCTCAAGAGGCTCTTCTCGTAAGTTTAGCCATCTTTTTTTTTTTTTTTTTTGTCCCCCGCCCTCCCCAATATCTAATCATGAACAGCCAAAAATTTTTTACACCCAATCTCATTTTTCTTCCCAATCAGATACGAGGATCATCCATCGAGTTCCGAGGATACGACCGCGCAGGCTCAAGTAGACGCGAAGAAAGAAAAATAAGTTGAGAGAAATCGTGAAAATTTATGGGACAAAAAAAAAAGGAAGCTAGGAAATGTCTCGTAAAATCGCGAGAAATTCGAATGATCCAAACAATGACACTCGTAGACGCGTGAAATCTCATGGATATTCGCGCGTGTGAGTGTGTGCCAATTAAACTTTACCCTGAACCATCGAATGCGTCTTCGGCGCGCAAGAAAAATAAAAAAAAAATAATAATAATAATAATAATAACGAATAAGAGATCGGCGCGCGCACACCCGAATTCATTCGATTTCCGTGCAAATTCATCTTTATTAAAGTCTAGGGTAACTTCTTCGTCGTAATTCACACAGTCAGGCACTTTTACGCGTCATCACGACACCCCCGTTCCCTTTATTAACTCCCGGAAATTGATTTACAATTTTTAATAGTTTTTTGTTTTTTTTTTTTTTCTCTCTTGCAACGAATGACGCGCAATTTATAAAGCAGCCGGACACCGATCTCACCGGAGAGTTTTTCGCGATCGAGTATATCCGAACGAATTGTTTGAGAATACGCATGCGACGATGACAATAGCCAGGAAACAAAACAAAAACAAAAAAAATAAAATAAAATTTTTGCCAAGCGATAGCGATTTCTTTGCTGAGAAATCGCTGAGGCGGACAAAATATTTAGTTTCGAAATCGCTGAGGCGGAAAAAATATTTAGTTTCGAAATCGCTGAGACGGACAAAATATTTAGTTTCAATTGCAATTTTCGGAAAATCGTATTTTTCGATATTTCAAAAAAAAAAATTCGCATCGATGCGGCACTGATAAAAATTATCGCAGGACTTTGCCAGCGACTGTGGCATTTTTTTTTTTCCTTCTTTTTATCATTGAGCGAAGAGGCACAGAAAATTTCGATCAATAGTCAAATGGAGGAGAGGTTTGTTTTTTTTTTTTTTTTTTTTTTTTTTTTAAGGAATGGCACTGATATACGACAGTGAAAATGAGACGTATTTAGACACACGCAAAAGTCATTCCAGTTTCGATGAATAATTCGCAAAGATCCGCGAGTAAAATTAATTAAATGCGAACGAAGCATTCGTATCCCTCGATAACGGATTATTGTCTAATTACGTTGTTTTTTTTTGTTTTTTATATCGTGAATACCGTCGTTATTAGTCGATAATTATAATTATCAACGCACAAGACAAAACCATCAATGTGTCCTTAGGTATTAAAAAAAAAAAAATTTTTTAAAAAAACCTCTGTTTCATCAGAGCCCATTGTACTTTTATTCCCATCTCATTTGTATTCGAACTTTAGAATAAAGACAGAAACGAGTCAATTGACAAATATCAACATATCTCCTGAAGTGGCATTGATGAATGGACATGCGTTTTTTTTTTTTTTTTTTTTAATGACTCACTAAAATTAACTTATTTCTAAAAAATTTTTAATTACTCAGGTCGAGGAAAAAATGTATAAAATTTCCGATTTTGAATAATTATGGTACGATAATTAAGGCAATGTGAAATTCCTTCAACTAGAAATGACCTAAAAACAAAAGCGCACAACCTCCGCATTCAATAAAAATGTTCCCGGTCATGAGATATTTTTTTTTTCTCGCCAGTAATCGTAAATGCTTTGAAAAAAAAAGGAAGAACTGATTATAATCTTGCCGTCCTACGGATTGAATTTCGATGATGGAAAAATTGAATGAAAAAAAAAAAAAAAAAAAAAAAAAAAAAAAAAAAAAACGAAAACAATATCGAATTATTATAATTCAAACGTTTATTCAAATTTATGCTTATCTTAATTCTCAAACACGTACAAGCAAGGGACGTATTGGCGTTTTATGGAATTTATGCTTTTGCGGCGTCCTCCACAGCCAAGTTTTGGGCTGTGATCGACGGTAGATTGACTATACCGTCTTTCGATACTTTCTGAACCTTGAAATTCGGCAGATTGACAATGAGCCTCTTGTGAATTTCACGAACGCATTTTTTCATGAGAATGTAAGCGTCCGCTTCGCTCATGTCTGAAAAAAAAAAACGGAAATTTCAAAAGATAATATAGATAAATATAAATAATTATAAATTAAAGATACAAATTTCCTAGTTTGTTGCAATTCCATGAATTCATTGGCATTTTCATTGTTTTTTTTTTTTTCTTATTGAAATATCGATATCAATGGTCGAATTTCAATTTCACATAACTTTACATTCGTAAACATAATTTTTATGCATTCACCGAAAGCGGACATTGAATAATTTGCATATGAGGTCTGAATGTAAGGATTTCCATTTAAGGAGGTTCTTAACATCAATTTGGCGCGGCACGGGCGACGTGCGGGGCAGGTTGCGTTCGGCATTTGTTTCACCAAGCCATTACTCACGCTCAATTCTGTTCACAAGTATAGTTCACAATCGGAACGGTGAAAAATCTTCTTTATGGGCAAATTATATCTATGAAGGTCTGATCTGTCGTTTAAGGCGGCTCATCAGTGACAAAACTAGTCAAAAATCGTGACGTGAAAAAAAAATCATAAAACCTATCATAATATTTTCTAAATACTCTGTCTAAATAAAATTTATGAATTTCGATGACGTTTCCCGTGATATTTTATTCAAAATTTATTATAAATAATATTATAAATAAAGTCTCAACTGACAAAAGTATTTAACGCTGTCGGAGCGATCAAGTCAAAAACGATAGCTGATATTCATATGTTTCCTCGCGTGCAGAATGACAGACATATATTGTATCCGAGATTTGCACACACGATGACTTTGGCGATTAAATTTCTCGGGAAAATCCCTGGCAAGACACAATTTTTTAAATACCATTGGAAAGTTCACGATTTCATCTTTCAATACTCAAAATTTGAATAAGAACTCTCGTCTTTATCAAAAGGTATCATGTCACTTCCGGTGAAAATGGAATCAACTGCCATAAGACCAATGCTAAAATAGGTAATTTTAAATTACTCGTTCGCAATAATTTGCCTGGCAACATACCCTGAAATTTTGAGAGAGTGTTCATTGCATCTTAGATAACACTCTACCGAAGTTTCATTCATATCGCCGGTTTTTTAATTCACTGATGAGCCCCATGTATAAGCGGCATACTCAATGTTTTTTTTTTTTCTCCTCAACTACGCGGTCAAAAAATCTGAAATAATTACGGTTTATTCCTAATACCAGCGCAAACCTCCCCTCAAATTTTAGAATCATTCTTGCCGTTTTTCTCTGGATTAAGAACCTCCTTAAAGGCTCATCCGTTATATATAGATGTAGTGCAATGGACTTGAAATTTTCACAGCTCGTTAGTGCTTATCCCCAAAACGTGCGTGCAAAAATTGAATGAGATTAGGAGCCACGTTGTCGAGTTATTAAATTTTTACAAAAACATTGTTTAAAATGCATTCTTATTGGAAAAACAGGTTCTAATCGTTTTGTAGTTCAAGAACTTGAAACGCCCAGCGCCGTTGAAAAATTTTATGGCCTAGCTCTATATGCAACGAAACCGTGTGCAAAAGCTCATCTCAAGTAGGAGCATTTTCGTCGAGCAATTAAATATAACTTATTTGAGAATGCTGATAAAAAGAGACTGTCGATTTTAGATGCAACGAACAATGTTGGCGAACTCAGCTTGTCGATTTAGGCTTCTTTTTTAGAATAAAATTCTGGAATTTTTTTAAGCGTCTTTTCACAGTAAATGACATAAATAATAACTCATAAAATGTGCATTATTATTCCTCTTTATATTTTGGCAAGGAAAAAAAATCAAAACAATAAAAATTTGTCACTTTTTGTGCTTCAACTCGAAACGCTGCTCAAACTATACGTAAGTAATAGAGTAAAATTGCTCGTAAAGCATTTTCTGTGGATAGTGAATTTCATTTCTTACCCGTGGATAGTGAGCTTATGTTTTGGCTTGTAACTAATAAACCAGATGGACGAACCTATTCAAATTTGTTGACAGTCATATTGAAAATTTAATAAAGATCTGACATAAATTTTATTCGGGTGTTAGTATTTTAATGGAATTGACAGCTCAAACAAATATTGCTCCCATTTACTCTCGTGTATAAGCCAAATTTTCGAAAATTATTTTTACAAAAACGACACGGAGGATCGACTTGAAATTTGAGCAGTTCAAGTTTTATATATTTGTCGAATGTTAAAAAAAAAAATTCAGTTGATGGCAGCATTTTCAATAGGTGTAACTCCTTAAGGCAGTCGTCTGGTGCGGAGGCCTAAAAAAAAGGTGGTTTTTGGTCATTTTTTTTTATCAGGAAAGAAACAACGGACTTTCCTGAAAATTTTATTGTACTTTAACACACATTTGAAGAGTATGAAAAAAAAATTTTTATCAACTAATTGTCGCAAAATGGCGGAGTATTAAATTGATCATAGAAGCGCCTCGCCGCTGGAGTCTCGAACCGGCGGACGTGATAGCAAAAAAAAAAAAAAACTATTTGACCTATCGACCCAAACCAAAGTTCATTCTCTGGATTATTAAGAAACATCCTAAATGAACTAAAAATATTCACAAAAAAGTCATTTTATACTATTTTTATTGCGCGAAGAGAAAAAAAAATTGTAAAAATCGTCACTTTTTTTGTTCAAGCTCGAAAATTAATATGGTTTCACGGTTTTTTCTGGATTTTTTTTAGTTCATCGACGATATAAATATATGTCAATTGAAAATAATTGTGGTTTTTGCGTTCTAGACAATAATTAAGCGCACCATCTTTCCCGCCGGTTCGAGACTCCAGCGGCGAGGCGCTTCTATCGTCAATCAAATACTCCGCCATTTTGCGACAATTAGTTAAAAGAAAAAAAATTTTTTATACTCTTCAAGGGTGTGTTAAAGTACAATAAAATTTTCAGGAATGTCCGTTGTTTCTTTCCTTATAAAAAAAATCACCAAAAATCACGTTTTCTTAGGCATCTAAACCAGACGACTGCCTTTTAGAAATGAAACAATATTTGGCCCTGCGCGGGATCGTATAAAAAATCACTTCAGCGGTAAAAAATTTTCGGTATTTTCGTGCTCTCAGAGTAATCTCAACAGTTTTATTAAAAAAAAAAAAAAAAAAAAAAAAAAAAAAAGGGAGGTAAAAACTTACTGGGTTTGTAATATCTGTCCAAGATAGTCAGGGAGAAGAAACCGCCGTAGCCGTGAGCGGCGTAAGGCACTTTGACGCAGGAAGCCATGTAATCTATGAAGAAAAGTTGAGGTCCGGTTTCCACGTCGTGTCCGGCCATCAGCAGATTAACGAAATAGGGAGTCCTCGTTCGCAGATAATCAGCCAAATTTCTTCTCGTGAAACTGGCTGCCGCCTTGGGCGATAATTCGTAACCGTTTCTCATTTTATAAAGCTGTATGTTCTTCGCTATGTACTCGGAGAATTGTGTAGTATCGCCGGATTCACCGCAAACGGCCATCACGAGTTTGTCCGAGATCTTGTGAATCTTTTCCTCGTCTTGAGAAATTTTACAATTGTCACGAATGGAAATTGTTGTTGTTTTTTTTTTTTTTTTCTTTCCCTCCCGAATGAAGAAAAATTGGAATAGCGATCAAGAGTCTGATTAATAATAATAACTCACCGGTTTTCATGACCATGATCGATTGCGCGTTCGTCATGTCGGCTGCGACAAGCACGAAATCTTTGAACTGTATTCCAATTAAACATTCCATCTTTGCGAGATTTCTTCGACAAACGATTTACGAACAATAACCCAAGGTGTATCTAACCTCTGCTGTGTCTCACGATGACCCGTTTTGCTTAGGTTTGATGAAAACCGCCTGTCATTATACGATTATACGAGCATCAGCCGCACCGCTTGTTGGCAGAAGGCAGCCACGAAGCGTCGAAAAAGCGAACTATTCAGTGAAATAAACGCTCTTACCGGCAGTAAGTACAAAAAAGTTATGTTCTAGTTTTTTTTTTAATTTTAATTAAACAACAAAACTTTGGGCAAAATGAAAATAATTAAGTAAAAACGATCGGAACTTGTAATATGTAGCAGGGGGAAATTTATGCATTTTAAATCGCAATAACTTTTTATTGATGACAACTATGATTTTTTAAAATAGCTGCTAGCGCCATCACAATACAAGTATCGCAACCGCAAAGTACCCACGAGTTTTTGTCCTCAATGAGTTTCAAGTTTCAATCGAGGTGCAAGTCAGTGCAAGTGTAACCGCGAAATCCACTTTTATCTGTTACGAAAAAATAACATCCAGTGCGAAATCGTTATAAATATCGATCGAGAAATATCGGGCCGGCTTTTGAGGTAAAAATTTCCACACAACACGGTATATTTTGTTCATAAGCGTTTGTTAGAATATTGGACAGCAATTCGCGGGAATAGGCGGCTCTCGTATTTTTCCGTAAAATAATTAAATGTAGCTACAATTTAATTTGAAAAACAATTTAATTTGAGTTTGCGGATGTTTATTGCGGTACTCAATTTTTATAGAAACAATACACTTTGTGTTTATTTTTCAAAAATCGCCAAAAATAGGTCTATGCAGTCTCGATAAATCGATCATCAACTAGCTAAAAAAAAAAACAAAATGTAACTGCTGGTCCGTCAATTTTTCTAATTCTGACAGCCCGAAAACGTTTTTTCGAACGTCATGATTCCAGACGCTATAATATCGTGTAGTTACCTCGTACTCGGGTCCGGCTGCTGTGTCTATCGTTTGGCTAAATATTCCAGCGACTCGTTATCAAAAGTTTTGCCACAATTTATAATTGCATCCATCGGTATTGTGTCCGTTGGAGCGCGATCCATGCATGCCCTCTTTTACAACATATTTTGGCGATCTTATCGTACGTGCGCTACACAAAAATGTTGAACAATTATGGAATTTAATAAATTGCGCTAATCTTTGATAAATCTTAAAAGTGTAGGATCGAGCGAGCGATCCTTCAATGAGAGTAATTTTAGTTATCGGTATTTCCATATAGCCATTAATCCCATTTTGATAGCCAAGGAATTGAAAGAAGCTAAAAATAAGAAGAATTTTATTGATTGGATTCTTTCCAAAGCTGGTACAGCTAGTCTCGTTTATTCGTTCTATTATCATTACAAGCTTGTGACGACAGGCGCTTTGATAGTCATTGCTCTGACTGTATTTGAAACATTGTCCTTGATTGAAGAAATTGTGTCGTCCCAACAGGTATCCAATTATTTTATACAATCACCAATATTGAATTTCCCTCAAAAAGTATGTTAGTCATTTGTGATTTGACCAAAAAGTTTGCGTTCATTCACAAAAATGATTATGTTTCACATGAAAATCACTATAGCATTGACTAGGTAAACATTATATCTCTCCGATAACTATATAAAATAATATTATCGTGTAATTTTCGTACAAAAATTGATACGGCAACTAAATGAGCAAATAAATAAATCATAAATTATTGAACTCACGATAAAATGATTCGATTTATATATTTTTTTTTTAATGAAGCATCTCTGGAATCTTATGTCCAAATTAATTCGTAAAGTCATTGAAAGCATCGATTTTTCAAAACTTCTCCAGTCCATGCAAGCCCCCTCGAGGTATCTCTATATGTAACGTCTTTTAGTTCGAAGCTTCGGCAAAACGTTTGTACAAATTCTTTCACAGACAAACGATGCCATTTCGCAAGCTTCGAGTATCGCTCGACGAATCGCCGAATTTATCAAGAATCTACCCTGTCCCCCTGCTACCTTCTGGATTTTGTCCACCGAATTGCTTGGGTCGTTAAAAATCAAATAATTCCAATACAGGGGATGATCATCTCTCGTTACATTGAGAAAAACTTTCTCTATTTTTCTTTATTTTTTCTAGAATTTTTTTTCTACCAATTATTTTACAAAAGCAAACTAGAGTATTTTTGACCGCTTATGTTGATTCCTTACCCCATGAATTGAATAATTATTTTTCCAATGCATTGCATGAAAAAAAAAAAAAAATTAACAACTAAGTGTAATGTGTAATGGAGAAAGTAAAGATCGTTAAATTTGTCCCTTTCGTTAAATTTTTTGATCGTTAAATTTGTCACTTCATGAATTGAATCATTATTTTTCCAATGCATTGCATGAAAAAAAAAAAAATGACAACTAAATGTCATGTGTAATGGAGAAAGTAAAGATCGTTAAATTTGTCCCTTAAAATATTTGTCGTGCGATGCACGAGATAAATGATCATTTGCATTATGGAGTAAAAAGTAAACATGGGAAGTTGAAAATATCGTATCTAAAAGAAAAATGAGCACAAATACTTTTTTCCAAACAACGAGAGTCATTGATCTTTGTTTCCTCATACTTTGTGTGGCGAATAGCCCTTCCGTGAGTCGTGCGATCATTAAATTACCATTAATTCTGTTATTCTAGCCGAGCAGTTGGAAATCCCTACTGTCGTTTGGCAAATGTTCCTTACGCCATATCCGTATGGGCATTTCCTCGGGGAGGATTTTATACAGGCTGGTCAATAACCGATACAATCAACGATTACATGATGTTATCCTACTTGATCGTAATCACCGAGGGTATTTGCTAAGCATCGATGAACCATTAAATATTTTATCATGAAAAAAAAAAAAAAACGTTCCCTCGAAGCAAAAAAGTTACCTCAAAATAATTGAAAAAATATTTCACATGGGATCAAACTTTATTCCACGCAATGAAAATTGTTTCGTCGAAGCCCGCTGTCTTGTACGAAGTCAATGAGTATTGTATATAAAGTACGCAATTGGTTTGAGAAGAGAATTTCTCCATGATTTTCATTTCCCACCGTTGTATTAAATGGCATTTCACGCACACATGAAATATTCCATGCCAAGTCTATCCGTTTTTCGACCTTGCAAAAAGCGATTTTTCTTTCGTTTTTTTTAAAATACAAATCTTGGTACATTTTTATAGAAATGTATCTCGCGCATATTGATTCACTCGTAAAATTTATTTATGGCATACCGCAAATTTATTCCAATCATTGATTCACCAAAACTTTTTTTTTGTTTTGTCAAATTTTTCAACGCTCTGAATTTTTGTACTTGGACTTAGGAATTTCCGGTATAAATTTACAGCATATATGGATTCAATCTCGAGATCCGAAAATTCGATTTTGTATTTGCACTGTACGACATAGAGGGGGAAAAAAAATCGCATATACACTGTAAAAAATTTCTGTTTGAAATTCAATAAGAAAGTGTGTGAAGCAATTAACATATACTTTTTGTATATTAAATTTAATATACTTTTTGAATATTAAATTTGATGTACTTTTTTAATATTAAATTTAATAATTGTTTTGAATTTTTTAAACTACGTATATTAAAATTCAACTATTCAAATGATTGAATATTAATATACGTATAGTTTTGAAAATTCAAAATCATTATCAAATTTAGTAATCAAAGAATACATTGAATTTCACAAATAAAATTTTTAATGTGAAAATTAATATACGAATATACGAATGAATAAATACGAATGAATAAATTAATATATTGAATAAATCTCTTGCAAAATGGTTCCATACGCATATTTTGTCGTTGTTATAGGTCAAATAAGAGTTACACTGAAAAAAAAAAAAAAAAAAATTCTGCACGGATTACTCGATAGGATTTTATTGTCCTCGATGGGGTCTCGAACCCGCGACCTATACCTACCTATCCTACTTATCTTTCTAACACACTATCCACTACGCTATGAACTTATGAAATGCTTATGAACTTTCTTAATTCATATCATGTATTTGACTCGCCAGAGAACACTTGATCAGTTGTTTGTTGGATGTTACTCAAGGGATGGGGTGGTGATTCCGTCTTTCACCCTTTATTTTGTATAACCAATTAGGGCAATGAAATTTTAAACACAGTCACTTAAAACTCAAAGAAGTCACAATTTGTTTTGAATTTTCAAGATTCTCTTTGAATTTTCAATATAGTCTTTGAATTTTCAAGATTGCCTTTGAATTTTCAAGATTGCCTTAGAATTTTCAAAATAGTCTTTAAATTTTCATGATTACTTTCGAATTTTCAAGATTGTCTTTGAGTTTTCAAGATAGTGTTTAAATTTTCAAGATAATCTTTCAATTTTCAAGATAGTCTTTGAATTTTCAAGATTCTCTTTGAATTTTCAAGATAGTCTCTGAATTTTCAAGATTGTCTTTGAATTTTCAAGACAGTGTTTGAATTTTAAAAATAGTCTTTGAATTTTCATGATTGTCTTTGAATTTTCAAGATAGTCTTTGAATTTTCAAGATAGTCTCTGAATTTTCAAGATTGCCTTTGAATTTTCAAGGTAGTCTTTGAGTTTTCAAGATAGTGTTTAAATTTTCAAGATAATCTTTGAATTTTGAAGATAGCCTTTGAATTTTCAAGATTTTCTTTGAATTTTCAAGATAGTCTTTGAATTTTCAAGATTGCCTTTGAATTTTCAAGATAGTCTTTTAATTTTCAAGATAGTCTTTGAATTTTCAAGATTGCCTTTGATTTTTCAAGATAGTCTTTGAATTTTCAAGATACTCTTTGAGTTTTCCATCTAGTCTTACAAATTTAATACAAAAATATTAATATAACGCTATAGTTATTGAAAATTCAGTACTTTTTTTTTTATTTCAATTTCATTGCCGGGCTTTGTAAGTTTCAACATTTTTCGTATCTCAAATTTCAGGATATTTTTTACAGCGTATAGCGTGGGTCGAATGTAGGTGTTTTGGCTTTGCGTGGAACGCCTTGTATGCGCATTGCGCATATTATTCTATACGCAATAAAGGAGAAGCGATGGGCGAGGGAAAATTATAACATACGTAATACGCATGATATTGTTACATACATAAATATATATATATATGTATCGTATATTATTTCACTCATTCGAGAAACATTCTCACACACTTACTCCCGCACAAACGTTATTACATAATTTAATAGTCCGATATCACATACGAAACGTGGAGAATTGTTCACGTATTAGAAAAGTAGTACGAGAGAGAGAGAGAGAGAGAGAGAGAGGAAAATATAATAAGCGTATAATCACGATTATGCGTGACTATAAGCTTCATATATAATAACAATAATAATAATAATAGTAATAAAAGAAATATTGGTACCTAATTTTCGGCAATTTCATTGCAAAATTGACGGAAGAAAAATTGTTTTTTTTTGTTTGTTTTGTTTCTTTTACATTTTAGAGTTTGAATCGCGCCAGGCAATTTGCGGAGGAATCGGCTGAAGTCTAAGGCTGTTTCGCGGACTCTCCTCGGTCTCGTATGCCGGATTAACGTGTCCGGCATCGGCGAATACATCCTTGACCGATATCTGACTGCTACGGGTCGGTCGTGGCTGTATACCCAATTGATTGCCGGCCGCTCCGTAAATATTGTTAGCCCCGAGGGTCTGCATCTGTGATTTTCGTCTCATGGCCATTATGCTGTTGCGACGACCCTCGAATGCCTTGAATGCCTTTGTCGAACGACGCGTCGACATGTTACGTGGCAGTCCTGAGCGTAAGAAGAGAATGACATTTTTTTTTATTTATAATAGACCAGCACTGAGTGTAACGGGGTTTTGATTTTTTTTTTAAATTACTAGAAACATTTGATTGCTCCAACGAAAATGGTTTTATCGATTAAATTTTAATTTTCTTACGATGATCAATTAACGAAGATATTTTCTCGTGGATCAAGCTTTGGGAAAAGGAAGAAGTTTTAGCAAATGTTTTTGTTTTTAGGTTCGTTTCTTTCTCATACGTATTCGAATGAAAAAGAAAATTATTAGGGGGGGGTTTTTTTTTTTTTAAACAAAATTCGAGTTATCTTGAAAGAATCATTGAGAACTTTGCTCACCATTGCCCTCGGACATGCTGAAGAAACGTTGCCTGAACGCTACGTCCAGGGTATTGATAGCCTGAGTCTTGCGACGGCTCTTCTCGAGATTTCTAATTGTCTTTCGTCTTCCCGGACCGCTGCCGCTGCCCTCGTCATAATCGCCCTCCATGCCGTCGAGACGCTGAAGATCTCGAACTATCTCGACGGCGTGTTTCGACAAAAGTGCCTCTTCCGAGAAATCCTTGTCCTGAAAAAAAAAAAAAAAACAAATCTCGATCAAAGCTCGTGACAATCCGGGCGAAGCAATCTTTTTTTTTTACATATTCACCAATCAGAGGGGAAAAAATTAGTAATTGCTCACGAATTTAAGAAAAAAAAAACAAATTAATTTATCATTTTTTATTACATTGAACGATGCTTTATCGAATTTAATTTTTTCCCCGTTGAATCCGTACGGAACGAGAATTAATAACTCAATTCCAGTTGGAAATAAATTCTTACCAAATTCTTTCTGACAATAGTTAAAATTTTTTTTTTTTTTTTTCATCGAATGTTGAAGAAACGAAGAATGAAAGATTCGCGTACCTTTTTGCAACAGTACCAGTCGAGTACTGTACTGGCAAGAATATGCGCGAGAGTGCCAAAACGATGAAACAACATCGCGGTGAACTGTATGACCAGAATAAGCGCGAAGAAGAATACGAAAACGAGACCGATTGGCTCGAGTTGCAAGTATTCTTTGGATATGTGTACCTGAAATTGCAACAGATCGTTAAAAAGATTCCATTTTTTTTTCCATGTTCACGAAATCGATCGTTAAGACATTGCGTATATTTTTTTTTATTAAAAAAAAAAGAAACACACACACGCAAACACACATGTCACAAACATTAAACGTCGTTATTCGTAAAAGTATATTGTCACGAGTGAAAAAAATATATATGCAAAAGTATGAAACTTTTTTTTTCCACAGAAATATATATATATATATATATATATATATATTGTTTATATTTCAATAATATTTGGCAAATATACGAAATAAAGACATTTTATTCGTACATTTTTTTGCCGAAATATACGTAACGTATATAAAATATATATATATACATATATTTTCGCATATAGATATTTTTTCTGCATGGTATTTACAAATAAATACAATATTAGAGTGTACGTAGTGCGGTTAGGCTATCGCACGCGTTATAACGGTGCTCAAAAAAAAAAAAAAAAAAAAAGGAAAAACACACATTTTATTTTCAAAATCACCATGTGTTGTAGCCCAGGAAGATTGGGTACCACATCCAGTGCATCTCCGTAGTTAGACACAAACACACACACACACACGTGGGAACCGACGAAAAAAGAAAAAAATTGAGAATTTCCTTGATCGTTTGTGCTCCCCGTTCCAACGATGCGCAAAAAAAAAATGGCTCTGTGAGGAACAGCACGATTGATATTAATTCTTTGACAGTGTACACCGAAAAAAAAAACACACACAATTGGCAATAAGTAAAAATAATACGAAAGGTCGTAAAAAAACGGACTAAAGAAAATTGAAATTCGCAAAAGTTGGAAGACAACTTTTTTTTTCTCAATTGAACGTTCCTTTAATTGAGAATTAAAAATATGCCCGGGCTAAGTAAACCCTGAGTAGTTTATCACTGTCCGAATTTAGGGGTATGAAAGAAGATATCGAGGAAAATGATTATTCACAAAGGTTGAATTGTACAAGATTATTAAAACGAAAAAAAAAAAGAACCAAGTGGAGTAAATTTAGAATTGGTAAAATTTTAAGTATATCGCAACCAGCCCATAATATTTCGCCCTGATTCTCGTTTGAGGATTCCATATTTTCTAATTAAAAAAAAAAAATGACGCTCCAGCACTGACAAATTAGTTCAATACATTTTGCACATATTCAGAAAAGTCTGAGAATCCAATTCATAAAATTTGTTTCTGAAAATTCGACTAACAATCGTTTTTTTTTTAACCCCCTGATAATGATTTTGTGACATTGTTATTATTTGAGCTCAGTGTTTCAAGTGTCTCGAGTATAATTGATTTTTTTTTTCCCCCAAATTTTCATTTTACTGCAATGCATTATAACGATGTCTACAATTTTTCAGATTTAGCGATAAACAGCCAATATATATATATATATATATATATATATATATATATATATATATATATATATATATATCTTTGGTTTCATAAAAAAAAAAAAAACAATAGCGTTAAAAATTCTTCCCAATGAATTTTTCTTTGGGAAAAAGAAGAAAAAAAAAACACAAAAATTCACGAGAGTCAAGGCGAGAATCGTTGAACAGTGGTGGTTAGTTTTTTTTCCCAAAATTTTCGTACAACTGTGAGACACAAGAAGATGATTTATCGAAAAAGGTTTTTTTTTTTTCCAAAAAAGTTAAACCCAGTGAGAGATAATAGTGACAAAGAGAAAGAGAGAGAGAGAGAGAGAGAGATACATAAATAAGAGAAAAAAAAGAGGCCGGTGTGCCGGTACCTCTGAAGTTTCCTCAACGAAGGTGATGTTCGTCTTGATGCCGAGAGGCCACACAACGTGAAGCTGATCTTTGTTCAACTGTAGCAAGAATACTATCAGCACGAACAGAGCATTGAACATTAAAAACGCGAAAACACTCTTGTTTCGTAGCTCAATCAGATCGGCGGCGATGCGAGCCTGTTGTGTTGATCATCGTTTTTTTTTTTTTTTTGTATTGATAGGAAAAGGCAAAAAGGAGAGGAAACCCAAAAAAAAAAAACAAACAAACACACGCACACATTAGTAAAATAGTAGAAAAGCTCCACCGATGTTTCTCGTACTTGCTCTTGACGATGAGACATTCTCAGGGATAAAACTCATCGCTCTCGTTCATCTTCATTTTGCATTTTAGGGTTTTACAAAATCCAAAGTAATTTTCGATTTCATGCCACCCGAAGACTTTCTTTCAACTCTTCGAAGTAAGTTTCTTTTTTTTTACTCCAAAAATAATTCGGATTACTCCGAAGTAATTTTTTTACTCCAAAGTAATTTGTTTTATTCCAAACGATTTTTTTTTACTCAGAAGTAATTTCTTTTCTTCTCCGAAGTACTTTTTATTACTCCAAAGTAATTTTTATTTCTCAGAAGTATTTTTTTATTTTTTTTTTTCAATGCCCCAATGTCACTGAAAAGAGAAAAGGTACGTCGACAACGGTGGAGCGGTTTTTACCTCTTGGGAAGTCTCGTCATATGTGATGTTCGTCTTGATGCCAAATGGCCATTTGATATGGAGCAAATCTTTGTTTAGCTGTAGCAGAAACACGATCAGGACGAACAGAGCGTTGAGCATAAAGAACGCAAATACACTCTGGTCACGTAGATCCTTAAGGTCACGAGCGATTCTAGCCTGATGATTAGCAGCGTCGAGAAATTATAATTTATCGGCAAATTTGTATATCCTCGTGGACGCGAAAGAAGAAAAAAAGAAAAAAAAAAAAAAGAATCTCGAAGATATACAAACTGGCTCGATATTGAGCGAGATCAGCAAAAATTCGTAGGAATTTATTTCTTACGACTTATTTTTAGGGCGAATGGGAGGAAATCAGGGCCATTGACGAAGTCAGTTTAGGTCGAGGAATGCACTGGAGGGATAATTGAGACAACTACAGCTCTCTACCAGTTCGATGAGTTTGATAAATTAAATGACTTTGATAAATTATTTTTACCAACATCCATCGATCACATTTTATCATTTTCATTTCAATTACCGGAAAGGATCTTTTCTTTTTTGCGACCAATTATATATATATATATATATTAGGGTGTATCGAAAAATTAAAAAACTTTTGGCTACCCTGAAAAATCAAAGATATCTTTGAAATAAAGGTCTCCGTGCAATGATTCGATTTTTTGACAATAAATAGGGGGCGCGCGGGACGTTTAAAAACGCCATTTTTAGCGTTAAATTCACTTTATCACTGATAACCGGAAACAGTTCATTCCAAAAATTCTGATTTTTTTATTGTATAAGGTGCCCAGGAATGTACCCTTTCAAACCCACATTCGCGGAACGTTAACAGATGGTTCATATCTTCGAAAAAAATCTCTAAAAATCAATATTTTAACTATTTTTCAATTATACCTATCGTTAAATGTTGATTTTTTCTTCTAAAACGTTTTTGTATTTGTTCCATCTTTTTTTTCTTGTAAAACTCGGTATCAGTATTGCTTACAATGCGAAAATTGCTGAATAATAAATCTTTATTTTGGAAATTTTTATATTTTATTGATTCACACAATTTTTTCATGAATATGAAAATTTCCAAAATAAAGATTTATTATTCAGCAATTTTCGCATTGTAAGCAATACTGATACCGAGTTTTACAAGAAAAAAAAAGATGGAACAAATACAAAAACGTTTTAGAAGAAAAAAATCAACATTTAACGATAGGTATAATTGAAAAATAGTTATAATATTGATTTTCAGAGATTTTTTTCGAAGATATGAACCATCCGTTAATGTTCCGTGAATGTGGGTTTGAAAGGGTACATATCTGGGCACCTTCTATAAAAAAATCAGAATTTTTGGAATAAACTGTTTCCGGTTATCAGTGATAGAGTGAATTTAACGCTAAAAATGGCGTTTTTAAACGTCCCGCGCGCCCCCTATATATTGTCAAAAAATCGAATCATTGCACGGAGACCTTTATTTCAATGATATCTTTGATTTTTTAGGGTAGCCAAAAGTTTTTTAATTTTTCGATCCACCCTAATATATATATATTTTTAAAGCACTTCGACCAAACTCCCAAGTAAAGTTTATCGATGCGAAACGAATCATAATTGTATCTGGAGTTTTTTTTTTTTTGTTAAGAACTGTAGTTTATCTTGGGGAAATAAAAAAAAAAGGTGTACTTTACCTTCTCGGCTTTGTCTTCGTCGATAGGATACAAATACTTGTCGAGGAGATCTTTCCAGAATTGTTCCTCCTGAAGTGAGAGTACCTCGACCTCGCCTTTCTTGAGACCCTCGTCGGTGACCCAGTAAGGACGCGACAAAAAATTGTTCCCTCTTACATTATCGTTGTTCTCACTTTTCTCAGTTTCCGTGTCGCTCGCCCGATCGTCATCCTCGCTAGGATGCTCACCAATAGCACCGAGATGATCCGCAGCAGCTCGTGAACCAACCGAGGAGGCTCTTCTACGTCCTGACGTATGACCATGAGGATCCACCGCTCTGTTGTGCAAACGCAAAGGTAAAAAAGAAGGGAATTAAAAAAAAAACACTTTTTTTCACAAACAAACTCAGCACAAAAGAGGATAGGGTTGGATTTTTTTTTTTTTTTTTAATTTCCATAAGAACCTCTCGATAGTCTCCAATCGTTTTCCAAGCTGCTCCAATGACTCGGCAATCGCAACGAGCTGTTGCTTCTCGTCGGACGGTTGTCCATGAGTACAAAGCATACACTTGAATAATCCAGCCAGTGATATTTCGATAGAGCCCTGATCGTCGCCATTGTTTCCCGCCCCGCTTTGCAAAAAACCCAAAAGTGACTTGTTCTTTGCCTTACGTTTAGCCTCCTCGGCCTCTTTTTTCTCTTGCTCGAGTTCCTGAACGAGAGAGAGCCAAGAAAAAAAAAAAAATAATATGCGTCAAATTAAATTTTCTCGTATCGTTGAAACGAGATCGAGAATTTGAGCTGGGTTAGTAGGTGCGATTTTTTTGCAGATGCGTTGTGAGGCAGAAGAAAAAAAAAACAAAAAAATTTGTACAAGCAGCGGAGAAAAGTTTTCTCGATTAAATTTATCATCGCGGAGGAAAGGCTACGGTGAATCTTTTATTTTCCGCGGTAGATAAACTTTTTTCTTTTTTTTGTGAAAACTGCAAGAGTTGATGATCGACAGTTATTTAGGAATAATCGAGTCGTTGAAAATTTGCAGTATTGTGGAGGGAAAAAAAAAAAAATATTCATCATAATCTTTCCTCAAGACCCGGAAGACTTTTATATGCTATCGAACTGGAGCTAAAATTTACAAATTTATTTCAAGAAAACGAGCAAATATACAAGTTTCTGGGTTCAGGTATTATTTATCTGTATAGTTGAGAGTATAGGAGCTTTTTTTTTTATTCATTGATCCCAAAGTATCATTAGAAACAGAGGAGCTGTGGTGGCAATTGAAGACAAGCCTGAAAATTTCCGAAGCTCCTGATTTTTCCAGTCGCCTCACTTCCAAAGAAGCCCATATCTTCAATTTTCTTTACTGTCTACGGAGTACCTCTTTCTGCAAACTTGACCGGAAGTAAAACACTGGAGAAACAAAAAATTTACTCCATTTTAAGTCCCCGCAAGAACGTAAAACTCGATTTTTTCCAATTTTTAACATTGCTGAAACTTTGGAGTACAATTTTTCCTCGTGCTCAAATTCAGGCACAGTCTCATTCACGATGCGCCGAGAAGACTATTCGAAGAAAAATTTGCAGATTGCTTTCACGGAAGTGAAATAATCGTGATAAACCCTGGCCCTCGAAAAATCATCGTGCCTGTCTTCGATTTGCCACAGCTCCATCATTTAAAAAAAAATACACATCCGCTCCCAACAGTATCACCGAATAATATTCATTCGGAGAATTTTGCTCGTTTTTCGCGAAATAAATTCGCAAAAATTGCCATCAAAAGGAAGAAAAAAAAAATAAAAAAATAAATCAAGTCTCTCAGGTTCGTGCTCGATCGAGGTTTCATTTGTTATTTACCGCAGCGGTCCTCCTAGTTCGTACTTCCCTCGTGCCCCACGTGATATCATTGAGATTGAAGAGCGAGTATATTATTAGTACGCAGTACATCGATGGTACGGTTATGTAGTAGATTATACCGTGCACGAGACATCCAATTTCGCGTGGATGAAAAAAACCAGTCGCGACCAATTGGCATACAACGAAAAATAGGAACAAGCTCGATGGGGCTAGAAAACCATCCTCAACTACGTTTATCGAGATTGCCGTTGCCACGGCCACCATCACAAGACCGTAGACGATACTTATTACGCCAGCTGCAAAGACCTGTTCTTTTTTTTTTTTTTTTTTTTTTTTTTAATCCAATTTGTTTCCCTTTTTCTTTTCGCTTCAGCCTTGTCAATGCGAACAAATCGTTCCACTCGAGGAGGCCAAATTGTTCGAAGGATTAGTCAATTTGTGAATCACCGTCACCGCATCAGCAGCAGGGAGGGAGGAAAAAAAAAAAAAAAAAATAACCAAGAGGACAGCAACTTTTATACGAATTTTCGTCATCGAAATTTCGAACCTTTGCCACCAAGCTCGAGGCGGTCTCGGGGCAACGTGGCTAACACACAAACCTTCTTCGTTTTCTTCACCATGACCTCTCTCGTGCCCCACGAAACAACGTTCAAATTGATGATAGAGTACAGTATGAGAAGCAGATACATGGACGGTATTGACAGGAGATAAATAATTCCCGGTACAATGCACCAAAATTCTTGTGGATGAAGACAGGCCGCTATGACGAACGAGCTCGTGAGTGATATCAAAAATATCGCCGACGGTGAGCCAATACCGTCCTCGCCCAATTGCAACGCCGTGCCCACGATCACGGCCATCATTATCATCGCGTATGCCGTTGATAATATCTGGGCGCATAGAAGCTGCGAAATTTTTGTCGAACAAAACAAACGAAAACGAACAAAACAATAAAAATGACATAAACAAACGTCACGGATGTAAAATTTTTGAGAAATACACATATTATACTTTGATGCATATAGACTGAGGACACTGAGGACATGGAATGATAGATTTGTCACTCTTGGAATTTTTTGGCGAACAAAAGAAACGAAAACGAACAAAACAATAAAAATGACATACATAAACGTCACGGATGTAACATTTTTGAGAAATACACGTATTATACTTTGATGCACGGACCGAGGACACCGAGGACACGGAATGATAGATTTGTCACTCTTGGAATGAAAAAAAAAAAACCTTGAGATAAAGGTGAAAAAAGATTTTTTTACAAAATTATTCCGATTGTGAGTCGTTTGAAGAAAAAAAAAAAAAAAACTTGTCACTTTCAAGTTTTTAGAATAATTGTACGAAAAATTATTCAGGATGTTTTTTTTTTTTTTTTTTTTTTTCATTCCATGCGTATCCGTTGCGCGTGACGATTGTGAAATTGATTCGAGGATATTTTTAAGATCCGTCAGGATAAAAGGATTTACCGTCAGGGATTTTAAGATACACGGGGCAAATTTGATGAAATAATGATAATTATGATAATTTGCTCTTACCTGAATATTGGATTTGCACGTGAAACAAATTATCATGAACAGAAGAATGGGTATTATATTGTAATAGAAGCTTGTCCAATTGTCGATTTTGAATGCCGCGACAAAGGCTCCCACCAACATGAGAAATATCGTTCCCGGGCCAAGAATCGTTCCACCTGCGTATTAATTAATTTTGGAGTGTTTTTTTTTTTTTCCAACCAGAGGAAAATTTTTTTTCGAACGAACAAAAACTTGGAGCGTGTACGAAAAATAAGACGAAAGAAGATTAGTCATGATCAATCTAGAAATATCGAAATTCAAAATCGCCATAAATCTGCTCCTCTTTGTCCGATTTATAGGCTCGATTGGTGGATTTTTTTTAAATCTCTCGTGTAAAGCTGGCAATTGTCATCCTGGTTTATCGGGTTCTCTCAATTTTTGTGGCTCTGGGAGAATTTTTAAAATCTCCGAAAAAATATCGATTCTTACACGGTCTTGAGGAGAATGAGCACAAATTATATCGGGGAAGCAAAATTACGGAGTTTTCAGTGGAAGGAATCATTTTTTTTTTTGAGCAAATCAATCGTTGGAATACGAATCTCGAACTTTTCAGATATTTTCCATGGAATATATATATTTTTTTTTCAATCGATCATCGCGTTTACTCACCCATGAGAAGAATTTGATACGATATGTAAGGCAGTGATATATTGTCATTGATCTTTATCGTCTTTTTCGCGTCCATTAGCAAATCCATGATATTGGCCAATGTCGAGGGAACCCAGCGACGACGCTGATTGTAAAATTCGTTGAAACCTTCGGGTGCGTGAGTGTAGGCGTCACTGGCAGCCGAATATTCGACCTTTTTTTTTTTTTTTTTTAAACAGTCGACGAGTAAAAAAAAATGGCATATTTCTTCATTTAAACAAAAAAAAATAAATATATTTTTACTCGAAAAATGTCGAGTGAGAATATTTGAAGAAAAAAAAAAAAAAAAAGAAAGAAAACTCACTCGATATCCACGTTGCAGCAAGAGGGTACAGAGCCAACGATCCTCCCCTTGATCGTACTGAACGTAATGTCGCGCCTCCTCGGATCTCGTCGTGTATTTCTTCATGACATTGTCGTCCATGAGGGCTTTACCTCTGAAGAGGGAAAAACAGCCGGGACTGCAGAGTACACAACCGATCATATGTTCGGTGGCTTTCTGCAGCCAATGACCAATTGCATACTCGAACATCTGATACCACACCATCGGACCTTTGGCAATAAAAATTGAAAATAAAAAAGTAACCACTTTTTTTTTGTTTTTTGTTTCAAGGACTAAAAAATATTCGTTTGCCGGAAAATTAATTTAAAAAAAAAAAAAAAAAAAAACGAACAGTCTATTCAAACATCAATCCGAATTAATTCAATTAGGAGTATGAATGAAATTTTTTTTTTTTCAATCATTGGGGCGCATAATGTAGAGTAAGTAAAAATAATGAGGACGTATTTTTAATTTTTCGTTAATAATTACAGATGCACCTGTTATAGGCAATTTAATTTCACGGATTTTGATATATATAGATATAGCGTAATATGTGTGACGTCATAATGTTATATTTTTCAATTTTTTATATTAACGGCAATTTTGATTCAAATAAAAAATACGTACTAAATATTTTTTTCCTAAACTACCAGATTTTGAAATAAAAAAATTTTATTTATATTCCCAATTGAAGGAATTTTAAGAAAAATTCAGAGGAGTTTAAGAGATTTAAAGAATTCTTTCGCTCGAATACTTTTCCAATTTTCTTCAATTTGAGAATAATTAATTTCGAGCTTTCGTAGAAAAAAAAGAAATGAATATTTCGGTAACTTATGACCTATCGGAAAATTTAATAAAAAAAAAATGGAACAAAGCATTGGCGGAAAATTCGAAAAATGCCGTTCAAACGTAACGCGATAATGATTTTTTTTTTTCATCTCGGCACTAAAATTTAATTAAAAAATTTAAAAAAAAACCCCGACTATAATAATTCTCAAAATTTGACGACTCACCCGAGCCCACGGGATGTATACGACCGCATGCTGCGCCAAGATTTTTGTTCTTCTTCATGAGATCGACGAGTAGCTTGACCGCAGCCGGTTGAAAGTCAATATCACCGTCCAGCGTCAATAAATACGTATTTTCGGCTATGATTTCCTTGCGATCGACACTTATCGGCAATTCCATCAAACGATGTCCCAACAAATAGTACATGTACATCACCTGACGAAATTCATTATTATGAAAAAAAAAAACGGAAGTGAATTTAGAAAAAACGAAAAAAAAAAATCAAAAAATTCATTCAAAGACAAACGAAATTTCATCTCACCTGGCTCCAACGTTTTCTGTGTCGTATTTTACTCTTGTCCTTGAGATGAGCAATCATTTTTGTCTTTCCAGGCAGAGTCCAGACCAATCGACCGCCGTAAGGGGTCGGATATTTTTTCGGCGCCCTTACGTGCATCCTCGTCTGATGAACATCCGAGGCAGCCTCGTCGAGTGTACCGACCAACAATTTTACGAATCGATTCACCTGTGACTCGTTCTCATCGTGATCGGCAAGCTCGAAGGCATCGTCGAAGAATATGTGAGCTTTAGACGCGATACGAAGAGTCAATTTTTGTGAGTAAATTATTACGATTTAACTGCGCGAACAATTTTGACAAGCAAAAAAAAACGGTTGGGAATATTTGAAATTAATTTTTTTTTTTAAGCTCTCCGTCGAATGGAATTTATTTTTTCCAAGGTCTTGGGGGAAATTTCACGCTGATTATTTTTTACCTGCCGGCAGTCGTATTGAAAATTTATATGAAATATCGAGATGGGAGTTTAAAAAATTGTAAAAATTGTCAATATTAAAAAAAAATAGAGTTCTTATTTTTTTTATACATCAATCTGTATATTTTTTTAGGCGATCGCTTAAGCATCTTCGACCTTCTCTCATCTGGGATTTTCGATGCGATTTTTTTTTTTGCAAATTAAATAAATAAAGGCAATTTCCTTTTTTTTTTTTTTAAACTTACTCTCGAATTCATAATAATCAGGATCGACGACCTTGAGATACTTTTGCGCTACTCGTCTGGCGCACTGATCCTCGTCGAGTCTCAATATACTCTTTAAAAATTCAATCATCTCTTCCTTGTTCTCGTGCCACATAGTAGCGCAGGCATAAATTCTCGTCACGTGATCGCTGCTCTTTACCGCCGATGGCGGAGTCGTTGAACCGTCGGTTTGCTCGTATATCGTTTCGTAATCACCGTCCCCCTTTTCTCGCTCGATTTCCGCCAAATCCTGCAGAAAAAAGTAAAAAAAAAAAAAACAAAAAGCATACAAGAAAAACGAATGAAATTAACTAAAATCGAATCCTCGAAGACCTACATCAGAAAATTCTAATGGAAATATTCGAAAATTTTAAAAACTCCCTCTGTTTGTATCTCGACTATTTTTTTTTTTCACAAATTTTCCCCGGGTAATTCTTCCTGGGCTTGCAAAAAAAAAAAAAAAAAAAAAAAAAAAAAATGTTCCAACGTCATTGAAATGTTTGATTGAGAACCATAATACAAAATTAGCGAATGATTTACTCGCAAATTTGGATATTCGAGTCTATTTATAAAAACTTACAATCCGGTTAAAGCTTCTTGACTTTTTATTTTCAAAAAAAAAAATGCTCACTTCGACTTTGACTTCCGGCTGATCGTCTCTCTTCCTGTTCAGTCCCATCGACTGATCGATCAGCAATGAATCGTACATGGGAACGACGAATAATTTTTCCGTTGCCGCGAGTCTCTCGCACTTTGGCGTCCATATATGTAGCGTTATCCATGTCTGTGACAAAAGCCAGAGCAGCCAGATCCAGGCGTACTGCTTCGATATAAAATCATTGAGAAAATAAAGTGGCGGTGACTCGTAGAACAAATAATCGGGTATGGTGCCGTGAAAAAAGCACGGATCACCGTTTCGAATACCACCGGCAGCGATGAGCAATGAAATTGACACGGGAATCGTGAAGCTCACGGGAAATGCATAACTGAAGCCCTGAATCAATATTTTACAGGCAAATTTTCCTGAAAACAAAAAAAAAAAAACAAAAATTACAAAAAAGAAGAAAAACATTAAATTTCACAGTTCGACGAAATCAACGAGACAATTTATTTGTCGCATCTCTCGTTTGTTCGTTTAACTTACCGAATATATAAGCGAGATATGCTCCAGCTATTTGTAACAATAAAACATGAATCGGCGTATAAAAATCAGCTGGTACAGTCTCGGTCTCCCCGTTTGGCAATATATCCGATAAATCGGGAATCGTTCCAGCCGCCGATTGGCGCACCGACGTGACCGTAATTTTGTGCTCCCCAAAAGCACTGCCGAACATCGTGAACAAATGTCCCACCGATTCGCCCTTCATGTAAAGTATTATCACCGTACTGATGAAAAATGCAATTATCTTCCAGGCTGATACGAACATGTACGTGAAATATCTCGTCAGGCGAAGTTCCTTCTTCACGCGACCGAGAGTCTTTACGAATCCTAGAAAAAGAGAGAGAGAGAGAGAGAGACGAATGAACATTTGATTGTACAGAACAAAAATTAAAATTAAAATGAAAATTAAATTCTCTGAGAAAAGGAAATATTGGGAAATTTTTTTTTTTTAATATAGAGTCCCTCGAATAGTTTTTTTAAGCTTTTTTTTTTTTTTTTCTTCTTTTCCAGCTCACCAATGGGACTCTGGGTCGAGACGTAATTCTCCCACCAGCCGCAAGAGACGAGAAGCAACGAGGGTGGTATCAGCCACAAAGAATGCCTCGAGCTGTCGAGCAATGGCCAAACGACAAAACCAGTTGTCTGTGCTGCCAATGCAGCGAGATCCACGAGTATTAGGACGAATCTTCTCGATTGATCTTTACTCTTGTTACGAGAGAGCAAACCTGCGAAAGTTTATTTTTTATTCATTTTTTTTTTATTTTTATCGTCAAGCGTTACTTTGGCTTTCCCGTTCAGGAAAATTGGTTGCTCGTGAATTTTTTTTTTTTTTTTTCCCCCCTGAACAGTCGTTCTCGATTTTATAACCATTTTTTTTCTCTCACAACGAAAGTTTTAAATGAAAAAAAATTATTATTTCCTTTTCGAGGGCCACGTGTCTTGCGAGAAAAAAAAAACAAAAAAATTTCTACGTCCGTTCCCGGAATGGATTTTGTGTGTTTTTTTTTTTTAATTTTTCGCAGAAACGTGGATATAAGTTGATGGAAATTAAAAATTAAAAAAAAAAAAAGAAGAAGGCTCACCGAGAAAACCAGGCACGAAGCACACGCAATTAGTCAGCATGGCTCCCTTGACGACATCGAGCTCCGGCAATACGGCGAAGAACATGAGTGCAAGGCCAATAACGTGAAAGCTTTCCATCATGAATACGAGAAGAAAGTGCGACGACAGGGGTTTCTTCCATGATTTGAAAATACATATTCTCATGCTTCTTATGAAAGTACCGAATTCCGGAACTGCAAAGGCTATTATGATGCACCACATCCAGGCTATTCTCTCCTCTTCTGGCAACGTGACGACAAATTGTTTGTCGCGTCCTGAAATTTCGAGGAAATTAGAAGAAGAAGAAAAAAAAGGTAAGCGAATGAGCGAAAAATTTTCTATTTTCGTTATTCAATTGTGCAAAAATTTGTTTTTGATTCTCGGTGATTATAATTTTTTTTTAGAAAAGGTATATAATTGTTCGAGGTATGCTTGAAAAAAATTTTTTTTTTTAAATTATTTTAATAATTTCGAGTACTCGCCCAATTGTTTGTTGCAATAAACGATTACTCGATCTGGCCTGAGCTGCGACGTCATGAACAGTATCGTACCTTTGGCTATGACCCCGCTACCGAGGACAATTATAAAAACGAGAAGATAGACGATTACTTTTGTTATCTGAACGGTGGCGTCGAAACACTTTTGATTCGCCATCGAGCCCGAATCCATCTTCGGCGGTGGATCTCTGAACACGTCCCATCCTTTTGTCTCGACGAGGGTCCTTTGGCTGTTTTTTTTTTTTTTTTTTTTTTTGCAACGACAATCAATCAATATTTTTCAAAACTTTATCGCCAGTTTGGCGGGGAAAAAAACGTAATTCAGTTTAATGCAAAATGCAAAAGGACGACTGTCGAATTTTAAAAAGATTTTTTTTTCTCGAATTTTTGTTTAAAAAAAATTATTTAGCCGTATATTGCTGAAATATTTCAAAAATAATTGGGAGTGCTTGAGAATTTTTTTTTTCACAGCGATAATGAAATTTAAAAAAACGTTGCAATTTGCGAGAAAGTAATTTTTCTTCCAATTATTTATTAACGTATTATTGAGATTTTTTTATAAGACTTGTGTGTACAAGCTTCATTAATGACACAAAATAAATTGTACGATAGTTTCTCTTTTCGAAAAAAAAAAGTAAGTATTCCCGATTACAGATTCCAAATGGAACATGCTGAAAGATAAATTTTTTGTTTTGTTTTTTTTTTGTTTGTTTTACCTGCCACCGTAAGCCTGTGTCAACGGGGTCGCGTCGTCGTCCGAAAAATCATCAGTCGTATCGACTCCTCCACCCGGCACGACACCGTTCTGCTGTATCTTTGACATTTCACCGGGATTTCTTCTCTGCGCAGGAAAAACGAAAAATTAAAAAATAAAATTCAAGGTAAACTATGAAACGAGATTAATTATTCTCTGAATCGTCATCGGTGTGATCAATCGTCGAGTTATTTATCAGAAATCTTTTAATTTCTCATTATTCATCAATCACGATGATTAACACGAAATAATATTCTGGTCTTTTGCCGAATAATCGATCTACTCTGTATTTCGGAATTATAAAAAAAAAAAATAGAAAGATTCGATTCCTTGGATCTATTTTTTTTAATATCTTTTTTTTTTTAATCAAACCAAATATTTAAAAAGTAAAAATACAAAAAAAAGAAATTATTCTATGCAAGTATACGTGTAACAATGAACATTGCGGGTCACTTTCACGACACGGTAGCGATGACTATTGCGTGTATTATTTCTTCTTTTTTTTTTATTAAGTTTACACAAGCTGTCGGATGAATTAACGATTAACGTGCATTTGAAAGTTGGGGAAATGTGTCTCTCGATTTTAAGTGTATCAAGGATTTGCGAGGTCACTGAAACAGAACGCGATGGATTTTCGTTCCATATGGTCGATGCGTTCGATCAACGAGGACAAAAGGAGGAAGGGATGAAAGGAGAGACATTGCCCCTCACCGATATCTTTGTTCAAAAGACAGTGAGAGAGAAAGAGAGAGAGAGAGAGAGAGAGAGAGAGAGAGAGATCCGGTGTAAAAAAATAGAAGGTGAAAAAGTTTTTATTTCTTTGGCCGGTTCCTCTCGGAGAAGTCTCTTGGAAAGTGAAAGGAACGAGCGTAGATAACGTAGCAAGGACGTCCACTGCAACTTGGCTCGAAGTCACGCTATATTCTTCACCCCTGTTCCCTCTCCTCAACATCCCCACTAGCCTCGTGTCTATCTCCCTCCTTTTCTTTCACGTTTCTCGGACAATTCGTTTTGTTTGTTTGTTTATTTTGTTTATTTTTGACTTGTTGCATTTTTTTCTTATCTTCTCTCGATCTTTTTTTTCTTTTTTTTTTTTTGTATCCCTGTTTGTCTTTTTAACTTTGCTCGCGGTTCGATGAACGGTGGAATGACCGAATGAGCATTCCGTCGTCGAGTCGCCAGTTTGAGGGGAAATTCTACGAGAATCCATATGGTCGTAAAGTTATCCCCCATGGGGGAAAAAAAGAAATTTATATTCGATCTTAAATACAACTTTCTTTTTACTGCAGGTATGAATACGTAATTTGTATTTATATTCAGCCGAAAATTTAGCCCGGAACGAGGTTGAGGGGAAGGCGTCTAAGACCCAAAAACCTCATGAAAAGCCTCTTTGTATTAATTCATCAAGTATTTTTTTTTGTAAATAATATCAAGAGAAATCGTTTCGTATATATTCGTGTACAATGTGGAAAATTATTTACTTTTAATTAATCGTTTGATTGAGAAAAAAAAATGTTTTTTTTTCTCGATTGACACAGATTTTACTTTAATAAATTATTCTCTTTGATTGATTCCCGAGGTAAGAGCCTTTAATTTGAATAAATCTTTTTCCAGCATTAATTACAAATCTCGATTTGATTATCTCCATATTTTTTCGAGTACCTATGAGATTTGCTTTCTTTTTTCTTTTTTATAAGTAGGACATTTGCGAGCGACGAGAAAATGATTGTTCCGTTATGTTCGAGTCCCTTTCGATTTGTATTCGGTCTAACGAGAGTCCACTCGGGCTATTTCTCATACAGAGCACACGAAAGAGAACGTATAATCTCTCGGCTAGGTTGCCTTTACAATGCAACATGGTCGTGTAGGGCATAGAAACCGGCATACCGCACACTTATATATATATATATATATATATATATACAAAATATATTCTCGTACTGGCCAAGGCTGAGGATAGCCTGAGGCTGGATAAAAGACAACGAGAGACTCATAATTTTTGGAGTATATCGACAATACCGGTGCTTTCTCACACACGCATATATAGCTCTATCGAGATATTTGCATTTCTTCCTGACTTTTTTCATTCGCATTTTTTTATGCTCATAAATTTTCGTTTTTCCTAGCTAACGTGTGTTCTCGATACAAGTTAAATATAACTATATAGTTATTATCGAAAGAAGAAAGCAGAAAAAAAGCATCCTTAACAACTTTATGGGTTATTCAAGACTTGACTCATGTTTCATAATATAGACGAAAAGATTCGTCAAACATGATTCATTCGATGGTAATTCATGATTAACTTGTTTTACGACGATTGCAAGAATTCATAGCTTCAGAATTAATATCTATACAAAAAAAAAAATATCATGTTAATGATAATCCACGACTTAATTTATTTAACTTTGATTCT